>OY796686.1:12957786-13299393 GCA_963680715.1 Tetragnatha montana
GCGTGCCGCTCTCACCCCCCTTTACGTCCAAACAATGGCTGGTCACTACGGAAACCGCGGTGACGTCAGGAAGTTGAGTCCCGGAACTTAGGTTTCGGTGGTCAGTTGATCGTGAAGTTGAGCCTCCGGCTGGATTTGTAATGAATTAAGAAGATCGGGATATACTCGTAGTAAGTATTTATTTTTGGTTTATACATGGTTCTTTATACACAATTTTGTAATTTAAAAATTTCATTTCTTTTAATCTCTTTTAGGTTTTTTGTTACAAATTTTTAATTTTAATGAGTTATGTCATGTCATAATTGTATTTCTTTAATGCTTGATAGTTTTGTCAGTTTAATCAATTGAACACAGTTATCTTAAGAAAAAATTGTAATACTACTGACACTCAGCTTGATTTAAACTTTTTTTTAAAGCTCTTATGTAACTAAGCTTGTGCAGGCGTGGATCCAGCACGGCTCTAAGAGGGGACACTTTTCCAGACCAGCACCTTTACCTTTTTAAAAAATGTCAAAATGTTGGGGGTTTTCTTAAATGTATCACTCAAGATCCTCTTTTGGTACCGCTGGGGGGTATAGGGGTCCTTCCCCAGAAAAAAAAAATTGAAATTTGACCTGTAAAGTTTTTCAGCCATAGTCCATAGAAAATATTTAAAATAACTCCATAATATCTCAAACTGGTAGCCCAGAAATCCTCACAGATAAAAGTTGTTATTTTAAAACTGTTAAAAAGTGATATGGGGCTACTTTGGGGTTTTTTCGAGGATAGAACGAATTGATGCTCCCTTCCTTCAACTGCCTCTGAAAGTGCCAAATTATTTTATTTTACACAATGCATCCCCTCGTTACCTCGAACTTTGATACCTCGAAAAATATTTATCCCCTTGAAATAAAGTACAAATTAATTTTATATTTGCAGTAACCTTAATACCTCGATTTTAGTTTCTGGTCCCTTTGATTTCGAGGTTATAATTTATAATGTAGTAATACTTATTTCTTTCGTGTAACTGAAAGATTATTCTCATAGAGGAGAAATAGAAGTGGATGAGTGAGCAATTCCCATTGAATAACTACGAAAAAGAGTGTCCTACATTATCAGGGCTTCTGGCGATGAGTTGGAACCACTGTTCAAGTGGCAGTGAATAAGGCCGTTAGTCACACTCTTTAGAGTTACCATTGCTCACTCCAACACTATCTCTCCTCTATGATTATTCTAAAGTAACAAATGAGTGACACGTTGCTAAATAGGAACTAATTCATTTTCACCCTCACAGAACCGAGGTGATCTTCAATCCAAGTCCTGCACGAAACATGTCCACAAACGCCCCACTCCCTCAAATCGAAATTCACCAAGAGCCGGACACGGCCGTGGGGACGGAACTCCTCCCGTTCGAACGCACTCTGGCTCTCATCAAACCGAACGCCACCGCCAAACTCAAGGCCATCGAAGCCGCAATCAAAAAGGCCGGACTGGCCATCTTGAAAAGGCGAAGGACGCACCTGCGTCCCGAGCAAGTCACCGACTTCTACTTCCGCACGCTGGACGCACAGGACAACAAGTACTTCCGCATCTACCAGGACCTGGTGGCAAAGGAGGCCGGACGTCTGGAGGACGTCCGGCTAGGCGAGGTCCCGGACACCGTCGAAGACACTCCCCTCGAGGAGTACGTCGGCTTCATGACCAGCAGTCCCGTGGTGCTGCTGATCCTCGCCGGCAGAGGCGCTGTCGGCAAGTGGCAGGACCTGATGGGCCCCGAGAACCCTAAAACGGCCAGGGTGGTCGGTCCGGAGTCGCTGAGGGCCAGGTTCGGAGGGGAGACGGTGCTCAGGAACGGGATGTACGGGAGTGGTTCGGACGAGGCGGCCGAGGAGGAGATCAGGTTCTTTTTCCCGGATTCCAAGAGCAAGAAGGACACCAAGGAGGCGGAGTCCGGCGAGTACCTGTCCCGGAACGTGAATCCGGTGCTGCTGAAGGGGCTGATTCAGCTGTGCAGGCAGAAGCCCGAGAATCCGCTGGTGTGGTTGGCGGATTGGCTGCTGGCGAACAATCCCAATGCGAAATAGAGCAAGGACCTGGTGGAAGTTCTGGTTTAGTGTATATACGAGTGGAACCACACGTTAGTTCCGATTGGTTCTCAAGAATCTTACCGAGTAGGACTTGAAAATGAGCTCTTTAGAATGACAGTGATGTAAGTCCACAAAAAATAGTTTTTAGTTATTAAAGGTTTATTGTTAGGGAATGCAAATAAATGACATGAGGTTTTTAAAAAATATGGACCCCCATCCTTCCTTGGTAAGATTTAGCGAGATGTGGTATGATCCCTTCTTCCCCCTTAACTTCTCAGTTGAGATTTACCCTTAACTTTTAAACTAAAATAAATTTCTTCGATATGGGGCCTGTTTTGCACGTTGAAATCAATTGCATTGCCTTATAGGTTGTACTACTTACTAAAGATACCCTATTTTAACTAATGGTGCCTTTGTTCCTATGGAAAAGGAATTTTGTGAGTGAGCTTTTACAGGGCCTATGGCCAATTATTTAACTTTTGACTTAGAGAAATGCCCCACGCGAAATAATAAAGAAACCCATAAAAATCCCAAATCCATGTTTATCTCAAAATCGGACTTGGACCACTGTCATTCTGAATAAGCCCACTCGTTAAGAAGAAATCCTTTCAAAGTTATCATGGAAGCAAAGAGTAAGGGATGAGTCCTTTTACAATCAAACAGTGAAATCATAAAGCATCTATCCAAAACAAAGTGGCAGATTTGTTCACGGTTTGAGTTCCACATACGTAACAGTACAAAAACCCTGTGAATAGTAATAGTCTAAATTCTTCAGATAGGAGGGAGCGTCGCACACATGCAATCAAGGCCAGTGAAACCGACTTCAGTTGAACTAATACCGAAACATTTCCTTGTATTCTTACTTCCGCGAGAAAGAGGACTGTGTCAGTGGTTGACATGACATTAAAGAAAGTCAAGTTACCTACTTTTTTCCAACAAAGGTGTGTATTGTCGAGTAAATAAGAAATCTGATGATGTAATTAATACAAATGAAGAATTATGGTCTGTACAACTGAAGAGATTAACAGGTCTAGGAAAGAGTGAAAAAAAATCTTCCGTCATTTTTTCAATAAAAAGTTTTAAATAATCAAGGAGTTTGGTTTAACAAGAAAGGTATAACTTATAAGGCATCCAATATGACTTGTCTCTTAACTAACTAACGATGTTTCTTAAACTTTTAAATATATAGCAACATTTTAATTATTCGAATTTTTAATGCCATTCTTTTATTTATACAATCTAATTTTCCAGAAACTCAGTAATTTACAGTTTCATTCGGAAGTGGCTCCATCTTTAAATTAGAATCTAATAAGGATTTCAATAATGAAAAGTCAAATAAAAAAATATGGCAGTTATGGGAATAAAGACATACTCAGGAATGTGTCAATATTGCCAGAAATGAACTTAAATACAGTACTTGTGTAGTTCAGTATAAGTTCAGTTCAGTTCATAATAAAAGCCACACTTTTTTTTTCCAAAAATACTAATGTTATTCTTAAAAAAATCTTAATTTTCTTACTTGTTTGTCATTTTTAAAACAATTAAAAAAATTAGTTAAGTGTCAAAGTTTTATTGTTTGTGATCATAAATACAAAAAACTAAAGAGTGAAACATAAAATATGCATACAGTTAAATATTTTAAGTACAATAATCTCATGTTGTTTACAATTAAAGTGAAATCATTGATTAGAGTTGAAGCTCTCGACTAATAAAATAATCCATATTGAAAATGCAGGTTAAATTTGAAGTAGTATTTAGGATAGAAGAACGAACGTAATGTGAACATGAGAACTAAGTACAAAATATCTCAAGGAAATATCATGCTAAACTTTTTATAAACCTAATGGATAATGGAAACAATAAAACAAAAAATAAATTTTCAGAGAACTAAGTAGATTTCAAAAGCACACATTTCCTTTAGTAGGGATTAAAAATGTGGCACTCAAATAACTAAAACTAAATTATACACATTAAAATGATTAGTGTATTTGGATAAAATATGGTAAATAACTCTAGAAGAGTAACATAAATCAATAATAATTTCAAAAACTAATAGATTTAAATACATGCCTGTAACAAAAATAATTAAGAAAGATATTAAATGCAATAATTGATCATAATCATAAATGCATACTTTGTTCAGTTGGAAGCATATCCACACACAGATTTTATAAATCAAGGTATCACTCAAGACAAAAGTTGTAGAATAATTTTTAAAAATGCATTAGGTTGAGGGACATAGCTATAGAAGAGAAATCGAATGCATAACATGCTATTAAAATATAAAATGAACATTATACAATTTTTAAAAATTATATCAGGAAGAATAAAAATGTACACTTGTATTAGATAAATTTTAAAAGGGAAACTAACTTAATATTTATAAGAAATAAATTTTTTGAAAACTATCAAATATTACAAAACATAGCAAATGAGTTATTTCATACACTCTGAATAATTAAAATTTGCCATGTCAATAGAACACACAAATTGAATCACAAGAATTAAAAATAAATATCACACACACAAAAATCTAGTTATGACATCAATCACAGATGGCATCACCAACACTTGTATAGATCAAGCATTCATGTAAAAAAAATCATGTATCCCACAAAAGTTATAGAACAGTAAAAACCACACAAGTCAATTTGGCAAGCAATAAGGCACAATTCAAATGCATGAAAACCCGCTTATTACATATAATTTCCAAACATTTAGATTGATTATGATTACACATACAAAAAAATGCAATGTGAAGGCAGTGTAATTATTGCATAGTAAGAGAAAAAGTTATGAATGAATTATTTTGCTTATTACTGTTTAAACACATTATTACATGGTGAAATTGGAGTACAGCCTTCTTCCAGATGTAAGATTGTTAAGTAGGTTAGACTAGATAGAACTACAAAGTAGCAAGAAAAAAAATTCTTATCTGACTTGATTTGCAATGTTTTCCCCCTAAACATTTTTTCAGAGAATTTCAAATTAATTTGGCTTGATGTTTAAAATAATAACAAATATAAATGCATTCAAAATCATAAGAGGCAATCAGAAAATTAAAAGATAAATAACAAGTTGAATTACTAGGTTGCAAAAACACCAATGTATCATCATATGGATGAAATTGAGTTAACAGTTTACTACTCTTTTTAAGATTACTCAAAAGAGGAATTTCACCCTATCAAGAACATTTTTTCTACAAGTTTTCTATAATTTTTAATCAGGGTATTCATTATATAGGTAGTGTTTTTTAATTATTGATGAAAACACCTATACCTAAAGCCTTACGTACTTTATCTATGTTTCTGCATAGATATTTCTGTCTAGGAACACTAGTTATATATTAATACAATTGATACATATATAAGAGTGTTAAATATAATTTCACACGCAAACCTCTTTTGGCACATGAATTTTGAACTTTCCAAAGTAAACACATAATTTCTCAAAACATAATTAACTTCCAGAAACACCATAAAAGCAATTCTACTTAACAATATTTCAACTGAAATCCATAATTCTGATGAAATGTATTTGCATGACGTACTAAGCAAAAGCTCCACAAGAATAAGACAGTACAAGTACATCACAATCTATTCCATGATTTGACATTAACAACTAATTCAGTGGCAATAATTCTCGATTCATTTAAACAAAAATTTGATTTATACAACAAACATTACAGAAATTGAATTTATGTAGTGACTTTATAGTGTAAAAGATGACTTATTAAGTAGTAATTTAATAATGCAAAGTACTATGCTTGTTTTAATTTACAAAGAAACCTTTCAATCATTTCAACCGCATATTTTGTTGGTTTTGTAGATAAAAGACCAAGCTTTTCTTTTGGTTTGTAAAACTGATTTCTTTTACATTTGTTAACGTTTAAACACCAACTAAGCTTTTTCAATGAACCTAAACCTAAATTGGAGCCTTAAATTTCAATTAGCTTGAAAAGTATTAAAATTTCAAGAGAAGCTTACAATGTTGGCTTATTATACATAATGTACATAAATAGTACAAAAAAATAACAATGATAAAATGTAAGTAGTAGGTAATAGATATAAAAATTTAGTTTAGAATCACTTAATGGAATGATAATTAGGTGTAATCTACCATCTAAATAACAGAAATACACAAATGCATTTAAGTATATAAAAGCAGTAAATAGAAGGTAGAAAAGTAACACCTCTGTCAACACATGTAAAAATTCATTACGTTATATCAAGAATACAGAGTATCAAAAATAAATTATGGCACAAAAGTCTATATGAATTCTCTACAGAGAAATCTGCCAATAAAATTCAACAGAAATTAATTTAAATATAAATAACAATACAATAGAATTTCATACTCTGATATGGCAGCAGTAAAATACTTCATAGGAAACTAAAGGAATCAGTGAAGGAGTTGATCGAGATCGAAAACGGTTATAAGGAAACTCCTTAAATAAGGTTGAACTTTGATTGTACTTAAAAGAGTCACTGGCTTGTGATAAAATAGACATGTTCACAAGCCAAATTACTTTACTCTTTTAAATACACTGAAGGAATTTTAACTTATGATTTGTTCAGCACATCAAAGAAAGTCAATATAAGACAACTAAATGCTTACTTTTAAAACTAGATATAGGTATGTAACAAATTTTAAATAAAGGCAAAAACTGTAAACAACCAGTGATACGTCGGGGAAGAAAGTGTAAAATTTAAGGTACTTCAGACATGACACAAATGTTAGAAAATGCATTAAAACCAATAAATGAGATACATTTTAGATAATGCATAGTTAAGTTACCATTTAAAAAGACCTAAGTTAAAAATTCCTTTTGAAACAAGAGATCAGTTCAGTTTTAAAGACACATGTGAGATCACAAAATCTGCTCTAAACTTTCCAGATATGTTTTACATAGAACCTGCAAGTTAATAAAGTGTCTGTGTAAAATTATCATACAAATATCTATAAGCTAGGCATATAGTGTGTATCGACTTGAGTTGAACTTACAATATCAGAAACATGATATAAATAGCTCATAGCTTCAAACCCTGGGAAGACAATGTTTAAAAACTTGGTTAAAAGAAGGCACTGCCTATGTTACAAAGACCCTTCTTCCATTAGCTTGTGCATGTCGGCCACAATCTTCCCCAGGACTTCCTTGTGACTGCTGTCGCGACTGAATATGTCGTCGAGGAAAGCAGGGCTCGCAAAGAAGTTGAAGACGTGCTCGATTCTATTCAGGGACTTGTCCGTGAGGTGCCGGGAGACCAAGTTCCTGAGTAGGGCCTTGCACTCGTTCAAGCCCTGGAGGAGAAAGTTGCGGTCGTAGGAGAACTCCACCTCGAAGAAGCTGACAATCGCCATCGCGGTGGAGTGGAATTTGTGCCGGAACTGCTCTGCTGTCAGCAGCTCTTCGTTGTTGAATTGGTCGTTGCGGTACAAGATGCCAATCTTGATCACTATCTGGAATGTTAAAATTTCAGTAATGTATCAATAGGCAGTTGATTAATCTAATATGATAATCTAAAACCTTATTAAGCTCTATGGTAATCATAATTAGGTTCTGTTAACAATTAGCCCATGGACTGTTCAGCAACTGTCAGATTCAGCAGCACAGTTGATGGGCTTATATGCAAGTACCTGTAAATTATTCTGCAACAGTGTAAAACATTGTCGCATTCAACTACTAAAAGCATCTCAATAAAGTTACAGGAAATTCTTATAATTCAGATCAAGAATGAATAAGGGAAATGTCTTACAAAATGAGTCAAATATAATAAGTAGAAAAATTACAATTAACAAAAAAGTCAATATTTTGAAAATTAAATAGTAGTACATATGATTAAATTTTGATAATTTAGGTAAATTGTTTTGGCATGCAAAATCATAAATTAAACTTTCCTTGATCCTTTAGCCCCAACAATATTGTTAAATTGCAAGACATAGTATTAGAAATGTTCTTTTAAATTACCTGGGTATTACCCCATTTTTTACTTTGATTCCATTTCTTCAATAACAGAATAACTCTTGAATATCTTATGTAATTATAGTTAAGTAAATAAAATAACTTGGGCTTTAATGGGTTTATTATACTATCAACATTTTCTAGAACACTGCCAAACTTCTTCCAGCTTCTTAAAATAAATCATTATTATGAATAAGTAAGAATCCATAATATCATTATTATGGGTAGAAAAATAATTACTCTAAAGTTGTCTAGAAATTGGTACTATTATTTTATTCACAATTTTCATTTTTGTTTCATAACCCAGTTTTTCAATTTAAGTTACCATCAGAATGACAAAGCTTAATATAAAATATTATTAAATTTACAATCTAAGGTACATAAGAAGCAGTCATAACACAAGATATTTACTTGGGAAAGAGTCTTACTTTTATTATGTTTTTCACGACCTTTTCTGCTTCTTTTTTATTTCCAGTTTGTCCTCTTCCAAGACGGTACAAATTGTCGAGAAGATTTCCAGTGGCATCATCAATGAAAACTTTGGCAATACTCTTGTTGGCCATTCGACTCAGCAGCTTCTTTTGGGCTCGGAAGCCAATGTCTTTGGCACGAAAATTTGAATCTCCCACTGAAAAGTAATATAATTCCATGACAGAAACATAACAATAGTTTGAAAAGGAAAATTCAACTTTGAAATTTTAAGAGGTATTTAATATTTGAAGTTAAAACCATATTATAATGGTGAGTTAAGGCCTAACATTAAATTTTAATTTCTGGTTATGTGATGATTGTTTTGTAGTAAATCTGCAGTATTATAAACAATAAAATTGGTACTTTAGGATTAGCCGGGTGCAAATCTTGCCAATAGGACTTGTCTGTCTTGTTTTTTTAAAGGTACCTATTTTGTGAAAATTTAGGGCTAATTTGATAAAATTTTTCTGTAAATTTGTGAAAATTTAAGTTCAAAATCAACATAAAGACATGTACATAATTTTTAACATTAAAAACAGAATAAAATTTAGTCTAGAATGGCTAGAAATTTAATTGTGAGAGAATTTAGCTTACTAGAGAACTTTCTTTCAAAAATGTATTTTGTGAAGGTACCTTTTTTCCTAAAACTGAATTTGTGAAAGTACCTATTTATGAAATGATGAATTTGTGAAGGTAGGCCTAAAAATGGCAGTAAAATTACCATGAAATTATACATGAAAATATTGCAAAAATTAAAAGCAACACTGCTAAATGGGATATTATCATGCTTTTTTATTTTGATTTTTAATTATTTTTGACCATTTATCATAAAACCTAGAGAAAGCTAGAACCTAGAAATAGAACTACTTGGCTAATCCTAAAGTACCATAAAATTTAGTTGTGATTATAATAGTCACATTTATATGTTATTGAAGACATAGTATATTGGTCACCCTAAAGATACAAGATATTGATTATGACAGGGTTCACTCTATCTAACATAGTAAAATTCATAAGTTTTTAAGGAGCAAATTACAAAAAAAATATCAGGAAGTAACATTATTAATCTTATACTACTTTACATATTACAAGCAGAATGAGTTCAGAATGAAGTTATAATACACAGAATTGCAAGAACTTCCACATAATTGATAATAGAACTTCGTCTTATCTGAGATATATATATATGTTTCTCAGGAGTAAGAGGGAAAATTCGGGAGAAAAAACACAATTTTCAGGAGTTTTAGGGGCCTTAGGAAAAATAAAGCAAATTTCAGGAGTTTTCCTAAGAATTTCAGGAGGTGCACAAACCCTGTTATGAATGCAAAATTAAAAGAAAATATTAAACTTCTACAAATTACAAAGATAGTCTTATTTTCATGTAGCTGATTAGAAAGAAAAATATTTCCATAAGATGTGCATAAGTTTAATAAGTATTACAAACAGAATATTAATAAAAAACTTACTTTTGGTGATACCGATATAATCTCATAAAATGCTTTTAATTAAAATTCTGTAAAAAACAACAGTATTATAGTAGCAAAGACATTAAACATGATATTACAATAAAGCAGAAAACTGAAAATCTTTTAACAAAATACAGCCTATAATGAGATAATGAAAAACATCTTTATTTTAAAAGATTTAAAAATCAGCAAACTGATTAAAATTTTAAAAAAAGTAGAATACCCTGAACTTAAACTCACTTTCCCTACCAGATTCTATTAACAAAATCAAAATATAATACCAAAAACAGCAGAGTTAAATTTAATTACAATAGAAAAATTCAGATTTCATTAATTACAAATTTTAAATTGAATTAATAATATTAAACTTTTTAGAACACATAACTGTGTAGCACATGGGTGAAATGGGAAAGTATGGATAGTGAAAAAATGGCTGATTATGGATAAGATAACAAATCTGGGAATGGTGTAATATAGTATATAACCCTATGTGGCTTGGTATTTAAAAATCATAAAATGAACAGGTTATGATAGTAAACAAAGATAATATACAAAAAAGTCTTCACTATTAAAAAATTTTTTTTGCAAATTTATCTTTTGATAAATAAAAAACAAATACAGAATCTAAAAAGGCCCAACAGCTTACCTAGTAATACATAGTACAAATTAAAATTCACATAACAAATTACGAATATAAAAAGAACATAAGTAACCTTTATAAAAAATCTATTAGAGGAAGTTAATAAAATGAAGCATATGGGATTGATGACAGTAATTCTTTAAATTAAATGAAATGATGAAATGATAAACTATAAAAGTAGAAATGATAAGCCAATAAAATCAATAGAAAAAGTACATTCCACAACTTGTGCCATCATTCATAAAACCATGGTAGTAGCTCAACAGAATTTTAATACTTTTCTACATTAAACAACTGAAATTCACAAATTTAAAATGACACATAGTATGACGAAACGTACCGAGAACACGGAAGATATTATTTCCGGGTTTCTCATGACTTAATAAGGGATATAATTTAAGAGATGATTAGCTATGAAATCCTAACTAACGAATTTAAAAAAACAGACATGTGTTCATTAAAAACATCACGCACCTTCGATATTTTGTTTTTTAGACGAAAGATTCAAATTGTCAATGTTTTAATCGTTTCACAAAACGCGAGACGAGCAGAACATTCTCAGGATGAAATAAATACACGTTAAGAGTCACATAAAAACAGAGAAATATTATATTATCGTAAAAACTATCGTCAAATACTTAACACAGAATTGTTTGATACATTAAAATGATTCATTCTCTAATAAAACATACATAAAAAGGTCCGTTCGTGAAAACTGGTGTGAAAAGAATCAACAGGACACAAAAATGCCAACTTACTTTTGAGCGTTTGAGTGTCAAAAAGCGCTTAACATGTTGTAATTTAATCAAACAATACACAGCACCTTACAGTTTCTTCGCGAAAATAAAACAAGAAATAAGATTAAAAACATGACAAAAAATAAACAAAAGCTCACTTGAAATTCCGCGACAGTCACAGTTATGTAAGTAGGACACAATGCAAAATAAAACCACGTGAAGGCGAACACGGATTAGAAAACAGTAAATGACGTAAATGGAGAGTATAATAATCACATTTTTTTCTAGTAATGTATTAAAAAGAATGTGTTTATGACATAAATTTCATCCAAATATCATGGAGCACAGAATATTAATAAAATAAGAAATGAATTCAAGAATCTTTGTACAAGAAGCTCTACCTGAATATCTGATCTGATCTGATCTGAGTGAAAAGAGTAGTGTTCGGCACTAGTTAACTAGAACTAGTTGCAACTACTAGTTAACTACCGATCAACTAGTAGTTAACTAGTAGTTTAACTACTTTTGGTTTAAACTAGTTGAACTAGTAGTTGAACTACTTTTTTTAATAACTACTAGTTGAAACTACTTTAAAATTTTCAACTACTTAAAAAAAATTTTGTTTAAAATTTCAAAAATATTTAAAATTTTTATCAAAATATACAAAAATTACACCGCTATTTATAACTACAATGTCATGGTAGAGTACTCAAATACCATAACCAGAAATAAAGCGCCGTTTTGAGCGAAGCATAAAGTTTTTAAACGCTTTTATTAGACTTGCTCTGGGCCAAGGTCACGGGTGAAAACTTAAAACTCGATTTTCGGTCACTTCCTAATATTCCAGGACCCTGAAACTTTACACATTGATGTAACCCTCATGACACTCCAATATCCAATTATTATCTAATCAATAACCAAAGGATTAAGTAAATTAACGAGTATTTTTAATTATCAGAAAAACTGAAATTTGAGGCCCTTCCAAAGGGATTTTAGCTCCCAAAAAAAGAACAATACTGTAATAGGCATAGTACTATTATATTCAACCATCAAAACGACAATTCTCAAGTAATTAAATTAATTAACGGCAAATTATCGCAAAAAATTTAGATTCTTTTACATAAAATTTCAGGTACTTCTAAACGATATTAAGCCTTGAAACTTTGCAGCATGGTGTAATATTCATGACAATGCAATATTCCATTATCACCGAGTCAATAACTCTCTAATTATGGTAATTAACGAGTATTCTTGATTATCCGATTAACTCTATTTTGAGACCCTTAAAAAATATTTTCGCTCCCAAACACGGATCAATAATGTAATAGACATAGTACTACTATATTCAATCATCAAAACGGCAATTTTCAACTAATTAAAGAAATTAAAGACGAATTTATGCAAATTTTTAGGTTGTCATTTAGATTCTTGTACATAAAATTTCAGGTACTTCTAAACGATATTAAGCCTTGAAACTTTGCAGCATGGTGTAATATTCATGACAATGCAATATTCCATTATCACCGAGTCAATAACTATCTAATTACGGTAATTAACGAGTATTCTTGATTATCCGATTAACTCTATTTTGAGACCCTTAAAAAATATTTTCGCTCTCAAACACGGATCAATAATGTAATAGGCATAGTACTACTATATTCCATCATCAAAACGGCAATTTTCAACTAATTAAAGAAATTAAAGACGAATTTATGCAAATTTTTAGGTTGTCATTTAGATTCTTGTACATAAAATTTCAGGTACTTTTAAACGATATTAAGCCTTGAAACTTTGCAGCATGGTGTAATATTCATGACAATGCAATATTCCATTATCACCGAGTCAATAACTCTCTAATTACGGTAATTAACGAGTATTCTTGATTATCCGATTAACTCGAATTTAAGACACTCCAAAAAGACTATGGCCTCCAAAACTTGTACAATAGCGTATTATATATATTTGAACCATATTCAATCTTCAAAACGGGAAATATTATCTTTAAATTAAGATTATTAACGAAGTTATTAATGAGAAATTAGAGAGCTTGGAAATAGTGTTCTAAAAGCTTGGAAATACTTTCATTCATGTCTTTTCATTTGATGGATAAATGGGAGTTTTGATGACAGTTATAGCTATTCATTTCTTTTAGATTTCGCTTTCGTTCAGATGGAATTATTTATGGCTTAAATAGAAATACTGAATATGCTTCGGGTGTTGGGCTTTTTCAGTAAAAAAGAAATTATAAAATCTCTTCCTTTTGGAATATTTTTTTTTTGTAAATTCTTCAGTGGTAGTTGGAAAAGTTTATTACTTACTAATTACTTGCTTTGAAAAAATTTATTTAAGTAAATAGAGGGGTAATGTTTTAAATTTTTAGCATCGAATTTAAGGGGTTTTACTAATCATGTACCAACAATTGGAATAAAATTAAGATTTTAGGCAAAATTATAAGACTAAAAAGTAGAAAATAAAATAAGTAAAAAAAAGCTTTTTTAAAAAAACGCTTTTATTAAAATGTCCTAAAAATTCAAAAATAATTTATTGGGTTTTGTGAAGTAGAAAATAACTTTCCGGTAAGTAAAAATTAACTGATTTTCTCATCACTAAAAATAAAAGCGTGGGCGCTAGTAATTTATAATTTTATATAAAAGAAAATGAGAAAAGAGAACTTAGAATAAATAGTGAATAGAGAATTACTAGCGCCCACGCTTTTATTTTTAGTGATGAGAAAATCAGTTAATTTTTACTTACCGGAAAGTTATTTTCTACTTCACAAAACCCAATAAATTATTTTTGAATTTTTAGGACATTTTAATAAAAGCGTTTTTTTAAAAAAGCTTTTTTTTACTTATTTTATTTGTGATATAGATAAGAAAGATGTATTAGAATTTGGGCAAAAAATAGGTTATGAAATTAAATAGACTAGTTAACTAGTAGTTAACTACTTTGGGAGATAGTTAACTACTAGTTGCAACTAGTCCCAGGAAAAAATAGTTAACTACTAGTTGCAACTAGATTTTCCCAGACTAGTTAGTAGTTGGTAGTTAACTACTTTTTGACCACTAGTTGCCGAACACTAGAAAAGAGAGAGAATGTTTTTGAAAGGCACTGGTTATTACGGTTATTACCACAAAGGTAACAAATAAACTCATGTTACTGCGCATGCTTCAACTTTCGTGGAAATAACCACTTCGTTTTTGAAAAACATTTATTTTGAAAAGACTCAACTCAAACAAACATTTGAAATGAGTTTCCAGCAGTTTGAGGATTGCGAGACCAGGATGACTGATGCAAAAGTATGTGTGAATGTGTGTATTATAAAATAATGAAAGCCTCCAAACCATGAACAATTACTATTTATTCCATTTCCCGGGATTGTTGGTCAGTTTTGATGTTTTTGCCATTGAGAATATCCTCCGAAGAGGGTGAAACGTATAGAAGTTCAAACGAACGACACGACCATGAATCCCGCAAAAGGGAATAGATAGATAGTACGGGTGTATTAATTATTCTGAATAGATAAACATATCAGATGTGTAATCTTCCTTTTCGTAAAACCTGTTAGGTGCCTTTAAACTTAACTAGTACTCAAGAACTACTCCTTTTTTAGTAACAATAACAAAAAGAAGATTTATTTATCATCGCGCGCTCCCGCGCTCGTGTACGACTCACTTCTTTCTCTCTCATACAATATTTACATTTCAAACCGCTCGCAGGCGGGAACGCCCTCTATGGGCAGACAGAATGACTATTACATTCGGTCAACCTGACCTTGGATCGACCTCGATCCTACAATTTCAATATCACAATAATTATCTACAATTTCACAATAATTAACATTTAAATCACAACTTGAATCACAAATTCCAAATACCTTAACTTAAA
Source organism: Tetragnatha montana (assembly GCA_963680715.1). Classification (NCBI taxonomy): domain Eukaryota; kingdom Metazoa; phylum Arthropoda; class Arachnida; order Araneae; family Tetragnathidae; genus Tetragnatha; species Tetragnatha montana. The sequence goes on from OY796686.1 coordinate 12,973,017, forward strand.
ATTATCTTTCAATGAGTTCTAAACGAGTATCATAGGAATAATAATGATATACAAAATACACTGACATAATATTACACTTAGGTATTTATCATACTCAAAAGCTAAAGCTTAAGCTTAAAGTAAGAAGCTTTAAAGAACTTAAATACTAGGTAATTAAAGTTCAATGATTAAATTCAAAGATAAAAAGAATAATAAGAACAGTTTAATCAAATATAACATGAAAATGTCACTCATCTGAAGAGAGTCCATCATCGTCCAGTTCATCATCGTCATCATCTGGGTCAGTAGCTCTCCAAGGCTTCAGCTGGCTTACATGAGCTGTCGTGGTATAGAATCTTCCCTTTTCCTTCTCTTTCAGTTGTGTGATTCTATAGGTATCTCCTGGGAGCACGTGTGTTACCACCAAGGGACCTCTATACTTTGGTTGATTCTTGGTTGGCTGTCCTGTGGCCTTTGCTGGACGACGAACAACTACGATTTCTCCTGGCTCCAAAATCATATTTCGATGCCTTTTCTTATCGTATTCCTTCTTCATCTTGGTTTGGTTCTCTTCAATCGTCTCTCTCGCTTCTGCTTGAACTTCTATGGGATCTTTCCATGAGTCCGCACCTTCGTCTATAACTTTTCTTAAAAGTCCATCGTTGAATCTAGGAGAATATCCATGCAATATCTCAAAAGGGGTTTTTCCAGTGGTCTTATTAATCATAATGTTCAAATTCCTCTCTGATTCCTTTATTCTTAAGTCCCAGTCCTTGTGTCGCTCGTCTTTCATAGATGTCGTTATGGCAGCAAGTATCGTCCGATTTGCTCTCTCCACCATTCCATTAGCTTGGGGATGTTGTGTGGAGTTCAGGGTGTGCTGAATTCCATTTTCATTGCAAAACTGCTCGAATTGTTTTGATGTAAAGCAAGAACCTCTATCACTGATGATTCTATCAGGAAGTCCTAACTCTTCGATGAAACTCTTCAGTGACTTCAAGACATGCTGGGTTGAAGTATTTTTAACAGGGTACAGTTTGGTAAACCTCGTAAAGTTGTCGATGATCACAAAAAGTTCCTGATTTCCTCTTGAACTTTTCACGAATGGTCCAAGGTGGTCCATGTGAATAATAGCAAATGGTCTTTTTCCTGGCTTAATTGGATGTAAGGTTCCTGGTTGTTTCCCTCCTGGCACTTTATTCATCAAGCATTCGAAACACATGGCTATGTGCCGTCGTACGTAGCGTTTCATGTAGGGGAACCAATAGAGTTCAGTAATCTTGTTTACTGTTCTTTCTACCGAAAAATGACCCATCAAGTCATGGAACTTCACCACTGTTGATTTTCTCATCCCTTTAGGTATCACGTATAAAAGCTTTTCTTCTTTCTTGACTTTTATCTTTCTATATAACCGATTTCCTTTAACCTCATAGTTAACAATTCTTCTCTTTTCTTCGAGTGTTCTCTCACATTCAGGTTTTTGAAAAATATCTATTAGTTTCTTTAAGAATTCATCGGAATGCTGTATCATAAGTATTTGATCTTCTTCATTCAGTGTTAAACATACTTCAATCTTTTTCTCTATAATATCTGTAATTGTGTCTTTTGGATCTAGGACTGGTGCTCTACTAACTGCATCAACGTGTGACATTTTAATCCCGGATCTGTGTCGAATTTCCAGATCATAATCTTGAATTAAGATACTCCAACGAGCAATTTGGGGGTTGCTAGACTTGTTAGCGTTCATGTAGATCAAAGCTTGACAGTCAGTAACAACTGTAAAACTAATTCCAAGTAAGAACTGTCGAAGTCGCTCTAGAGTCCAAACAATAGCCATCAGCTCAAGTTTACTTGAATGATACTGTCGCTCAGCTTCAGTATTCTTCTTACTGACACAGTAAACTAAGTGCCATTTGTCGTCACTTCCTTTTTGTAAGAGCATCCCAGCAATTCCATCTGCACAGGCGTCTGTATGAACTTCGGTCTCGGCTTGAGGGTTGTAGAGACTCAAAATTGGATGTTCGGTCAACTCTTTCTTCAACGCTTCAAAAGACTTCTCTTGTTCATCTTCCCATTTGAAAACTTCATTCTTCTTCGTCAATTTTGTCAGTGGTCCCGCTTTTATGGCATAATTCTTCACAAATCTTCTGAAGAAACCTGTAAGTCCAAGATAACGTCTTACTTCATGAACATTCTTCGGTTGTGGGAATTTCAAAATAGCTTCAACTTTTCTTAATCCAGGTTTGATGCCGTGTCCATTTACCACAAATCCCAAGTATTCTACTTCATGCTTTGCAAATTCACACTTCGGTAACTTTAAGGTCAAATTCGCTCTTCGTAATGCCTCGAATACTTTTCTGAATTTCGCGATCATTTCTTCCCACGTCTTCGCCGGAACCAAAATATCGTCCAAATAGCACAAAACGTCTTTATTGCACAATGGTCCTAAGGCAAGTTGCATTAATCGTTGAAATTCCGAAGGAGCATTAGTCAAGCCAAAAATCATCCTTTCGAATTGTCCGGTGTCATCTGGAGTAATAAAAGCAGTTTTCAATTTTGCTTCTTCTGTTAGGGGAATCTGTAAATATCCGTGAGCCAAGTCCAACGTAGAGAAAATACTGCATTCTGCCAATTGTTCCAGTAGATCGTCAATTTTTGGTAATGGGAATTTGTCTTTGATCGTCTGATTGTTTAGACGTCTGTAATCAATGACTAACCTGTTTTCTCCAGTCTTTTTCTTCACTAACATAACTGGACTTGCATAAGGGGAACGGGTTTCTCTAACTATGTTATTTTCTTTCCATTCTTTTACAATTTCTTTAATAGCTGATCTTTCTGCCATATTGGTTCTATAAGGTTTCATGGATATGGGTCTTGATCCCTCTACTTCTTTAATGTCCATTTTTGTTAAAGTTGTACAACCAAGTTCGGATAGTTTCAGAGCAAAACAATCTCTAAATTCGTTCAGTAAGGAAACCAAATCTTCCCTCTGGTCTTTTGATAGATCGCTGTTAAACTTTATCTGGTCCATGGTTATAGCAGTCCGCTCAACTTCATCACTTCCAGTCAAAACTTCTACTGATTTGTTAAAATCCTTGTCTTCATGAACTTCGACTTGATTTTCCTCTTTAACGAAGTTTATAGTGCTGTTCAAAAGCTTGGTCGTTTCCGCTGCTACAAGTTTTATACTCTGTTCTTCTTCAAAGCAATCCATCGGAAGAAAAGGATAATCTTTCGCATAACCGATGTACAAATTATTTCCGATTCTGGCATAGGCAATATACGGCAGGTCTAATACAGTTCGTCCAATAATCAACTCGACTGGCTGTGTTGAGTCATCCACAATTAAAACAGGAACGTCTTTAACTTCCACATCATCCACTTGAATGTCAATCACCGCCGCTCCTAAACTCTGGGCTGCTGGCTTGTGTTGATTTCCGAAAGAGTAAAGATCTTTCTTACACGCGATATAATTTATTCCAACTCTCTTCGCTGTTGCTTCTTTCATCAAACACGAACAACTTCCTGTATCGATCAAACCCAAAACTTTTTCTTTATTTATCACCACTCCCTTCAAATATTTTTCTTTTTCGTATAACGCAGATGACTCAAGGTCGGGTGAAACGGTTAAGCTATTCCCTTCTATTTTGTTTTTTCTACACTGTTTCTTTGAATGGCCTTTTTCGCCACAATGTCTGCATGGGTGCGGGCAATCCTTTGATATATGCCCATATTCGTTGCATGCGAAACATTTCGGATCACTTTTTTCACGAGGTGAAAATGAATTCGGACTTCTTTGAATCACGGTTCTATCTTCATTTCTAAAACCCGAGTATCGATTATTTTGATTGCTAGAAACATTCCTGGGGTAATTTCTTGGAACATCATTTTGATAGTTGTTCTTCAAACTTCTATTTTCGTTTGTCTTCACACCCGATCTAACACTTTCGTACTCGTCCAGGCGTTTAGCTAACTCACTTGCTTTAACATATTTAGGCCATGAATCAATGATGTTTTCACGTACGGACAACGGGACGCAATTCTTACACTGATTCGTCACTATTAAATCCTTTAGGGAATCAAAGTCTTTAATATCCAATCCTTCAATCCATTCATTAAAATAGTTTCTTAATTGAAATACGAAATCAACCCAAGTACTTTTTGAGTCCTTCACGTGATTCAAAAACTTTTGCCGAAATTTTTCGGGGCTTAGCTTGAATCTTTTGAGTAACAACTTTTTAACAAATTTGTAATCATTAGCTTCTTCTTCAGGCTCTCTGATAATTAACTCAGTAATTTCTAAAGGCAACAATCCTAGCAATTGACAAACATAATCCTTCTCATCAATGCCAAGTCTTTTAGCTTGCCTCTCAAATAATAACAAAAATGAAGAGATATCCCCCTCTTTCAAATCAAACTTTTGAATGACACACCTTAACTCATTAGGTGAGTTTTTAAACGGAACTTGAGAAGTACTATCAGTTGAAGAATTAGGATCACGCTTACCTTGCACTTCAATTTTAAGCTTTTCTAGCTCAAAAACACGCTGTCTTTCTTTATCTTCGAATTCCAATTCCAACTTATTTTGTTCAGCCTCAGCTTCTTCTCTTTTCAAGCGTTCAGCAATGATTCCTTCAAAAATTTCTTTCGCGAAATCTTCTTCAAAGCCTTCACTCTTCACAATCAAATTCTTGATTTTAAATATGATCATGTCCTCGTTAGCTTCCACACCTATCTCTTTGCATAGATTCAGTAGATCGACCTTTCTTCCTTTACCTAACCATGCCATTTTGTTACTTTGAAAGAAACGAAACTAACCTTGTCGTTGTTCTTTGCCGTTGCGTTGGCTGGCGGAAACTCGTGGTTGTAGGCAAATCTATGGGCAAATTCCACTTCTGATATGTAATCTTCCTTTTCGTAAAACCTGTTAGGTGCCTTTAAACTTAACTAGTACTCAAGAACTACTCCTTTTTTAGTAACAATAACAAAAAGAAGATTTATTTATCATCGCGCGCTCCCGCGCTCGTGTACGACTCACTTCTTTCTCTCTCATACAATATTTACATTTCAAACCGCTCGCAGGCGGGAACGCCCTCTATGGGCAGACAGAATGACTATTACAGATGGAAAAAAATTGGGATATTTATTAATTAATAAGAAATATTTTTGCTCTTATCACCTTCGAAGTAATATCTTTGGTGATGTCACATACTTATTCCAATCGGTTCTGTCAGATTGTTTAACATCTTTTTTGGAATGCTGTTTAGGCAGGCCTTAATGGTTGTACAGGGTGTTTCAGATAAACGTTTCAGATCTTTCAGGAGGGGTAGTAGGGCACACCTAGACGATGCATAATCAAGGAAAGGGGAATCGGAAATGCATCCCTAACGGGCCCTATGGGTTTTATAAGTAGGCATTAGACATTTATTACATAAAACCGATAGGTCTGGGTAAGCATGTACTGAAATTTCAGCTCAATTGAACCCCTCCTAGAAGTTCTGAAACTTTTGCCTGAAACACCCTGTATAATTTTAAATTGAGTTGTGCAGAAATTCAGAGGATTGTCGTTTGATTTTCAAGGAATCTTGAGCTTTCACTTTATTGAACATGATGGCAGCCATTGTAACAACATCCATTATATAAAAAGAGCAAGGGATCTCAACCGATGAGTTGCGTGTCCCAGGGGGTCGCGAAATGCAAGAAAACTAGAAATTAATAAATCGCAAATAAATTAGGAATACTTTAATAAAACTAGTGTGACTGGTTTACAATCACTGGTGGGGGGCAAAAATTAATATATATTCCACATATCCTTCTTCATAAAATTAAGAAACAATTTAATATTATGGGAAAATGGATCCTATTAAATGTAAATATATACTCCAAGTTCATATGTTGTAATATCTACAGTATTTTAAATTTTCGACCGTAGGTTTTAATTAAACTTTTGCAGAAAATTCCTCTTCATTTACTTCTAGGTAAAAGAGGAATGAAGCTTTAATTCTAGCTCGCTTCCAGAAATAACCTTTTGGTTAACTCTTTTATCAAGTTTTAAAATTTCAATTTCTTTATCTAAAAAATAATCTTTTGGGACACTTTCCAGCCCTCTGTCCACATTTTAGTTGATTTTCAAGCAGCTACTCCCTAAATTTTGCTTATCATCGCTTACAAAAACTATATTTTGATGCCGTTTCATTTCTTATAACATTTCTATAAAAAAAAATACAAGCTTATACACAGGGCTTAAATTGCACCGGAGCGGAGCTCCGGTACTTCTTGGTTTTCAGTAAATATTTACTGATATTTATTCATTAATCAGTAAATATTTGTAATGCTGAAATAGTAGCGCTCCGGTACTTCTTTGGTTAGAATTTAAGCCCTGCTTATACACTAAGAATCTAATTGATTCTTCTGGTCAACAAGGAAACTTCGTAGGAAACAAGGAAACAAGGTTTCAAGGAAACAAGGCTTCGTAGGAAACAAGACAAGACCCTTGATATAGGACCAAAAAAATAATTGTAGCCATCAAGGATTTTTTGTTTTTTTATTTCCGTTTCTCCTAACTAGTTTCTCCAAACAGAACATAAAAAATTCAATCAATCATTCTTCGGACTAAAATATTTTCATACGCATTTACCCACCTAAATACAACAACTACTTGGTGCAAAAAAAAAAGAAATCAAATAAGCTTCAGCGGGATTCCTTTCTTCAGACGTTCTTTTTTGCACCCCTTTCCTCGGAGCCTGAGATGTAAATAAATCCTCGCGGAGAAGAAAAGGTCCTTTTTTTGTCAGCCATCTCAAGTGATTCGACCTCGGACAAAGTGAACCGATTCAAAATGGCTCATTATTTGGAAGCGATCGCTGCGGAAGCGGCATATTATTTTGATTCATTCTAATTCGTTTTCGCAAGCGTTCGCACAGGAAGCTGTTCTGTAACAGAGAGTTCTTATATTAATTCGGAAAGTGGGGATTCTGAATAATAATTTCGAAATAATATGGCGGCCGGTCTTCTTTAATGGGTCTGGTGGAAATCCATATTTCCTGCCCGACACGCGATGGGAAAATTTGCGAGATGTATTTATCTCCATTGGCAACCGTATACAAAGTATGAGTGTCAGCTGAGTGATGGTTAACTGATTTTTTCCTTGTGAATGACAACTTACTAGTAAGAGGGAAAAAAATATTTCAAAAGGGTTCGTTTATGCGGTACGTAAGCGTTTTTGCTATTTGCTAATTTTGCAAAAGGGGAGAATATCAATCACATGACTCGGACCTAACAACGGCCTTAGCAACAGAAGATGTTACAGTTTTTTGCCCTACAGAGGTTAACAGTTACAGAAAAGGACTAGCCGTGGAATTCTTCTATTGGAGCATTTGCAATCACATGACCCCATACCTAAAAACAGCCTTAGCAACAGATACCGCATTACCTAGCAACCGCCTTAGCAACAGTTAAAAGCCCTACAAAGGTTAACAGTTAAAAGAAAATAGCTGGTCGTGACGTCACCTGAAAAAGCTCTATGGAGTTATGCTTACGAAAGACATAAAAACGCTGTACATTCAAAAATTTCTCGGTAACTTGCAAAGTAATGTAACAGTTCAAATTCAAATTTAATTGATTAATGAAGCATACATTTATGTTTCAAACAATTTCTTTTAAAACTATGAAGGCTTATACGGCCGGAGTTATAATTAAAAGGCAGACTAAACGACCAACAAGCCCGGAAAAAGTGCCTTTTCATTTCTTTTAAAGTTTATAAAATCAGATCATTACCCAGAGTTTTGTATGAAAAAAAGAATAGTGGGGGAGGGATGGGCAATTGCTAAAGTAATCATAAAAGGGGGTTAAAAAATTACGTGAGGTGTATTTTTCCCATATTTTGGGCCCCTCCCTCCTCCTTGGTGAGATTTAGGGAAATTTCAGATTCTCATGTGAGATTTTCCTTATCACTTTTAAATAAATTAATTTCTTTGATATATTCTACTATCGTTTGTTTCGTCTTATCGGCTTGACATCTAAACATTGCAAAAGTTTTGAAACAATTAAACAGGGTGTTTCAAAAGTCCGTTTCACGGCTTTTATTTGGAGAAAACGTCTGCTACAGTCATTGGAAAAAGGTCTACCTCTAAGTAAATGATCATGGAGAATCTATTGAGATGACTTACAGCGCCCCTATAGGTAAAATAAAAAAGTTAGAAAAATTAATTAAAAAACTTAAGGAGATAGAGCAAAATCTTCAATGAAAATATTGTTTCCAATATTATGAAAAATTCACTGAAAAAAAATTCGTGAATATTCGAAAAGACATTATTCGCACATGAAAATAGCACTTTTTCCGGCCTCAAAAAAAAAGTTTGCAAATTTGCATGTTTTTCAGTGATACCATGTAGTTTTGAGTGTTTTTGGTTAAATATAAAGACAAGTTTTAATAAAAAAAATCAAAGAAACTGGCAAATTTCCCAACTTTTCTTTTTTGACGAACGATTTGAACTTTTTTGGCGGCCTCTTTAGCTTCGAGTTATCCTTATATTCTACATCAAGCTGGGTAGTAATTTATGAATTTCTACCCCTTTTAAGTGAATTCTAGTGTATTTTAAAAAGTTTGTGTGATAAAAATATTTTGTACTTAGAAATGATCCATACTCTATGATCAATATTTAGCGAAATGTAAAGTTTAGTCTTCAAATATTCAATAAACTAAGAGTTTACTAGTTCAAAAATGTCAATGCAATGTTTCTCGAAGGTACGGCTTGTTATTTGTCACCGAAACGGAAAGCAACAATGTCACAAACAAGTCTCACGACAACCCTGAAAGATATTCCAGTTTCACCTGACTCATACCGCCATTTACTTTTTGATGACGTAAAACAGCTTCTGAAATAATGATACTCCATGTCCGTGGGCAAAAAGCATTAATTACTATCGTCTGCAAGTCTCGTGCACCCATGCCTGGGGGTTGAGTGAAGGTCAAGCTAGGGCATTCTTTCACTGGACCGTGAAGATCGTTTTTTATAAGAAAGAGTCCAGGACAGAATGTCATATTATGCATCAATATGGAAGGATATTTTTTGAAAAATCTTTTTGGTTTAGTGGTAGTTTAGCGGGTTTTAAGATAATTTAAATGTGAAGAACCTTAGTCCCATGTGATGTTGGATTGTCTACATCTAGATATTATATTTTTTGGTTTAAAAATAAGGCGTTATTTAATAGGTTTTAATGAATTTTTTTATTGAAGATCCTTTTCTGAAACTCTTATTCCTAAATCTGTGCACTCTAATCTGCCTTTCTATCAAAATCAGTTCAAGAAAAATAGGGGATTGAGTTTATTATTGCTTCAGGAACTTCATGCAGATTATATTACAAAAACATAATTGTTAGCATTTCAGTCGGTTTGGGGCAATAAATGCTGGAACCGAGCATTTTACTTTTTTACCTTAAAGAAATGTCTTTCTGAACGTATTTTGTGAGGGATAATTATTTTCGTGACTCTCACCCCTTTAAACCCCATTTACGACCCCCTGTTCTATGCCAATTCTTGTTCGTCTTGATGTGTCCTATCATACCTCAAAGTTTGCTGCACGATTTCAGATACATCCTGTATTTTTCCACAGATCAATCCTTTTGGGAAAAACTCGGGTCCATTCCGTAAGTTAGATTTTAATTTTTAAAAAATGTACTTCCTTTTTTTTATTTCAAAGCCTTAAAATTCCAGTTTTAATCGATAACCTATTGAAAAAATATTATTATGTACAAAAAAAGTGTTTGTTCAAAGGATGTAGGTAGTACTCGAACCCAGACTATTAATAGTAAATATGATAATATTTAGAAGCAAAGAAACAATCAATGAAAACAGCAAAATTTTCTCAACTTTTTTTTTGTTTTTGTTTTGGATGTTAGTTGCATATTGTGGCAACATTGGGGAGGAGAGGTCAGTTTGAATGAAGACGGGATTACCGGAAGCTTGAAGATTGGAATCTGAGCTTGGTATTTGGAACTGCGTCATGCTCAAACAAAATAAGTATTTGGAGCGCATTTTTTGTATCTTTCCTTAAATTCAAATGCTTTGAATACGCTTACAATAGTTTATGTTCTTGCCTGGTTTTAAATATCTCGTTAAAACGACAATTTAATATGTTTTTGAATTTTGGTCGATATAAATTTACATCAGCAAGCTGAGATTTTTTAAAAATCTTTTTCTATCATTCATAAGGTAAACAGAATATAAAAAATTAGTGTTTACACACAATAATTTTAATTTATTTTGAAGAAAAACTGGGATTTCTTAATTTAGTACAATACATAATTCTCAATGACTATCTACGTTAGTGTGATTTTCATAGCTGTAACTTTGTAGTGTTGAACGTTATACTCGACAGCAACGTTTCCTGAACCTGAGACCTGTGACGTCACTAACAGATCGTGGTTCCCAGCGCGGTGTCTGAACTTTGAGTGAAATGAAGAACGTCAATTTAAAAATTTTATTATTCTGTTAAACCCATGTATATATAGCGTCTTTTTTTCACGATTTGTGTACCGAAACTCCTCCTAGCAACCCAACAGGCTTTGTGTTTACGCAGTTTCTGCTTCCGCGTAGTGACGTCATAGGATCATGAAACGTGTCTGTCCAGTATAGCCGTTTGAAAGCAATGATGCCTTTAAAAATCCATCCAAACTGTATTTTAAAGTAAGTAAAGCACAGGTAGTTTATAGAATAAGAGTCTACTTTTTCCACCAAACCCATGTAACTTGAGTGATTCTACCAAATTTTCATTGTCGTATCGATGCATGACAGCAAAAATATATTCTCTTTTTGATGCTGCTTATTAATTTTCAGAACGGGTAAAGAATCTCGTCGTCCGCAGCAAACTTGTGTAACACAGTGTGCAGAGATCCTCGACAGGAATGAGAATGCTTAATACTGATTTCAAGACGAGAATGGATTTACACCTGGTAATTGGTAATACTATATTAGTTTGCTTTGAATTGTAAATTTTCATATGTATTTTTAAAATTAACTTTCAAACTTGAATTAATTAGTGTTTTATTATAATGAACTTTAAAAATCTAGGTGTTTTGTTAAGATTAGATGACCTCTCAAAAGGAAAAAATATTGACTGGTTTATTTTACTGTTTTACCAGTAGAATGATTGTCTTATTTACCAGTGTAATTTTTAAAACCTATAATCCTCAAAAATATAACATTTAATTTCAATTAAAGGTACTTACACCTTTACTGCACTAGGCGATATCATATCTATAATAATAAAAGAGCTTTACCACTCACTCACTCACTCATTCACTCACTCACTTACCAACACACAGCAAAATCTACCGGGGCTAAGGACTCGAAATTTGGTATGGTCAAAGACCTTACGGTGCATACGCGCACTAAGAAGGGATTCTTCGAAATATCTTTTTTCTGACCCACAGGGGGGTTTGGAGGGTTTTTGACGTTTTTGAGCCCAGCGGCGTCCCAAATGACCTCAGATGTTTGTTATTTCGCAGGAAGGTACCTAGCAACAATTTCTAGAAAGGCATTTTTCAGATTTTGGATATTCGAATTTTAAGAGGTCTGAATATTCCAAAAACCCGTTTTTGCTGAGCATAAACCAAGTTTGATATTTTCGAAGAAAACAATACCGAGAAATCGATATTACGAATTGAACTGTTGGTAATACCTTCTTGAGAGAATTTCAAAGAAAGTAATTTCTGGATTTTTCGATATTCCATTCTGGAGGGGGTGCACGGGGGTTTGAATATTCACTCCCGTTTTTAGTTTTTGGATCCTAGCACCCACATTATTAATGTGATTGTTATGAAATTTTAGCATGTTGTTCCTCACACAACCAGGAAGGTTTGCGAAAAAGAATTTTCTGAATCAAAGCATTCCAAGGAGCCTTTTTTGTCCCTTTTCTAAATTATTATGCTTAGCCTTCAATGTTAAATTTATTGCGGTTATTGCTCTTTCCAGGACACGCAAAACCTCTATTGTTGGAAATATTTGTATTGAAATATTTTATAACAGGTGAATTTTTAAAAAATATGATAAAGAAACCATTTTTAATGATTAAATAATTTTTTTATGATAACTAAAATCCGTTCCACTGAAAAATTTTATTCTTTTTTTCTATTTAATCAAATTTAAGTATTTCCAGCAAAGTTCAAATTAAACAATAGAGCATTCGCACATGACGTCAGAGGCTTGGATGACAGACAGTATGATGGAAAACTATAGGATGCACATCGTTTATTTGTTTACTTTTGATGTGAATTTTGAAAAATAAGGATGTTTTATGTTTTTCTCCAAAGTTTACTTTAAAGTATCCTTTATTTACTCTAAAACGGCATCTCTGCATAATATAGGTCATTCAATAATACTACATTTTATATTTAGCAGTGTTCTAATTGCTGAAACCATTTCTGCCAGTGTTCTAATTGCAAGTACCATTCGCAATGCTACTAACATATTTTAAAATTCTTAATTATTTATTAATTATTCAATATTTAGTTTCAGTAGCATATTATAAGTATTTTACAGATGTATCGGACTCGCATATTGTTCTAACAAATGTAAACAAAAACATGTCACCTCGTAATAAGTCTTTTTCTAAATTTAGCTTACCACTAAAACACAAAAACATATGCACTTACCTTCAATAACTATTATTCTTTCGTTCCGGTCTTTAACCGAGCCTAAAGAATCTTTTTAAATGAACTTTTTTTTATAAAAACTAAATGCAGCACGTATTCTCTATGGGAGCCTAATGTTAAAGAAAAGTTGTCTATCCTCCAAGCCAGCTTGATCACGAGACCGGAACACGTGATTGAAAATGCTCTATATTTTATCACAGGAATTTTCAGTGCCGATTCAAATGATGTTTACTTTTATTTCATGTTTTAAATTTCTTTCAATGAATGAGTTGGTGATAAATCAACAAAGGGGGGTTCAGGGGGTCTCCCCCTGATTTAAAAAAAATATCATTATTAAAAAATGGTTATAAACACTAATTCTAAACCGGTTTTTTAAGATTTTGTTTAACATCTTAAAAAAGTATAAAAGTATGTAGTATATTTAATTGTTTTGCATTTTATAAAAATTTAGCGGGATGAGGGGGAAATAAGTTTTATCTATAGACATTGCTGTTCAGTAATATGTCTTTATTGTGAAGCGAAGGCGGAGAAATTTGCCTCAAATATACCTTTAAACCAATTTCAGAAATGGATGGAGGGAGAAAAGGACAAAAAATAATGGGGTTCAGAAGGTTCCCTGACTTTTTTTCTATTTTGAAAAATTACTCTTTAAAAACGGGGATGGGGATTTCACACATTAAATCTAAACAGGTGGTATTTTTAAAGGTTTTTTTTTAACATCTTAACGAAGTGGTATGGCATCAAAAAAGAATCCTAGCGGGAAGACTGTTGACTCTATTGCACCTAAACACTAATTCTTATTTATTTTAACACACAGTTTGATAAGCCTTTTATCCCCCGAGCAACGGCGGGCATATCAGCTAGTTATCATATAATTTTACTACAGTCACCTCCGCTTAATGTGATCACTTTTGTCCAACAATATAGAATGATAACAATATCCGACTGATAATAATAAACGTTTTGATACTAGAAAATTTCAAACAGTGTACCTCGAGTGTTTGCCTTAAAATCACAACTATGTAGTCCTAATTGAAGTATTTAAAGCGAATACCTAGTATTTATTTTGCAACATTTACATTCTTAAAGAAAATTACGAGAGTAGAACATTTAAAACTAATAAATTAACGACTTCCTTCAAACGGAAAAAGGAGGTTTAGGGGATTTTACATGATTTTGATAACATTTAACAATTTAATGATCACATAAAACGATGTATTTTACATTAAATTAAATATGAATGATCGGGACCACTTGATTTAGATAACTTTATCAGATTTATAACAATAACAGTGATCACAATAAGTGGAGTCGACTTTATTACATTACATGTCCATGACAATCAATCGACAAATATTTACGGGTCATTTCTCATAGAATCACAGAAAACATCAATACATGACCATAACTCCGTTCTATTATCTTTTTGATGTTGATTATTTTCAAATAATCTTGTCATCCGCTCAAACTCTGTTTACTTCCCAGATATTCTCAAGCTAAAGGAAACTTCTAAAGACAAGATTTTCAAGATTATTTTATTCGGCAAAGAGATGGAAGATAAACCAAGAAGTGTGTCGAGAATGAATTCAACCAAGAGGCGGATGCACAAATCACTAGGCTCTCTAGATTCGCCCATATCCTTCATTGACTTGAGAAAACTAAAGGTAAAATTCAGTTTTTTAATAACCTAATCAGAAATTACAACAGGTTGTGTTTAAGACTGTATTTTTAATACTATTGGGTCATTCTTCAGGCTTGGTGCTATTGAAAATGCTTTGCTAATTTCTCATAAGTTCCACAGTTTTTCAAATGTTATAATACTATTGGTGTGTACATTTGCATAGTAGGAAACTAAGATGTGCGATACTTACAGGGTGTCCCAAAAAAAGAAGACTGACACATTACATTTTAAAAATAAATAACTCAAAAACTAAAAAAGATAAAAATACTCAGTTTTTTTTGCATCCTACTCTAAAGACCAAATAATTTTATGACACAAATTTTTGTAAATCGTAGTTTAAAAATCCCCTGACAGGCGGCAGAACTATTTTCCATGATCTCCTATGGGAAGATTGAAACTTTAATACCCTGTCGGGGGATTTGGGAACAATGATTTACGAAAATTTGTCATAAAATTCTTTGGTCTTCAGAGTAGGATGCAAAAAACCGCGTATTTTTCTTTTCTAGTTTTTTAATTAAAAATTTTAAAAATGTCAGTCTTTTTTGGGACACCCTGTATTTTTCGATACTTAAATACGATTGATCTTTCGGAAGAGGAATTATATGATTTGTGTCAGTGCTGTATCTGTAAGAAAATATTTTTTTTGGGGGGATAGGGGGGTTCGTCTCTAGAAATCGAATAATTCTGGGGAAGACTATGCTTCAAGAGTGTTTCGGGGGGGGGCGGCATTCAGTTAATATCTCGTGAATATAAACGTTTTTATTACGTGTTCCTTCTTTATAACTTTTGTTAGAAAAATATGAAAACCTCATTTTCTTGCATAATTTAAATTTGTATGCATAAGGCCACATAGTTTTGATAAACTTTTGATTATTGAAACTAATAGTAATGAAATCTATTTTTATCTATTTTTTAAAATTACTTCTAACAGAATTCAACTAAAACCATACATTATTTTATAAGCTTGCGAGTTTAAACAAATGATTTTAAAGTACTTTTCTAAAAATAAAATTTTCTTGTCATCTACAGCAAAGTGAATGAGTTAATTTTTAGAGGATAATTTAAACTTTAAAATTTCTACTTTTTATAAGTTTCTTGAAAACTTTCAGTTACGATTTTTTTTTCAAATAAGTTATGCCTTGTTAATTATGATATTAAAACCTCCTAACTGTTTTAAAATTAAAGTATTAAAAGATTTGGGTGATCCAATTAGCTCGCAAATTTTATAGTTCCAAGATTTTCCGTTTTTACAATTCTACTTTTCTTTCTCATTATTTGGCAAGTATAAATTTATTTTATTGTTCAATCTTCAACTTATTTGTATCTAAATGCTTTCTGTGTATACTTTTCTTTGAAGGAAAAGTGCATAATTTTAATTTTCATCACACATTATATTTTCATATTATTTAACTATGCGCGATCATATTTAGATTAAATTTATTTCCTTCAATACATACCAGTTTAAATCAGGGGTGGCGAGCCTATTGCAACCATGCGCCTTATTTCCCGAATACTTATTTGCCATGTTCAATGTTTATTGTTAGAAAAGGGTATTCAGAACATTTTCTCATTCCACAAGTTTTCTCATTGCAAGATCCTTCACTGCTTCTTGTCACAAATTTGAAATTGGAAAAACACCCTTTCCAAAACTATAAATTTTAATTTTATTATACTATTGATTTCCAAACAAAAATATGTGGTCTTGGGATCCCCAGATTGTTTTTGGAATTCGTCACTTAAATGTAGTGCTTTAACTCACTTTTGGACACTAAAGACACCTTTCGGGTGACACCCGAGGAGATCGTTTTTTTTACGCCGCAGGAAATTGCATATCAATAAAAAAATACAATTAGTTAATCATCAAAACTTTAACTCCGTTTTATGAGAGGGCCCTGTATTATTTGTATGCCTCTTATACATTGTTCAGAAGTAAATACGGGGTTTCTCAGGCGAGAAAACCTTTTTCTTCTTTACCAAAATCCTGAAATTAGGAGGTTTTCATTCATCATAGAAGCCGTTATTATTTAAATACATTTTATCAAATTTCTGCTACCCCCAGCATATTCACTCTGATCTTTAACCATTATAATTGACAAAAATGATCGTTTTTTTTTTTTAACTGAGAAACAAACTTTTTTAATGTACGAATTTCGAATGAATTGATGCTTATCTATTAAGTGCACTGCAAAAAATTCCCTTAAAATTTACGGTTTTAAACTGGCAAACTAATGGTGGTTGCGGAAAACCGTAAAAACAACGGCTTTTTACCATTTTAACCCATGATTTTGGTTTTGCAAGGTAAAACACCGTTGTTTTTACTGATTTACTCCGTAATTTTTACGGTTTTCCACAACCAACCCAGCTGCCAGTTTAAAACCGTAAATTTTACGGGATTTTTTTACAGTGTGAGGTTAACTGGGCTGATGCGCCACAATTATTCATCAAATGTGTCATTCCTGGTTTGGTCGCCCCTGGTTGTGATGAAGAATGACCTGTTGAATGAAAGAGAAAAATATCTAAATACGGTATACTACTTTTGGTTCAGGTGCTTTGACTTACCCCCTCTTAAAATGAATAATTTCGGAGCCACTTAAAAATAATTAATAAAGTAATTGAGGGTTCAAAAAGCAGAAAACCAGTTTATTTTGTGTTAAATATTTCTTATAAAACCAAAATGACTTAAACGGGACCTAAATGTTTTTAAATAATGGTCCAAATACAGGAAACCTGTAAGAAATATGCATCGTATAATAAGATAACATCCACTCACTAAATTTCATTCAAAAACTTTTTAACTGTTACAAAACGTTGACATTTATTAGTACCTATTGCCTAAATATTGTATTCTTTATGCTAAGCTTTTTTTCCTTGGGTTTTTGATACGAGGTTGGTTTGTTGCTTCTGAATTTTCTCGGGTTGCTAAATTTTATTACATGAATGATATTCAAAGCTGTACGCACAACAATTTTCTTCAGTTCCTTTTTTTAGGAAAAGTTTAGTTTTCTTTTAGTTTATTTAGTTTTTTTTTTCAATAAAAATTATTTTTTCATAAAACAATTTCTCACTGGTACTTGTGTGATTCAGACCAATAATGGTTACTATCTTCTATCCATGATAACCCGTTTGGTTCTATTGCCAGAAGAAATTCTTTCCACAAATTATAGAGTAGTGTAAACAGTATTTTATAGTACATATTTTAATATATATTAATTATATACAATTATAACTCGAATGTTGTGTGTATGTGAAGAATTCTTTTGACGAAAAAAGTTCACTTAAAAGCTAAATTTAGGTTTAGAGGAGTCTCAATAAAGCCATAAAATAGAGTAAAAACTTACTTAAGAATGTTAAAAACGTTTCACCCCCCTTCCATGTCATTTATTATTTGAAAAATTTCTAAATTAAAATACCCAACAAAATGAAGTGTTTTTCTGCTGTAAAACTTGCTCGTTAATATCAAAATTGAATCCTCATAGTTTAATTATGATAAAATTTTTCCTTCTCGTACACGAGCTATCCAATTATAAACCCTCTTGAATGTTCACAATATATATTTACGAAGATTTCACTTTAGTACTTTCTTTACTTATAAATTGTATTAGTACTTATAGTTACTTAACATTTTGTGTTTATAACCAAATGAAAAGAAGATGAAATTATCTGGGTATGTAAATTGAATTATAATTCTGAATAATGAATTTGTGGTTTAAGGGAAGTTAAGTTAATCTTATGTTTGTTTTTAATTATTGTAACATAATCAATCAGTATAGAGTGGCTCCATATCACAAATTTGAAAATTGATTCAGTTAAGAATTTAACTACTGAAAACTGTCAATCCACCCATTTTTGTGAGTAGAAAAGTTTTCTTTAGGTAAAAGGTTAGGTTTACTTTATTTTTAGGTTTACATTAAAAAATTAAATGTTAACTAAAAATCACTAATGTAGGAAATTGTTTTCACAAGTTTACTTAAGTTGGAAGCTAGTTTTATTTTCATATTGCTGCCAGCAATAGGAAAGTTTTAAGTATATTTGAGATTAAATTCCAAAGAGTTGTTTGTTTAGGTACAGATAATTTTCTTTTATTCTCACTTAATAAACGATTTAAAAAATTTCCCTTTAAAAGCAATTATACACTTATAAAGTAATGTGAATATTGAAGTTTTCAATCAAAACTTAACAAAAACATTTGTTAAGTTATCTTAGAATTACTTATAGGTTCATAAAAAGTGTCGAAACTAAGATTAAAGTAATAAAATTTTTAGCTTAAACAGTTATTGTTATTTACTCCGGTTCATAACTTTTGGCCAGCAATATTTTTGACGGTTATTTAATATGATGGATTATTTTTTAGAATAAAAGTTTCTAGGAAAGTTTTATTACTCAGTGCATTTTAAAACTGAATTTTTAAAGTTCATAAATTAAATAAAAAAAAATATCTAGATGCCCGCACATTTAATAGAATAGGAAGAATTGGAAAAATGTTTTAAATGTAATTAAACGTTGAAATGCCCCATAATGTTCTAAAATTTATATATTTCAGATTTATCATCTCTATTTGGATAACAAGATCATCTTAATTATATCCAGGATGTGTTATTAGAGATGTGTCGTCGTTTTTTATTGAAGATTTCATCTACTTAAATTAAAGGTAATTAATTTTGAAAATTTACACATCCAAGTTTTTATCAATAAAATTGGCTTGATTCCCTACTATAGTTTCTTAATTTGTTCCTTAAACTTGCTCTTCTACATGTACTTGCCTTTTAATGTACAGTGAAATAAAAAATGACACCAAGTAAGATGAGATGATTGTGAATAGGTAGTTTTCATTAAAAAGAAGCTCTAATTGCTAATAGCTAACCTTTTCTCAGTAATGAATTTCTGGCCTAAATTGAAGTTTTCTATGATCTGTAATTCTTCATCCTTCCTCTCAAACAAAACGAGTCTGGAAATAATCGTGATGAGTTATGTACTGTAGTTCAAATCCAGTAGTTTTTAAAGCTTAGAGCAATCAATTTTGATTTCATAAGATAGATTTTCAAAAATATTTCTCACCAATAATATATGGATTACCGGTTTCATTTTAGTTTAAGGCATGCCATACCAGCCACAAAATCTGTGCTTGAGTTATTCGTTGAAAAAAATAACAAGATCTAATCAAAACAAATTTCAGTTAAAACATCTCTATTAAAAACGTCAAAATTGTATTAAGTCTACAAAAATATTGTTTCCATACTTTCCCTTAAACGGGTCGCACTATTAAAAATAAATGATTTTGCAATATTTTACATAAATTTTCATAGGCTAATTAGTATTAAATCTCTTGCAACTAATTTCGTGCGGTTTTCGTTGTGATAATTTATTAATAAAATATCAGACTAATGATAAGAAAAATTGGTTGAAGTAGTATATAGATTTATGGGAAGGATGTATTGAATGACATAAATTAAGGTACAAAAGCAAATTATCGGGACACCTATAACACAATTTGGATTGGTTGCATGCGTAATGCATAAAATGAAATTGAAATTGATACATAGTGACATTTAATACAATTTAACTTTACGCATTGAGTTAATTATTATAATGAGATCTTAATTCCAGTAGGATGGGAGAGATTCAGTTACAAAAAATTAACATTTAGAGATCTTTATCAATCACTAAGTCTTTCAATCCATTCTGAAATTATCTTTAAAAATACTTTAACGTATTCTTTTTACTGGAGTACTTTCGAATTCATTTTAACCGAAGCCTTCTTCACCAATAGAAAATTGGTTTATCAAAACGTAGTATTTAATAATGGTATATAAAAAACCAGTTGTGTCTCAATTGGGTAGTACATTTTGGGAAAAACTAAATTTGATTCAATAATCACTTTTTTTAAATGGGAATAAATTTTTCTATTTGCTCAATTTAGTTTCAGAGCAAATATATTTTACAAAGGCTCGTGGGTTGAAATCTTACAAGTTAACTATTGCTTCAAATACTCTAAGTTATTTAAATGTCATAGTGCGAATATTTGATGAAAAAAAATTCGCGAGATATTTGAGATTATTATTTTTGTTGTAGGTACTACCATTCCCTGTAAGATCTTTTGATGCAGATATTTTATGTGATGAATATTTTTAATGTGTTGGAAATTAAGCAGTTTTAAATATTTTTCATGAATTGATTTAAATCTTGGTTTCACAAATTTGAAACTAATTCTGTTAATGTATTTTAGCAACCGAACGTAAATACATAAATTTGTTATTTGAAAAAAAAGGCAATCTAAAAGTAGTAAGTTAAAGAATGAGGTGCATTATTTTAGTCTAATAAAAACTAAAACTTGTTTATAAACCGGGGTAAACAGTAGTAGCAGTTTAATATAAGTAAAATGATTTGGAAATCTTTTTGCCGATCTTTTATAAATTAGCCATTTAAAACGACAAATTTATGAAAACTAAGTTTAAACAAAGGTTACATGAAAAATGGTTTTAAGATTGAAATAAAACTTTCTCAATTTTTAGTGAAAATAAATTTAAAAATTTTTTTACGTTTATCTGTTAATTGCAAAAAATCGACATGGCCCTAAGTTTTATGGGTACCTAGGTTGAGTTCATTAGATACCTACCTTTCATTTCCCTTTTGGAAAAATATTTTGTTCTGAATTCTATGTAATATCTACTGCAAAGAAAGATCTTACAGGAATCCCTACTATCATTTCCTACCAAATGACCGCAAGCCGTACTTGTAGTGAAAAGTTTCGGTTGATCTGCAAATTCGCTCTAGAGCACGAATAACCTTTAAGTTCTGTTGAAATGGATGTTTCGAGGTGGTTGTACACCCTTTCAGTCCTATATCACCCAAGATTGCCATTGAATCTTGTAGAAAATTTACGGCGGCCAGGAATGAAATGGTTTAGTGACAGAAGTGTCACATTAGGGTGTTTCGAAAGTCTATGGTAAAATTTTTTTTTTTGAATTTCCCAGATGCCCCACCCTCAAGTTGTTACAAATACTAAAACATAATTACCTGCAAATTTTCAGGTCTCTAGGACGATTTTTGACCCCCGCGCCCTTCAAAAGTATGTTTCCCATGTTAAAGTATAGGGAAAATATTGAAAATATCGTCATTTTTGGTTCTTTTCAATTTTACGAGCCTGAACGCAGTCAATATCGAATTAAAACCTATACATCATCTTTGGGACATCATTGCCTCAAGATCCTATCGGAAAAACATTCCATGGTACCTACTGGGGGGTAGTTACACGGGGGTGAAAAGCGAGCTTTCACCAAAAAACGAGGATGCTTGCCGCGGGTGCTGGTTATGTTTGCCGGCTTTTGCGGAGGGACCTGCATAAAAGCCTATTTAAGTGTTTATTGAACCTTTTTCCTAAGGTACCTCGTTGTATTCTGTTTCTATTAGTAAAAACCCGTTAGTTAGCTCCCGCCGCTAGCGCCGGCAAGCATCCTCGTTTTTCGGTGAATGCTCGCTTTTCACCCCCGTGTAACTACCCCCAGTAGGTGCCATGGAACATTTTTCCGATAGGATCTTGAGACAATGATGTCCCAAAGATGATGTATAGGTTTTTAATTCGATATTGACTGCGTTCAGGCTCGTAAAATTGAAAAGAACCAAAAATGACGATATTTTCAATATTTTCCCTATACTTTAACATGGGAAACCTACTTTTGAAGGGCGCGGGGGTCAAAAATCGTCCTAGAGACCTGAAAATTTGCAGGTAATAATGTTTTAGTATTTGTAACAACTTGAGGGGGGGGCATATGGGAAATTCAAAAAAATTTTTTTTTGAAACACCCTAGTGTCACATGTTTCAAAATCATAGTTTTAGTCCACTTCGATGGATATCAGCCAGTTTTCATGGAATAGAAGGATGGTTCCAGGAGTATCACTGAAAGCAACAGGTATTGTTGTTTTTCCCCATCGAGTCCGTAGAAGGTTTAATATGTTACGATGAAATATCACTACAAATGATCCATTTTGACAGTAAACAGGTAATCCTCTTCAGAGTGATTTCTGTGGATTTAGAAGCATGTTTCTCTATTGCAGCCTTGTGGATCCTTGCCCGTAGGAAGGTCGCCGTAGAGTGCAGGGAGGGTTCTGCATTCTACTACTGATTGGTACCTTGGAATGATGACGCTCTGGATGGAAACGCCATTTTCAATGTAGCAACCACAAGCAGAAGTGAGATCATTCCTGGGAACCAATCGGAACATTCGTAGAGGACAGGGTGGAGCGAGGATCTGAAAGGGTGCCATTGAAAAATATTCGTTTCAGGGTGTGCCATTTGGTAGACGCGAGAGGGGAAAGGAGTGTTAGTGCCTATGGTCTGACTCTTACCACTGTATTTACCACCAACATGACCTAAGGTTAACCTGGAATCAAACCTTTTCGACAAATTTGATTGCCTTAAAACTTGGTTCACTTTTTCAATTACTAACTAGAAGTTCTGATTCCAGGTTAACATTACGTTGCAGGTGAATTTCGCCGTTAATATCTATTGTGCTGTTGATGTTAAATTGCGTCTAAATGTTTATTCCATGTTTTGTACAGCTTTCTTTTTTTTTACAGGTGGTGAAAATGAGACCGATTAGTGAGACTATTCCGAAGACTCGTATCTTATGTCGTCTGATAGGGGATATCTTTTGATGTACCTGGAAAATACTTGTAACCCAATTTAGGTTTCTCAATAAAGTTGGATTTTTCTGTATATGGGTATTGTTATTTCAGTTTCCACGCACTTTCTACTCGGTCCACGCCGCTCAGAATGAGCATGCGCGTGGACTTAGTATATATAGGGCGCGCAGGTAGGCTTAGTGCGCATGCGCGAAAAACTAGGAGCTGCAGGTAACCAAGTTAAGTCGAAAATGTAGCAAAGGAGTAGGGAAGGTAAACGAGTTGTAGCCAACAAGGAAGTCAAGCTGAGTAGGCAAGTTACAAGTAGCAACCAAAGTAGGAAGGCAAAGTCCAAAAGACTACTTTGTACTTGGTTGAAGAGACCAAGTTTGAGGCTAAGTTTGGTTGACAAGTCAAAGTCGAGTTTGAATTTTTACAAGTCCAAGAATGGAATAGGAACTTAGAATTTGAAAGCTCTAAGAATTTCCTATAAGCTTTCGAATTCTAAGTTCCTATTCCATTCTTGGACTTGTAAAAATTCAAACTCGACTTTGACTTGTCAACCAAACTTAGCCTCAAACTTGGTCTCTTCAACCAAGTACAAAGTAGTCTTTTGGACTTTGCCTTCCTACTTTGGTTGCTACTTGTAACTTGCCTACTCAGCTTGACTTCCTTGTTGGCTACAACTCGTTTACCTTCCCTACTCCTTTGCTACATTTCCGACTTAACTTGGTTACCTTCAGCTCCTAGTCTTTCCTTTTTCGCGCATGCGCACTAAGCCTACCTGCGCGCCCTATATATACTAAGTCCACGCGCATGCTCATTCTGAGCGGCGTGGACCGAGTAGCCCATACACAAGCAAATATACTCAAGTAAACACACCAGTTTAAAGACATCGAACTTTTATTAGTGCACAAATAAGGTTACATGTAATGAATTGACAAATAACAGGGTTTACCCATAATCATGAAGTCTTCGCACACACGATTCAAAGTCTAGGTCACAACAAAAATCATGATGTAAGGCATCTTGAGATATTCAGTGAGGGTCATGGGACAACTATTAAGAGACCACCATCAAGCAGAACCTCCAAACATGCACCTGTAAAGAAAAGCAATTAAAATATGGGGGAATAATCCACTGCAATATATTTCAACCATTGAATTCAATAGTACAGGCAAAGGAAATCCTCGCTTTCCTAAGGAGGAGGAAGGGAGTTTGCTGATGGCTTATTTTTCCTCACAAGGGGAGGAGAGGATAAGGGTGAAACTTACAAATTTTTTAAAAAAATCTTATTTTTTGGTATGAAGAGTAATTTGGAAAAATAATTTAAAAAGTTCAGTTTCAAATTTCATTACGAAATTAAGAATTTAAGAAATTAGATCATCATTGAAAGTACTTTACAAAAAAAAAATGGTATTTGGAGGTTGGGAGAAGTTTTTTACTTAATTTTGAGAATAAACCATTTTCTTAATTTTTGCTGACAAAGGACACATGACAAAGGTCGGAAGGACTGACTAGGCTTAACATTTTTTGAGGTACCTCGTTAAGAATACTTTTATGTTAAGTTTTAGATTGCTTACACATTTCCTTTTAATTTTTGTGCACTAAATTTCAAATTGTGTAAACAACGGGAATAACCAGCAAAAAAGTGGATTCTGAGTTCTGACTGAGGGTTCTCCCCCAGAAAAGTTTGGATTTCCACCCCAAAATAGTGTTTTATCTCGTTTTGAGACCCTTTAGATTACACCCAAAGAGCACTTAGTAGCAGAATTTTCTAGGAAAAAGAGTATAGTACAATAAATGGCCAAATTTTAAGGAGTTGGGGGTCCTCCAAAAAAAAGATTTGGAAATTCGCCCTAAAAGTAATTTTAACTCATTTGGAGACTTTTGAGGTTACCTAGAAGACCACTCTTTGTAAGTTACGAAAATTTCAAGGAAAAACGGCACGTAAGGGATTTTAAAATTTGGGGGTTCTCACTCAGAAACTTTTGGAATTTTTAGCCTTAAAAGAAGTGTTTTGGCTCATTTTGAGACCCATTGGGTTACACCCGAAGATGATCACTGACCACTCCTTTTAAGTCAAATAATTTTCAAGGAAAAAGACAGTATAAAAAATTATGTCAAAAGTTCGGGAGGGGGAGTTTGAAACCCTAAAACCATGCTTATGGAATATTTGAATGACTTCTTACAATTGATACCTTTTCCTCTAACATTTAGTTACTAATATAAATAATTTTTCAATATTTTAGCCCTTCGAGATCAGATCAACCCGAATTGATTTTTTGGCCCGGGGCAACTTAAGGTAGCATGATTTTGCACGCATCACCAGCTATACCACACTGCAATATTTCTTGACCCTATGACGTCACTACGCGGAAGGCTAAACTGAGTAAACAAAAAACCTGTTGGGTTGCTAGGAGTTTCGGTAACGCAAATCGGGATAAAAAGAAGCTATATATGTGAGGCGGAAAGCGAAAAGGGACCTCTTGTCGGCGTTTGTCGAAATGGAGTTATATTTTTTTTCTCAATCTGTACGTACAGATTTATGAAGATTTTAAGACCATCATCATCCTTGTAGCTCAAAAAATGACGAATCGCCAGTAAATTATAGAATAAGTGGATTTCGCGAAAAACGACCTTAAACATTCAAAACGCTACCCTCTCGTTATTTTTCAGAGTTAAGGAATGATTCCAACGGCTAAATTCGCCTAAAATTGTACCCAAACCCAATACTATTTGGTTCTAAAGGGTCCAAGGACCGATAATCGAGAGAAACCTTCTTCCGGTTTTTTGGCTTTTTCTCGAAATCAACTTTGCCGACAAGAGGTCCCTTTTCGCTTTCGCCTCACATATACACTTGGGTTTAACAACAAACTAATCATATTTCTAAATTTAAGTTCTTAATTTCACTCAAAATTCAAACACCTCTCAGGGAACTACTTTCTTTGTTTGTTTACTCTTAGCTTGTTTCTCCAGGGTCAAGTAACAGTGCACTACAGTATAGCAAAGTTTTGCAGGCTTTCTCCATCTAATAAGCGATTAAGATTAAAATGCATACCGACTTAAAATTTAACCCTCCGTCTACAACAAAGATATATAAAAATCTAAAACTACCGGATATGTATATTTCTCGGTATAAGAGTGAAATAAGAGCATATTGGTTAATCAAATTTACTTTATTGATAATTTAAAAGATTCATAAAAACCTACAGCTTCTATTACCTTTAAATCAAGTATAGATGTCTTTTAGAGTAAGCGCAGACCATTTGTTTAACGCTGGTTACAGTCTAGTGGGCCCCTGTGATCCGAAGTGCACTCCATCCGTCTAGACATCATGATGATGCAATGCGCGCAGAATCTGGAAAAAAGTAAGATTTTCAAAAGTTTCTTAAGTGATAAATAGTTTCAAAAACGTTTATTAAGGTCTATGATTAAGGTGTACGTACACACTTGAAATCGTCGAAATCATCGAATTTTATTTTATTATAGTTTACAACATTATTTGTTTCCTAAGCTTTCAAAAGATACCAAGAACTTGTAATTATCCCGAATGATTCTTGAGTTAGAATGTTTCAAATCGCGCCACAAAGCGCATTTTGGTATGTTTTCAGAACTTTGAACTCATTTTCTCGAGAACCATATTATTGCGATACAACCCTTTGTTTGAACAGTTTTTACGGAAAAGTAAAATTCTCTATCACTATAAATTTTATACTACAATAATCTGCATAGTATAGCGGATGTTTTGGCTTTTTCAAATTCTTAATACTCAATTAAATAATACTTTAAAAGATTTAAAAAAAATAAAATTGTCGAAAAATTCATGATTTTTAGACTACCTGTTAGAAAAAATACTCTTAAAAATCAGCTAATTACTTTAGAAACAAAGGGCACAAGCCAAAACACAGAGAAGAATTTAATTAATGTTTCTAACTAGAATTTTTTTTTTAGAACAATTACAAACTGAGAAAAAACTGTTCGAAAATATGTTAATTATGTCATTAAATTGTAATTAATTAAATAAATAATTAACTAAAATTACTTTTACAATCGGAAATCGTATTAAAAATTAAGTAAATACTTGTCATTCAAATTCAGAATTTTAGGTCCAAAATTAAAAATATTTTTGTCAAGTGTGTACGTATAAATGATATGAAAGGTAAACTCAACATAGGGGTCAAACCCTTGTTTTATCATCAAGCAAAGAAATCCTTTTGAGAATATACTAAGGTAAATTTTTAACGTCGAATAGATAGTACTGTTCCTTACAAACTTTCCTTTCCGGATAAAATTATTCCAAGCTTTGGTCCTTGTTATAAAAACGGTTTCAAACCTTTTTTTTTTCTGAAAACCCCTTGTTGAGTTCTCTGTTCATATTTGAACACCTTATTTATTACAATCCATGAACGAAAGGCATTTTGTTCATAGATGGCAAAGACATTTTTACTATAGCTCAAATGCCACATTATGAATTAGGTTTTTTACGATCTCGGGCTTAATCACTATAGGTTAAATGTTGATCAAAATTAAGGAGAGTGACTAGTGAGTTTTTTTTAATGCCTCAAGTAATAATCTGGTTAATTTGGGTATTATAAGAGAATGATATTCTCTTGATTTTTCTAAAAAACATCTGGGCAATCCTTTAAAAAACTAAACTAAAAACAAATTTCCATGAGGCGCTGTCTATTTTCCCGGCAGATATACTCTCTAACTCTAGTCCTGTTTACCCGGCACTTGCCGACAACGGTTCTGATGGGAGCGCCGGAACCGCGAGACCTACGGCGCATGCGCCAACTAGTGCCAACTGCCGGTTTTACCGTCCAAATAGACTCTTCGTTTCTATGACAATGTTCGGAGCAGAATCATTGTAAATGTAACAAAAACCTCACTTATAAACCTTCTTTTTCTCCAAATAGTGAATAATTTAAAACTAACAAATATTAAGTAAATTATCTTTAAATCCCGGCAATTTAAAAGATATCAAATTTAGTTAAAAAACAAATTAAATTAAAGTTAAGTTCACAGAGTTCATTTATTCGAGGTAAAATCTTCAAGTTAAATCCCTGTCATTATAACGCATACAGTAAGCTATGCGGAAATTTAATTTCCAGTTGATGATTGATTCTACCAGTGTAGTAAAAAATCATCATTTTTCAAATTTAAAAGATTTTAACCTTTTAGTTAATTCGGTTAGAAAACCCAAACTTTAGAGTAGGGTAATAAACCCGAAAACAGTTTTCAAATTATTTTTCTGTAATTTAATAATTATAATGAAGATCCAGTATAAATTTGACAAAAATAAAGAAATCTGATTAAATCTGAAAGAAATCTGATTTACTAAACAGTTTTTTTCCGGTTTTCACAAAATTTTATGGAACTATTCGTTTTTTAACCCTGTTATCTGATATCTATCTGTTGCTCTACTAAAACCTCTTGTATCGATTCAAAATAGTTGAAACAGATAAGACTTTCCTTAATACCAAATAACTAAGTATTTAATCAACCAAAGAGATTAGGATCAAAAGGTACCAACGCTAGAGTACATATATACAGGGGTGCTACTGACTTCAACTTAAAATCCTGGATAGCAATTAGAGTAACGGATCTTTTATCCGGAATCCCAAATTACGGAATGCTCCAAAATCCGGAATTTTTACAGATAAAAAAAATTCTTGCTCTGAAGGTATTTTACCCCCATGAACCAATGAGACGGATAGGTCAGGAATGTTTTCGTCACCTTAATATCAAACACTACTATCTCTGTTCGCCTAACTTCGGGAATCCCGATCCTGGGCGATCGGATCTTTGGAAAAGCTAATTTGATTGGTTTTGATCTTTACAGCTTGATGATGTCAGCGCTTAGGAACCAATCAAATGAGCTTCTCCAACGATCCGATCACCCAGAATCAGGATTCCCGAAGGGGGGATCTTTAAGGGGAAAAAACGACATTTCAGTTATACCTGCATAAATGAAGATCAAATCTCGCTACAATAGCAACCGAGATGAACTCCAAAGGAGAGATCATTGCGACAGATACTTAATTCACGATGCGTCGGCACATGAGGGAAATATACTATATGAATCTGAAACTAAAATAATCAATTAAGTCACACGTAAAGGAACACTAAAGAACTAAAAACCAATTTAAAATTATAACTTTATAATGTTAAGATTTTAAAGCTTAGTCAATGAGGTAATAAATTTACTAGTAAAATGTAAAACTAATTATTTTCAAATGTAAATTTTAATTCTTAAACAATAACTGTCTAATTATTAGATTTTGAATTATACTTTTTCAGTGAGTGAACTTCTGAAGTTACCACTTAAAAAGCAGTTATATCTAATTTAGTTTATTAAGGAGCAGGAGTAGATTTCATAAAATATAGCGCTTTGGTTACCTTCAATTCACGTAAATTAAGTTTTTCGCATAGACACACTTCCAGATTTTTTTTCATCATCCTAAATGCAAAGGCAGGCTGTTCCTACAAAATCTTCCGAATTCTCTAAAAATGGTAGAATCTAAATTATGAAGAAGCAAAGGGCACGCAAGACTTGTTTACTTAGATCACAAGAAACCAGACTGAAAATTTAATGTTTGTAATCTGTTTCAAATTCAAGCCCTAAAACCAGTATCTAGTACCATTTCGGACATTAAACACAAAATTAGTATTAACATTTAATCATTAGTTCTTACCGGTAACACAAAATAGATTTATAATTTAAAATATTTTGAACATCACAATTGAATCTCATTAAGAGTTAAAAATAGATAGGTTAGTAAAAATATACGTTTAAAACAATTGAACTATACCTACTAGGTTGTTAAAACTTTAAAACTAATTTAGCAAAGCTAATTAGCAGATAGGCCTATCATAAATCTATGCACAACAATTAGAAATTTAAATAATATTTTTACATAATTTTTAGGTTTTGTATGATATTTTATTCAATATATCATGTTACCGCGACAATCATTTTGATATTTAACAGAAAAATTTCAGAAACTTATCTTTAAACAATAATTGTTTGCTATCCAGTTATAAAAAGGTTCTTTTCTTAGAAACTTTTAACGTTAAAATCTTGCAAATCCCGCAATGAAACAAATTTTTAAAAATTCACGAAGTATAAAGTTTTATTTTTTTACAGATAAATGACATTGATCTAATAAAATTTTTTAAAGCCTAAAAAGTCACTCTGGGAAAAAACATAATTAAAGTTTTCTGAAATTATTTGTATTCATATTCAAATTTTATTTGTTTACTTACTGATAATTTTTATCATACTCTTATTTCTGTTGCTCTTTCTGTGATGCATTTTTGCACCTTTATGGTCTTAATGTTCACAAAGTGACTACTGAAAAACTTGTACTTTGCTATTACAGTGTGTTATGAAAGATGAAAAGAACGTAAATATTTTAAAGCAAATAACTCTCTGCCCATGAATAGGATAGTTTTTTTTTTTATTTTAGACACAAATCTTACTTAAAACCAAGAAATGCACAATAATTGCAAAGCTATATTTTTTTTTTGTTTTCTAAAAGCCAAGTTTAGAAGTAAAATTTTATAAAAACTACTTCTACCTACAGAAAAAAAACATTGCTTTAAAATTTTGTGAGGTTACCCAAATTTCAAAGGGTTGGTTGGTTGGTTGTTTTGGGTTTTATGGCGCAAGGTCCCTATATCGGACATTCCGCGCCAAACACAAGATTAATAGTTAAAAAGATATTTAAATTAAAAGTCATGTCTGTTTCCAACCAATATTAAAATATGAAGCTTATTAAAAGGTTTATAAGATGCGGACGTGAAGTCCGTAGTCGAGCGTAGTCTATACGCCATTTTTAAAAGGTTGATAGGTTAAAAACAATTTCAGAGATGCCAGCATCTTTTCAATTGTACATATGATTAAATGTCGTGAATTATTCTAATGGCATTTAAAAACTGAAATAATGATGGATGATGTTTATGACCTAAAAGTTCAGTTAAAACTGGTGATGGAGTTTTAAAATAACGAACATAGTAAAATAATAAGTTAGGGCATGAGGTTAAAATGTGCTTAATAGTTAAAATATTCTGGCAATGAGGGCAAGTCGGTGGCGGTTCCCCAGCCAAAAGGAACCGATGCGTGACTCCCAAATTTCAAAGGGTTACCGGACCAAAAAAAACATTAGATTCATCGGATCGTACTATATACAAATCATACTCGATCCAGGGGCTCTACCACCAGCGTGTCGTTATCGTTAATATTGCCGAAATTATCGACAGTCACGTGATGCGCCTCAAACTTAACTACAGGTCCTACCATGAGAGGAGAAACCAAGAGGAGAAAACGACAGAGAGGCGAAAAAGCTCTACGACACCTCTTATCGAGGGCTGTAGCATTATTTTCAAATTAATAGCTATTGTACATTAAAAAGCGCTCTTAGAAATTACTTTTCAACCTATAGATGAAACAATATTTTTATTTTGCGTAGGAACTATGTTTTCTCTGCGTAGTCATCAGATCTTCCATTGCAAATAGCCCAAATCGCCGCCATTACTTGCTTTGTATGAAATAGATGAAAATTCTATTCATAAAAATACACGTCATTGGGTACTTATTTATGATGGAATATTTTTTCTTTCATTTTTAAAATATATTTTTACAAGGTTCAAGTTTATATTAATACAGTAAAAAGAGTCTGGAGGTAGAATAACCACAGAAGTGATTTCATGTGGATTTCATCCTTCGATTTATAGATGGCAGCACGATGGTGTCGGGAATTCTGAAAAATCAAGATCAAATTGTCGATGGCCTACCGTGGCCTACCACGACGATGTAGTTTTTGAATGTCGACAAATGCAAGCTTTTACCGATTGCAACTGAGTTCGAGAGTATAGGTGTCGAGAAGAAATAACGCTTTTGATTGGTGTAAAAAGTTTTCGTCATCTTGTACGTCAGAAATAGGCGGGGAGTTAAGTTACACTGGCGTAATTTGAAATGATCACCAACGCAAGGGAAGGAACTCGTTTTTTCATGAGCAAAATTCTCGCCACTCTAAACAAGGGATGATCGTAATAAGATTAAGACGCTTAAAACGAATACCTTTACGAACATATAACGGAGGACAAACATAAATTCAGGAAATTTTTGTTATCAATTGATTACAATTTTTTAATCGCAAAAAAATAAGTTTTGGATAAAGAACAAAATTTTTTCCCATCACCACGGTGATTATTTCTGATTAAAATTTTTTAAATCAGATAATCATTTTAAAGCTGCTTTTTGGATGCACGATTGTTTATATATTATCTGAAAAAAAAAACGTATGAGTAATCCTCAATTCTCTTAATAAATAAAACCCACAAATCGACTTTAATTTTTAGTACATAAAACCGGCCCGATTTTTAAGTCGATAATTTAAAAAAAAAGATGTAATGCAAGCCAATTTTACTTTAAAAATACCTTTAAGTATCTCAAAAAACGTGCAATGATAACAGGGTAAACAATTCACATAATTTATAGCGTATAAAAGAGCTTGTTCTCGTGTCGTTAACAAGATATAGACACCTCTTGAGGTGTCGTTGAGTTTTTCACTTTTTCGATACCACTTAACGACAGTTAAAAACTTCCCGACAGTCTGATGGTAGACCCTCTTGTTAAGTGAGCCCATCAGTAGCGGAGCTAGGCGTCGGCGGTGTCGGCGACCGCCGACGGCCTCGCACCTCGGAAAGCCCTCGCGCCCAAGAAAGAAAACCTAAAAATCAATGATTTTTTCCCCCCATTTTTTAAAAAGTAGATTTTTCTCAGAAAAATTTAGAAATTCAGACTAGGTGTACCAAAACAAGTTAAAACCCTGTTTTTTTAGGGTCAAATTACAAAAAAATTTCTGGGGGAGGACCCCCAAACCCCCTTTTGTACTTGGAACTTATTATTAACAACTCTATTATAATTAGTTCATCCAAATCCTACCTAAAATTCTATGTCCAAAATACGGACTAAGTATACAGAAACAAGTTGAAACCCTGTTTGGTAAAATCCTATTTCATGGGTACACCTTGGCGCGTTTTTGGCGCGAAGTTTTTTTTGTCGCCAAATGCGAAAGGCGCCAAGTTTTTTTCGCTGCGGAAAGCTAAAAACATTGTCTAAACTACTTAAACTGAATAAGGAAACAAATTAAACATATTTTAGAGTATTTATCACTTTATTGACGAATTTTGAAGACAGTAATACTACGATACGATAATAATATAATTCCGACATCTTGTATGTCGCGCGATAAATTAAACTAAAAACATTGTCTACACTACTTAAACTGAATAAGGAAACAAATTAAACATATTTTAGAGTATTTATCACTGGATTGACGAATTTTGAAGACAGTAATACTACGATACGATAATAATATAATTCCGACATCTTGTATGTCGTGCGATAAATTAAGCAATGTTTCATTTAGAACAAAATAAGATGCAAAGAATAACATTTAAAAATATTAATTACCTATTATAATCCGTGAAGTTACAAAGAATACGCCACGTACAAAAAACAAAAACATACCAAACACAAATGTTGTTACTTCACTTTAGCTTCAGATTTGAATCAAAACCTATTTTTAAAATGCGCAGAGATCACAAGATTTGAAAAAAAAAGCGCGCATATCTTGCGTCATCACTCTTAGCCCTCTGGTTGGTGATAGCTGCCGACTATAATATAATATTTTTTTTATTATTATATTTATATAATAATAATATTTAATAATATAATTTATATTTATATTTATTATTATATTATTATTATATTTATATTATTATATTTATTATTATATTATTATTATTATATTTATTATTAGATTATTATTATATTTATTATTATATTATTATTATTATATTTATATTTATTATTATATTATTATTACATTTATATTTATTATTATTATATATATTTATATAATAATATATAATTTATATTTATTATTATGCATTAAATTTTTACTCCGGGAGGTTCTTTTGATATACTTTGACAATATTTCGATGATTAAAAGAGAAAAATCCAAATTAAATTCATCTAAATAAGTGGACATTAAAATTAGTACGAAATTCCGCGATACTCCTTTGTTAAAAAGCTAAAGGTTGTAGCTAGTTTGGGCAGCGCCATCTATCGGTACTTTGAAACGCGATGAATCGCGCATTACCGTTCGTCACTCAACTCGCGATCGCCAGACTTGGCAATCTATCTCCGCTACGTCATCTATCGCCAACGTGTACCCATCAACTAGGATTCATCCCAATAGGTTATTCTTTTTTAACTAAAAAAAATACACTATAAAGCGATGATACCTTGTAAGAATTTAACTATCTCTAAGATTTCCTGTACTACAAAAGGTTGTAAAATAGTACTAAGATACATGAAAATTAGATAAAAGATAGTTTCTTAAAACCTTTAGAGAAATTAAACTTAATTTTGGTTTTCTATTACAAAGCAGAATTTTAGACGAAGTTAACATAAACTTTTAGATAAATTTTAATATATTGTACCTAGTCGATTGGTCAGCAGGTTCAAGAGACTGAGTTATATGACTAACTTAATACTGCTAAGACAGTTCTAATTGCTAAGCAACTTTCAATTGATAATTTAGGACATTAATGCTTTTTTGTAGTTCATTTGAAAGTTTAAGTTAAATTTTATTTTTGATTTAATTGTTGCAATAACGTTGTCCGAATCGAACAAATTTCAAAACGCTCAGGTTTAACTTAATAAAAACAAGTTTTACTTTTCATAAGCAGAAATATCATTCTATCATGTCAACTAAAGCGTTTTGCTTACTGGTATAATCACTTTAATGAAAACCACAAATCAAATTTAATTGATCGTAGATCTGGATGTCATTTTTACAAAACCGTTCACCGAATCTTTAGCAAAAAACACCAAGTTATACATTTTAAGCATGCTTTAGATTAAATATAGGGAAGTTTCCCTTAATTCCATATAGAAATCTAAAATATTTGAGAAAGGCATTTCATTTTTTAAACCACGGATGACATTTATTTGCTTACTGTCTCTTGGACTTAAAAAGCATTAGTCATCATAAGAAAATAAATTTTAGCATGATTTCTAAAACTTAAATAATCTAAAAGCTAAATAGACGACATTAGTCATAACGTCACTTGCTTGTTTGGAAACGTAGATTCCATCCGTGATTGGTTCCGTACGGATTTACCTTGTGACGAAGTTCCTCTTCTTCCAACAGGATCGTCACAACCTCCAATCACGGATAGAATCAACGTTTCCAAACAAGCAAGTGACGTCACACTAATGTCGTCTATTGCAAATTTTTTGAACATTCATTAACATTATTTTGAACAAAATAACTCAATGCAACTGCGAATTCAACAATAGCATTGCTCAAAATCAAAATAGTTTAGAAATGTCAAATTATACCTTCGTTGGAGCATAAGAAACTCAATCTTCATACCTTCTTGGTGTAAAAACCACCTATAATTCAGGAACTTGATATTTTCAACACGCGAGATAAATTACTGCGCAGTAAATTTCATTCCCCCCTGACGTAAACTAACCTGTTGCCATTAAGATCAATGAACGCAAGTAATGTTTGTTTGATTTACCGTGTATTAGTGCATCAACAGCGCAAGTCGGCTGATTTCTTGCATAAGCTCGTATTACACAATTTGTAAACTGATTCTCGTGGGAGCCCTAGTAGCACAGCTCATACCAAATATGTCACGTTTACGTAACTGCAACTAGAAGTAGACGAAATTTGGCCGTACATAACAAAAATTGGAGGAATATTGAACATCTGTGGGTGCTTGGGAGATTTAGATTTCATTCGTACTTTTGCAACATGATGGGTTATATTCCGAGCTTAAGCACTTGAAGGTTTGCTTTTTGGAATGCTTTTTCAAAGTAAGTAAATACTATACAAGGGTGTTAGATAAATGTTTCATAACTTCTAGGGGAGGTAGGGTACATCAAGACGAACAAGAGAAGAATCGGTATAGAAAGGGGGGGTCGCAAGTGGGGTCTAAGGGGTTAAAATCACGGGTTAAAATTAGCAAAAGAACCTCGCATATCTGGGCAGAAAGCGATACAATTGTTCGATTCCGGTATTTTTTACATTCAACCAATTCAAAATTTTCGTGTAAAAACGAGATGCAAGTGTTTATTTTAATTAAAAACAGACCAATAATTGAATGAGGCATGCGTTGTTGGTAGATTGAAGTTACAATTGTCCCTTGGTCAGACTTTAGTTCTTTGCGCCATATAACTCCAACCACCCAAACAACCAACAAAACTCTAGTATTAAGATGTTTTTGTCGTGACACTTTCTATTGCAGTCTATCAACTTACAACGCATGCCTATTTCATTTATTGGTCTGTTTTTGATTAGAATAAACACTTGCATCTGATTTTTACAGGAACCAATTGAATTGGTTGAATGTAAAAAATACCGGAATCGAACAATTGTATCGCTTTTTGCCCAGATATGCGAGTTTTTTTTTGCTAATTTTCACCCGTGGTTTTAACCCCTTAGACCCCACTTGCGACCCCCCTTTCTGTACCGATTCTTGTTCGTCTTGATGCACCCTACCTCCCCTAGAAGTTATGAAACATTTATCTGAAACACCCTGTATAAAACCCTAAAAAAAGGAAGTTTTGCATCAGGTTTTCATACCCAAACCAAAATAAGGTAAATTTGGTCTCAAGGAAGATTATTTGGTGGTTTCAAAAAAAATCTTCTTATACAGGGTGTTTCAACAAAACTTCTGGGAGGAGTAGGGCACACATAGATGACTCAGAATCACATAGGAATGGTGGGTTGGAAATGCACTCCTAACGACCTCGGGGTTTTATAAGCGGGATTGGGAGGTCGTATAATCACCAGTAGAAATGGACACGTACAATATTAAGATTGGATTAAAACCAGCAAAAACGTTCGATTGAAGACATTTATCACCCAAAACCAATAAGAGAGCTGAAACTTCAGTCGTAATAATTTCTCAGTTCAGCTTTTGAGATTGGTAAATTACAACAAGTCTGGTTAAGCATTTACTGAAATTTCAGTACTTCTATAGAGCATTTTCAATCACATGACTCGGACATAACAACGGCCATAGCAACAGAGGTTGTTACAGTTTTTTGCCCTATAGAGGTTAACAGTTACAAAAAATGACTGGCCGTGGAATTCTACTATTGAAGCATTTGCAATCACGTGACCCCATACTTAAAAACCGCCTTAGCAACAGATAAACAACGGCTTAAGCAACAGTTAAAAGCCCTACAGAAGGTACACAGTTAAAAGAAAATAACCGGTTGTGACGTCACCTGAAAACACTCTATTGGTTTTTATGTAATAAAAGCTAGAATCGAAGGATTTTGCTGGTTTTAATCCAATCTTGAAAGGTAAAGTGCCAATTTCAACTGGGATTATTACAACTTCCCATGCCCGCTTATAAAAACCCTTACGTTAGGGGTGCATTTCCGACCCACCATTTCAATGTGATTCTGAGTCGTCTAGTTGTGCCTTACTCCTCCTAGAAATTCTGAAACATTTATCTGAAACATCCTGTATAATTGTAAGAAGTGTTTTACAGAGAAACCATTTGGATTCAATCACTGATAAAGATCCAAGCACTAGTTTTGAAACTTCATTTTTGCAGGATGTCGATTCACAAGTTTAGATCAGTTAAATACGATGAAACATTTTCAAAAAGAGTTCCACATAGGATTCAAGTAATCTAAAAAAAGGGATATTTATTTCGTACTGAGGAGGTCTTTAGATCTCTTCTTGTTAAAATTACCTTTGTTTGTTAAAAGGTCATAGAGTGTCATTTAAATTGAATAGTAACTAAAATTGTTGATTCTAATATTTCTTGCTAGCCCTTATCATACAAATATAACTTGGTTATTAAGTACTTGGTTGAGCACATTTCATAATGGTCAAAGGCATGAGATTTGGTTAGTTATTTTTTTACATGATTAGTTAAACATTAATATTCCTTAATTGTATGATTAAAATACATTGCATGAATAGGTATTAAGTTTAATTTAAAAAGTAAAAATAACTAATTGTTAGATTTTACACATGGCTTAATAAAAATTAACTGAAAAGGTTTTATACATTTTAGGTGCTATCATGAAAGGTTAATGAGATAATTTTAATGAAGAGAATGTTAAAGTGTGTTAAAAAGACAAAGACATCATTTGTACAAAAAATGTTAAAATTTTTTATTTATTCCATTAACAGCATAAATGAGCAAATCAAGGGTGTTTTGAGTTTTACTTTCACATCTATTTGAGAATTTCTTCCGTATTTCTTCACATAGATGCAGAGCAGCACACTGAAAACGTTTAGTTGAGTCAGAAGCGTATGTGTTGCATTGCATAGAAAAACAGCTCCTTCAATTGATTGAAGTCGATGCTTGCCAATATTTGCTATGTTGCCAAGAACACATTTATTTATACAGATATACATGTTTTGTAGTTTTACCTTACCTTATGTATACTTTTTCCCCCAACAGGTTTTTTTATCAGGAAAAGGGAAGTGATCATTTATCAGTTTTGGCAAGAAACTAGTGGTTATAGATTGAACACTTATTTTTTTATTGAATAAAGTAGCAGATTTTTTAAAATGCTCAAATTTATAGGCAAAAATTCAAGTCAAGTTATTTAGTAAGTTAGTTTTAGTCATTTTCGGTTTATAAACAGCAATAAAAATATTTTCCACAATTTTACAAAGTACCAGAACAACATAAATTTTCAAAATTGAGATTTCAAAATTCCAAGTAAATCAAGGTGACATTACACAAATAAAGTGTGAGGATAAGTGGATAAAAAAGAAATAAGTGGATAAAGAATAGATCATGCATAAATTGATTGTATCACAAAATAAATTACCTGGTTAATTTTTATGGGATTTGTGGGGACAAATAGATAACCAGTTTAGGAAGTATTTTAGTTTAAGTTGTACTTTAACCTCATGTTTCAAGCCAAACTTATTTCAAACTGAAGCTTATATTATAAAGGATTTCTAATGACTAAAAAGCATAAGCTCAATTTGATGATAAATAAATCTTCTTCCCTTTTGTTTTTTTTCCAATTGCTACAATAGAAAAAGTGTTTTACTTCATGAATTGCATTCATGATTAACCAGGCCAATTTGTAAGTGGTAGAAGATTGATTAGTTAGGGAGCTTAGCTAAGTATAGTCTAAACTGGTGTGAGATTTTACTTCTTGGCTATACAAACTAAGGGCCATGAATGCATTTTTTAGATAGTATTGCAAGAATACACTTGTTCCGATTACTTAAAAACACATGTACAAGGTAAAAATATATACTGGCCAAAATCTGGAAATTGAAATGTATCGGATGTATTGCAATTGTCGAAGCACGTTTAGTCTTTTTTTTATACAACATAAATAGTCAAGTTTTCTTCGTAACATATATCCAATAATCAGGATATAATAATTAAAAAAATGAGCTAAAGTAACAGTTTTTGCGGTTCCTTTCCACGCGGGAATACACCATCGAACGTCAACCGATCGGGGTAAAAATCTACACAAAAAAGAAACACAAGATTTGGCCTCGAGTCTTAGTCCACGAGATCGGTTATAAACGAACTAATTATCACATAATTTACAAAGAACAGAACGGCTCCAGCCGACTCTTATCGAGTTCCTTAGTTATTAATTCGCATCTTCACGCTATGGTCTCACCGTGCGACCAGTTGGTTCTGACGTGCAACCACTTGGTCTCAAGTTGCAACCAGTTGGTTTCAGCCTATGACAAATTGATCTCATCGTATGACCAGTTGGTTTCAGCCTACGACCACTTGGTCTCAAGTTGCAACCAGTTGGTTTCAGCCTATGACAAATTGATCTCATCGTGTGACCAGTTGGTTTTGACATGTAACCACATGGTCTCAAGTTGCAACCAGTTAGTTTCAGCGTATGACCAATTGGTTTCGACATGGGACCACTT
Source organism: Tetragnatha montana (assembly GCA_963680715.1). Lineage (NCBI taxonomy): Eukaryota > Metazoa > Arthropoda > Arachnida > Araneae > Tetragnathidae > Tetragnatha > Tetragnatha montana. Next base: position 13,012,929 of record OY796686.1, read on the forward strand.
GGTCTCAAATTGCAACCAGTTGATTTCAGCATACGACCAGTTGGTCTCACCATATGACCAGTTGGTCTCACTAAGCGACCAGTGGTTTCACCGTGCGACCAGTTCCTCGCTGGTCCTCTCAATCAGTCTATATCCACTATACACGACACACACACGCATAAAGAAAAGCTACAAAAACGCAGTCAAAGACATTCCTTTCGTGATTTGAGCATTTTCGTTTCTGCAAAAAAGAGAGAAAAAAAATCGGAGGCGCGCGGACTCCGAAGAGGAACATCTACGATAGTCTTTGGCATAAGTCGGTCACTTTAATTCCATAGGGGTCCCATCACAGATGACTTCCGATGAAGAACGGTGGTGTTCCTATGTATGTACACGAGTGAGCATCTCGGAGCCGCTTCGTGGTGAGCCTTGTAGTGTCACCGTTGAGCAGTTGTGTGTGGTAGAGAAGTTAAGTGTTCGAGGGGTCTCTTGTTGAGTTTTAATTCGGCAGCTGTCGCGGGCTCCGCCGTTACAGGGGAGGACTACCCTGATATGTGACGTCGTTTGGATGGGCCAGCTGGCATTTCTGGAAAGAAAAGAACGTATGAGACACTAATACCCGTATTCTACACAATATATAGCATTTGCACATGACGTCACGACCCTTTTAGCTGGTGGACACACATCTGTTGCTAGGTGCGGGGCTACCTGTTGCTAAGGCGGTTCCTATGTGCGTGGTCACCTGATTGCTAATGCTCCTACAGAAGCATTCGAATATGACGTCACCACCAGTTATTTTCTTTTAGCTGTTAACTGCTGGTGGAGACGCGTCTGTAGCAAGGTGCGAGTCACGTTATTGCAAATGCTCTATTGAGTTTATCATGTTGTAAGACAATACTACGCAATTTCAGGTTTCACAGTGTATTTCACCAAAGTTTATATTCTTATCAATGCAGTTATACCTTACACAGCCCCTTTTCTAGCTAGGCGATCTGACTGTTTGGCGAATGTGTTTCATGAAAAATCATGCTTTCCGATTGGTCAATGAGTCTTACGTCACCTGAGATACATGTCACCTTCACAAAGGCCGCAAAGGAAAAAAAAAACGATATTTCTTTTCAAATTTTTGGGAGTCTAAGTAGTTTTATCCCTTCCCTATGATCATTAAGGATATTTTTTTAGTTTCAAGATCATATATCCTGACATCTCTGCAGAAAGACCCTCATTGATAATACAGGTTTAATAATGTCATCCCTTTAATTAAAACAGATAACCAGTTGTCAAAATAATCCCTCATTGCTTTAATTTTTTTTTATTTTGAATTAAAGACTGTTAAATATGATCAATTCTTATTTACATATTAAATCAACACGATTGAAAATTTTATTAATAATTAATAAACAAAATTAAAAGAAAATGTAAATAAATGATGATTAATTAAAAATACTCTTTTACTTTATAACCCCAGAAACGTAGGAAGCACCACAACACATAGAAAGTTATTTAAAAAAAATTAAGTAATAATCAGGAGTACTGAAGTATCATAAAACTAACTTTAAACCTAAATACTAAATAATTTACGAAATTTAAATACTAAATGAGGATAATTTTTTTTTAACAAATTATTAATTTAAATTTTAAATGTTACATTTCAATTCAAAGAAAACATGCGAACCATGTGGAAAACTCACTTGCTGTTTATTTTGCCATGTCTTCATTGCCATTTTGTATTTCTCAAACTCATGACACCAATCAGAGTAAACCTTTCTATACTCCACATCAGTTGGAGCACTACACGTTTCTGTAAAAGAGAGAAGTTTCAGAATGAGCTTAGGATGATGAAATTAAACTAAATATTATAGAAAGAAAGTGTAAAAAAGAATCATAGTTTTCTGGTAGAACAACTGACAGGATTTTACTGTCAAATCAACAGTTTATCATTTTTTTTTTTTTTTGAGTTTACTAGAGATGTAGTCATTTCATAATATACTCACTGGTGTCCACTGTGATGTTGTAACTGCAGAGCGTGTTAGGGCCGAGCTTGCAGTCATAGCGGCCGCTGTCCCGTTCGGTGACGGACAGGATGACCAGGCCCTGGTCTTGCGTGTAGAGGTACTTGTCGCGGCGCTGGGTCACCTCGTACTTGCCCTTGTCGCGGCTGTAGCGGAACCAGCGCGACGCTCCTGGCAGTGCCGTCTCGGCCTGTGGAAGGTGGACGGGGCACGCGAGGTGCACGCTCTGTCCCCAGTACACGTGCAGGGGCTTGTTCTTCACGCCTATTGGGAGAGGAGAAGGTTAGTTAGGTAAAGGGAAGTACTAATTACTTTTCTGTTATCACCAGACAGAGTGTAAATCTTTCATAGGACAATGTTCCACAAGTGGAACATCGACTTAACTCACCCCCTAAGCTTACCAAATATCAGAAAATAAATTATTTCATTATATTTATGTTCCATCACATGAGTTTAACTCATATAAACATTTTTGTTCCGATATTGTTATGTTTTCCCCGCATTTTTTCAACATCATCATTTTTCACAAAAAATGAGAGCGGCGGAGCGGGATTAGTGGGACATACTCGTATTTCAAATAAAAAAAGTGACGTATTGACTCATTAGGTGGAACATAATCTCTACAGCATGGTCTAGCAACTTAAGTCACTTAAAATAGAGGAATATAAATTGGAAAAATCTTAATTTAACTAGAAAAAGTAATTTACTCACTGCTGTCACATATACCAGGAGTTGCATTGGTTACATCTTGGAGAAGGCTAAAAAAATATAATCATGATAAATATAGAAAAATACTATACGCATTATAAGCGTAATAAAATATAATAAGATTTTCAGCACAATGTTAAAAATTATTTTAAAAACAAACTAATTAAATTCGAGTTTATAAAAATATTATCCAAAAACATGACATTCTTAAGTGTTTTCTCAACCAAGTAATAAAAAATGATAGATCATTATGAAGAGAATAATGGTTTTATTAAAATTTATTAGTAAAAGTTATTGTGACGTTATACATTACATTTAATCGCAGAAGAGTTCTTAACTCATTTGAGAAAGTAAATCCACAATAATTTATGTGTAACATTCAATTAAAAAGTTTGACACTTCATAGTAAAAAAAAACATCTTTAGCTGACATAAGTTATAACTCTTTATCTCTTTGTACTGATCTCCTGAATTGATATTAATGCATGATAGTAAGGCATAAGCTCTCTTGTGTAGTGACTACGTAATTCGAGTTAATCAATGAAGCTATCACTCACCCAGTGACGTAAGGCTTGCACTCGTTGTGATCCTTATCCCAGCCACAATAGGGATCCTGAATGCATCGCAGGCAGCTGTCGTATCTGCCTTTGCACATGATCATGTCGAACTGGCGGATGAAGGAGTCGGACGATATATACAGGGACTTGTGCTGTCGAGAGAATACGGAGGTTAAAACAAGTTAATTTAAACAGAGATACTATTACAAAACATGAATATAATGTGAATAATAAATTAATAATATTGTCTGTCTTTATAAAACTGTAAATTAAGCATTCTTGCAACAACAGTTTCGGAAGTGTAAAGTTAGCTTCACAATACACGAGTCCTATCGCAGTGAAACAGTTTTACAGGCGAAAAATTTGTATGGCGGAAAAGCAGCATTTACAGAGATTATGCTTTCCAACCTGAACTATGGTTTTAAAATTATAATTTTTTTTTATATTCGTGTACCTAGACGAAATTTAGAGGAAAGAATCAGTTCAATTTAATGATGTTATATTAATCAGTTAGACATTTAATAAGTGTTTTAAACAATAGTGTTACAGGTTCATGAAGAATTCTTATACATTAGAGAATGTACCTGAGTAAGCAAATATAAAATTTAATTAAATTATGCTAAAAATATGTATGGTTCAGAAATATATGTGGTTGCCACTATTTCTCGTATGATTTATCAGTAAAAAAAAACATTTTTTCAACAGTTTAGTACCTTATTGGAGATTTCCATGGACCTGATTGGCTCTGGCGTCGTGGCTTCGAAAATGTCAACAAGATTCGAATGCTCTTCACCGTCACGGTCGTACCACTCGACGAGTTTGTAGATTACTCCTTCGTCTGAAAGAAATCGTTCTTTATAAAATCTGACGATCAACAAATGTTGCTCATTAAAGATTAATATTTAATTTCGTTGCAATTTTCATATGATTTCCAAAAGCTCAATTTGTAGAAACTATGAATATGCGGATTTCTGGAATATTTACCATTTATATAAATAAGGATAACTTGAAGAAAAGTATTTGTACTTATATATCGGAGGATGTGATTAGTTTTTAAATTACATTTGCTTAAATAAACAGTGTAGAGGCTGTATACAGTTAAAAATGTTTGATAATTCTAATTTAATTTTAGGATTTCATTCAAAATTAATTACACACACATAAATCTTCACTTTACAACAAAAATGAATCGTCGGTTTGAAAAAGAGAATAAATCCAAAAAAAATTTTTGAGCAAATAGAAAAAAAAACACCTTAAATTTTCGTTGTACAACCACCAAACTTCTAACTTAAATTTCAAGTTAAATAAAATATAGAATGAATGTACATCGAATTTTCTTAATTCAAGGGGTATCTGTAGAAGGTAGTTATTTTTTCCCCTTTTCCACTTATGTTTAGAGCGAATCTCGGAGATTTTGTTGAGCACAAAAGGTCAATTCGCCCCTTTTTTTTTTAACTCATTCCCTTTTTCAAACTAACGATTTAAAAAGAAATAGCTAAACAAAACACACTTTGCAAAATTATGCCTATTTTAACTGGAAGTGAAAATCTTCATAAAGCGACATTAAAATTAAATCAGGATGCTACGCTATGAAAGGAACGATACGAATTTCTATAAATCTTTGAGGAAGATTATACAAACAACAAATATCCATCTTACTTGTGGCGACGTAAAAGACGGTGAACGGCATCCCATCGACCTCGATCCTGTCGACGACCAGCCTGGACAACTGCACGTCCCTCTTGTAGAACACGGGCTTCCCGTTATCGTGAGCCACAGCAGAGTCCATCAGGGGGTGGCCGCGAATGAAGTTGAGCACGGAATCCGGCAGCGTCTGGGTGTCGTTGACGCACAGTCCTGGCCGCGGCTCCGGCACCTTGCTGGTCAGCACCGGTAGCCAGGCTGATGAGGAGGTTGCTTGTTCCTTGAACTTTCCGTTGAACACCTCTTGGACTGAGTCCAGGCTGAAGGTGCACACTGCGGATCCCGTTAGGCCGTTCCTGTTGTGGGGGAGAGGAATATTATACTTTAGAAATGCCTTTGTTTCAGTTGACATTTGAATTAACTGACCATGTTGTGAACATTTAATTGCCTCCACACAACTCACCAAAACCTCTCAATTGAACGACTTTTGATAGAAAGACAGATTCGAGTGCACAAATTAAGGAATAGGTTTTACAGAAGGCTCTAAAAAGATGTTCTAAAGAAGTCGTTTAAACAGGTTATATAACACCTTGTATACAATGAGAGTTTCCTTAATAGTTAGTGATTTCTGATTAGGAAGATTTTTACTTCAGGTACTGAACATTTGTGCAGATTATACAAAAAAAGAATTGCTAACATTTCAGTCAGTTTTCGGTAATTAATGCTGGAACCAAGCATTTTACCCTGTTCTTTACCTTAAAGAAATGTTTTTTCCTGAAAGTATTTGAGAGAGTTCACTTCTTTAATTATTCCCCCTTAAACCCCATTTGTGACCCCCTGTTCTATGCCAATTCTTGTTCATTTTGATGAGTCCTAACATCCCTCAGAGGTTACTTCACGATTTCAGATATACCCTCTGTATTGTATGTTTCATTAAATGATAGAAAAAAAGAGCATTTAGAATTAAAAAAAACTCGATGCATTTCTCAATCAATCAATTTAATTGGGAAAAAAGCAAGTTTTTCAAAAGGTTTCATTAATTAGAAAACATATTTAAACCCACAATTCTCTCTACATCTTAACAACAGTCTTCGTCCATTTCCTCTAATACACAGGAAACCCAACGTATAAACCACACTTCAATTAACAGTCATCTCTTAATTAAATACAACCGAAACCCACTCTCATTTTACATCAACCCAAAAACACCCAACTCATCATCATCTTAATTATTAATTTCTTTAAACGAAACTCGCCAATGCGAACAATACCCGCGGGTCATGGCTCGGGAGTAACCAGGAGTAACTCGCATAATTAAACCGAGGAAGAGAGAGTTTTTTACACCGCAAAAAAGAGCCAGAAATACTCATATATGACCGCAAATAACCGCTCTCCCTTTATGTTTTTAATGAAGACTTCGCAATCAAGGGGATGCAGTCGTAATTGCATTGACTGCAAACAGGATGGAAAAAGATGGAAAGAGAATCAAAAGAAGCCAGCTTAATTACGAACAATTAATCGTCGACAATGGTGGCCCGAGGCTGGCTGTACTAGTAAAAAAAGGCGGTTGCGGTAGTATAGAAGAAAAAGGGAGATCTTCTTTTTGGTAAAAAACGGTTGAAGTTTATCGCGGAGTAGTTTTTGAGAAATTGAATTACTACAATCATGCTGCGGGTCGAAGGGAAAAGACGATTAATTTGATTTCGGTGATCTTTATGCGAGCGGTTTCTATTTTTAGTGGTCGCGGAGTGATATCTGTCCGAACTCATGTTGTTCAGTGCTGGTTTAGAAAAGAGATGAATTGTTTTTGAGAGATTGGAAAGAGAGAGAGAGAGATAATTCGTTATGAGAAGTTTGAAACAGATTCTTCATCAAGCTAATAGAAGTTATAGTCTTTTAGCTCCAATAATATTCAGGGAAGACGCTTGCTTCGTTTAATTTAAATTTTGAGAGTGAACTATACTTGAGTGAACTGAACTTGAGAGTGAAAGTGTGTTTCCAGTTTCTAAACTTTAAGGGATAGACAAAAATATAGGATGATTGCACATAATTACAATACAAAAAATATGATGACTCATCAATCATCATCTATCCACCTTATTGCTTGATGTTGGGATAAAAATAAAGCTCGTAAAACGTTTTCTGAAGTGTTTCGTCCTTATTAATTATCCATTGGGATACATACGGCTAAGCTGAAAAATTTTAGGGGATAAAAAAAAAATTTGATACAAGATACGACATTTTTTGGAAGAGAAAAAGGCTTATAGTATCGAAACATAACCCCTGTAAATTTCTTATCTTATATAACCGTACAGCGTACATTTGAAAATTACTGGAAAAACTTTTTCGTAAGCATGAAACACACGAATTCAAAACATTAGATTGAAAAAAAAAATCTACATCCAACATAGTTGCAGGCTATAGATAAAAACCTAAAATTAATACGACACTAAATGCTAATAACTCCTTACGAAAGGATACAATTCTTTGATGGGAAAACATGTAGTTGTGAAAACCCCAAAGAATCCTATTTAAATTTAACTAGCTCTCACAGGAAGAATACATTGCCTATCTCGGTTTACACACTCTCCCCATCAAACAGGTCTTGACAAACTTTCTCAACACCCTTAACCTCATTACACATTTACAACACTTTCCGCACTCAACATCCCTGGACAATTAACTGGAGTTGACAGGAAAAACCACTCGACGACACCAACACCCCAGGAAAAATCCATCCACCCCCGCATAAAAGACCCACCCCCTTAAAGAACAAAACCCCCGAACAAAATATTTGCCGTTTAATATTAAAACCCCCGCCATGCTCTCTTTATTAATCAGTATCGGAGGCCCTCCCAATAAATTATGACTCCGTCCGAATTACCAGGCAATCCATAATTCAGGAGGGTGCAGCTCGGAGCAGCGCACCTAGTTTTCACTTTTAATTAAAAATCGCGCTGCGCCGTGTTTTGGGAAGCAGTTCTGGGCTATCAACAAATTAATTGGTGGGAGCTCCAGAAGAGGGAGAGAGACACTGTTTTCGCCGCTGGGGTTTATTTATTGATTGATTCCGGTGACATCCAGGAGGGGTGCAGCTCAACTCGGCATTTTTATGGAGATGAGGAGAGATGAAAATGAACTGGACTGGCGTGGTATTCGCGAACCCCACTTGGTAGGAAGCTGGTGAGAGTTCCGATTGGTGGATGGCGTTCCTTATATGGGACTGCCGGTCGCTCTGATTGGTCGTCGGGAATCTTACCGAGTGGGGTTTGTGAATATGCCGGGTGAATCGTCATTAATATTCGAAACAATCCGTATTCGTTGATGAATGGGGATTCGGTTTGCGTTGATTACGGAAGGAAGTTTGTGGAGGGAAAGAAGCAGGGGTTGTTCTCGAGAAAGATCTATGATGGTTTTGGAGTGATGAGGAAGTTGGTTCGCGAGGAAATATTTCGGGTTTTCGAAGTATTATTCTTAGAAGCTTGTTATGGTGTAGGAATGTTGCAGAAACTTTCATACAAGGCTTGTTTAAAATGAGGAATTCCAGGAAAACGAACAAGAGTGTGCGTGTTTCCTTGAATTTAATCATGTCTGCATTCCTTATAGAAGCACTGGAATTCGTCAGTTTCTTGATTTACAATGGTAATTGGGACTGATTAACTTTATTTAGTTGAGGCTATTTGTAGTTTTAGTGAATGAATATATCGAGATCTATATCACTGAAGTGAACTAGTACCACATTCTAGATCTCTTTTATTGTGCTTAGGGGCCATTCATTAATTACGCAAGGATGATTTTGGCAATTTTTGACCCCCCTACCCCCATGTGAGGGTACGTAAGATTTTTGAACCCCCCTCTATTCTTACGTAAGAAAAGATACATCTGATATACCTTCATTTTTTAAAAAAAATTAAAACTTCGATAATATACCGAGATAGTCAGCATTTTTAAGTTTTTCAGGGGTTATTCAATAGTAATTTGTTTAGAATAATTGGAATTTGTTTACATTAACTTGGAAAATCTTACGTAAGAATGGGTTTGACCCCCCACTCCTCCCAAGTAAGGGTATGTAGAGATTTTTCCAACCCCCCCCCTCGGGACCCATACGTAATTAATGAATGGCCCCTTACATGTTACCTAGGTTGTCTCAATATGACCTAATCTGGTCCATAGGCCATGAAACACTAAGCAGCCAACCAGCCAAATTCTAGTGCATTAAGTTGATAAAAGCAGTTGGGAAATGTAATGGAAGGTTAATCAAAGAAGAAACAAGTAAAAATTAAAAAGAGGCTATAAATTTGCAATAGGACTATGAACTGAAAGAGTAAATAAACCATTCTTTCGAAACAGAAAAAAAATGCCCCGTTCATTTAATAGTTACGAACTCGTTTATCGAAAGATGTCAACTACCCTGTCTACATTTAAGTTTTTTTTTTTACTAAGTTTGGCAAAGAACGAGCAAAGAAACGACTGATTAAATTATCTACTGCTTCTTGGTTAAAAACCCAAACCCATCAGGTTTAGTTTTATTCCGTAATCCTTCTTGGCAGTTTATCCGATTTTGAAGCCTTCACCCAGAAATTGCTACCGACGAAAGTTGTCGGCATGACAACAATGAACGGTGTCTGTTCTGTGTCCGTCACGCGGCTCCCGGCAATAGATGTCACCGCGACTTCTCCCCAGTGACAAATAACAGTGACAACTATCCCGGATTATGGGCAGTGCGGTGCGGTTCAATCAAGATTAACTTTTTGAGTTCCGGAACTTTTTATCTCATTACTCACTTTCTTGAGAACGGAATAAATGGATTATCACACAAAACTAAATTGAAAAAAGAGTAGGTACTATACTATAAGATGTGTGTAGCTCGAATTAAAAAGATTGCATTTTTTATGTGACGAAATAGAGCATTTTCAATCACATGACTCGGACATAACAACGGCCATAGCAACAGAAGGTTGTTACAGTTTTTTGCCCTACAGAGATTAACAGTTACAAAAACGACTAGCCGTGGAATTCTTCTATTGGAGCATTTGCAATCACGTGACCCCATACCTAAAAACCGCCTTAGCAACAGATAAACAACGGCCTTAGCAACAGTTAAAAACCCTACAGAAGGTACACAGTTAAAAGAAAATAACCGGTTGTGACGTCACCTGAAAATACTCTATAAAGGTGTCGGTTCCGTCAAATTTTAAGTCAGTTTTGATAGGATGATAGGAATAATATAATGTAATATTTTGAATTAGAAAAAAAAAAGCACTTGACATGCTTGTGTCCATTTTCTTTAAGGTATTGTTCTTTAAAAAGTTAGTGTGGCAAGGCAAGTTTAAAATATGCACCAAACTATTATTTCATATTCTTCAAAGGGTAAAATGTAATAACTTTTAAACACAAAGAAACATTTAATATTTTGTAAATAGATAATTTATTAAGTCAAATATTAAATTTAATGAGGAAAAAATAGATAAAAATTTGCACGTTAGAAAAAATGCAAAGCAAGATTTTATAAAAGGAGTAAATATATATTTTGTAAAGAAAACAGCTCAGAAGTATAAACAAACGCTTTTAATGAAAAAGAAACTCAAAATAAATAAATTCTCAGCATTGATAATCATTTTAACGGCTATAAACAACTATTTTAAGAAGTCAATATTCCACTTCAATATTTTATTCATTTACACTTTTTGACCGATTCAAAACTTTGAATCTAATTCATATCCAGAAAAAATAACCACAACACAAAAAAACCTCCAATCACTAAAAAAAAACCAAATCCCTCCAAGACAAGTAAACCGTATGAACTCCAGAATAAAAAACCTGCACCTGGGAGGCGAAACTAGAAACAAGATATCACTGTCTTTTTTACAACTAAAGCCAACAAGGGTTTTACAACTTACGAGCTGTAGGCTTAAGAAAAGCTGAAACGGCGCAAAAAGTTTTGTGACCTGCTTGCTCCTTTACGACTCGCTGACACTGATTTGCTTTTATGGCGGGAAATACAGACGTGAGTACGGGCTGAAAACTACGAACTCCGTATTTCGGAAGAATGTTAGGAGAGATAAAAAGAAAAATTTGATTCTGGGAGTGAAATACAGAGGACAGCTACAGGTGAATGACGGAATCGATGTATGATTGAATAGGAAAATAGAAATAGAAAAGAGGATGTTTAATTTTAGGGTATTGTAAAAGGAAATGTGTGTTGAAGTTTAATTTATTTTTTACTTCAAGCATCAAATTTTTATAACTTAAGTTTCGAACCAAAAAACGTGTCTATGTGTGAATATTTAATTTTTTGGAAGATTACCTTACCTTGTATAAACTGTGAAGTTGTAGAATTACAAGAGTGACTACAAAAATAGTTTTTAACATATTTTTTCCTTTCTCCAGATTTAATTTATCGTACGTTTAGAATATTCTGTTACAAATGTTACGGCCAATACCGTCGACTGCCCAGGACTTTCTTCAGACAAAAAAACTGCTATTCGGGAGAGCGAAAAATTTGCTGAAACTCTGTAATATTTTAAAAATTTAGTTTAAAAGCTATGTGGAAGAAAGAAGGGTTACAGGGTCTCTATACCACCTAACCCCGGTTTCCCCTATGAATAGAGTTAAACATTTATTGGGAAAAAGCAATTTTAAATAATTAACAAATCTTATTATGACGTAGTTAACAGCACAAAGATTAAGAAAAGGAAGACAAATCAACAATGGACGATCATCAATTTTGCCAAATTTAAGGGGCCATATCTGCCTTAAAGGATAGTTATTTTTTCCCCTTCCAACTTTTTTAGAGTCAAAACGTCAATTTATCATATTTTGAATTTATTTCCTTTTTGAAACTCACAATTCAATTGAGGAAAATAACTTTACATAAACTTGTAAATAAATATGCTTCAATACGCAAAAGCCTATAAAAATAAATGCAACTAAATGTGTCACACCCAAAAAAAAGTTTCTCAAAGATGCGAATAAATTAATATAACCAAGAAATCAATACAGGGATAGAACCTTCCAGAATATCGGATCAATGGAACTTCCCATCAACGCATCTCGAAGAATTCATTCTACATGACGTTTAATTGACGTCACCGAATTCAAAGCCTAGTAGAACATAAAATTTGTTCCCTTTTGTAAGCACTTTCTGCAAATAGAAGTGAAGAAACTATTTCGGCACTTTCCAATTGTTCGGGGATTGCAATCACATCATTGAAGACAATTTCTTTCCAATGAAAGACGGAAGTATTTCAAGCGAAGACGAGTTTTTGAAATCAATACCCTTTTCTGAGATCTACTACTTATTTGGTGGAAAAAGTTAACAGATAGCGAAAGAGGAGTTTCTATATAAGAAGGGGGTAAAGTAAACCCCTTTTCGCTCTTCGTAAAACCATAAGGTATTGGAATTGTATTGGAGCAGTTAGTTATAATGAAGGTTAGAAAAAGATATACGTCAAGTGCAATATTTTTTTTTTTACTTTTCAGTCTAGACAGCAACGTTAGTTGACCCTATGACGTCACTAAAAGTAATTCCTATCGCGGTGTCTGAATTTTGAGTGAAATGAAGAACGTCAATTTAAAAAAATACGATTATTTTGTTGAACCCATATATAAATAATAGTGTATTTTTATCACGATTTGCGTACAGAAACTCCTTCTAGCAACCCAACAGGCTTTCTGTTTACGCAGTTTCCGCTTCCCCGAAGTGCAAGGTTGTTAAGTATTTAAATACTTAGTAACGGAAATACTTTTTAAATACTTTAAAAGTATTTAGTTACATTAGTTACTTTTTCAGTATCGAACTGGTATTTAACTACAAAAATTTTAAAGTAACTAACTCTTTGTTACTTAAATACCTATGCTGTACTTTAGTTACTTTCTAAACCCAGAATTTAAAAACCGGAATCCAACATTGGAGAGGGGAACAAAACACTTCTTCCTGCTTCCGCATAGCCTGAGGGGAAAAAGCGTTCTCGGCGGTGTCCGACTGCCCGACCGGACACTCGGGCGACAGCGCTGACAATCCTCCCCCGACAATTTATAGCCCCCCTGTGTTGACGAGGAGCGGGCGCTTGTGTGTTCTCTGGGTGGCCGGCCGCCTTGTGTTGACCAGACGAAACGCAGGAATTTCCCATAGCCGCCAAGGGAATGCATATTTTCAAAAGTCAAAGGAAACGCCGCAATAGAAGGGGAATAATGGGAATAAACTTTAACAAAGGGCCTTAGCACCTGGGCACCAGAAGGGCAAAAATTAAAGTCAAGCAAATTTATGACCAGAACACCTGGTGCAGGGACGGAGCCAAGTTCAAGGTCCTCATAATCTAAACAATAGACATAATGAAGTCATCTTCCATAGGCCCCGAACACACAATAGGATCGATGGAGATTGGGGCAAGAGTCCAAGCCAATCCCTGGTCAAGAGGGATACCTCCCGAGTGGCCATGGTTGGTACCACCCTCAAAAGGGGTGGAGATTCAGGAAGTTTAAAAGCCCATGTAACAATACCCTATTGGAAAAAGTTCACAAAACCAGTATCAAAATGATACTAGAACCAGTATAAATCATACTGGAACTAGTATCCATACTGGAAAAACATACAGGAAATTTTAAAACCAGTATGACACCATACTGGAAACTTTAAAACAAGTATGAAACAATACTGGAAATTTCGATACTGGTTTTAATGGATACTGGGAACTTCAATACCAGTATGAATCAATACTGGAAATTTCGATACTAGTTTTAATGAATACTGGGAATTTCAATACAAGTATGAATCAATACTGGAAATTTCGATACTGGTTTTAATGAATACTGGGAATTTCAATACCATTATGAACAACACTGGGAATTTCGATACTGGTTTTAATGAATACTGGGAATTTCAATACCATTATGATCAACACTGGAAATTTTGAAACCGTACTGGGGAACGTTGATACCAGTTTTAATGAATACTTTAAATTTTTATACTAGTATAGAATGTACAAGAATTTTTAAGTGCACTTTATCCAGCCTGACGGAACCCTATGGGAGTTGAAAAATACTACTTTGGCGAGGCTCATGTCCCAGTTTCAAATTATGCCGTATATTTTTGGTTTGGGTCATAGGTTTTTCAACGTCCAAGAGTCCATTTCTAGATAATTCATGTTTTACATAGGGGATTTAAATGAAAAATAACACGAAACTATAACATAACGATCCCTAATTTTAAAATTATGAACATCCGGCCATCAAAATTTATTTACTCACATCATAAGCATAACTACACAAAAATTGTTATTGTTAAATATAATAAAAAAATTCTTACATAAATTAAATAATAACTAATATTAATTAAATAATAACTAAATTCTTAAATTAAATTGAATAATGTTATAAAATTTAATAATTAAAAATATTCACATCATAACTACAAAACTTTTCTCAAAATCTATAAATCTAATGAAAATAATTAAAATATTATAATAAAAACTATGTACTTTAAATAATTTAAAACATAAGCGTCGTAAAAATGCCGGATACATATTCACATCAAAACAACAAAACTTTTCTCATAATCTATAAATCTAATAAAAATAATTAAAACATTATAATATTAATTAAAACGTATTAAATAAAAACTATGTCCTTTAAATAAGTCAAAATAACAGCATCGCTAAGTTGTCGGGCACCAGGATTCGAACCCGTGATCTCTCAGTTAACAAGCCCATACCCTACCATGTGAGCCATCGGGGCACGTTTCATAACAAACCTTCACGTCATTGTTGCTCATTACCTCCAAAGAAGCCAAAATCTTTCGTCGCCAACGCTGACGTTCGAGCATGCGCACAAACTGACTTTTCAGCTCTCATTGGGAGACGTCACGTCAGACGATCCAAAGGCTACTGAATTTTTATTACCAATTTTAAAACATACTGAAAATTTAGATACCAGTATAGAATTTGTTGACTTTTTTTTATTCCAACCTTTATTTTTTTAGGTCATAAACTTTAAAATATTTGAAATTTTCTCGAAAAATAAAGAAATTTTGATATAAATTCCAAAACAATTTTTGGAATTTATATCAAAATTTCTTTATTTCTTGATAACTCGATACCTGTATGAAAATTTTTGGAAATATTGATATATACCTATGTAAAAACGTGCAGAAATTTGTTTCGGACAATATAATCTGGCTTATAATATATTGCAATAAACTGTGTAAAAGTATATACTCGATCGTTACTTTTAGAGCTAAGTAAGTGGCGAAAGCGAAAACCGTAGTGTTTGGCGGAAACAAACCCCTCGTGGTGCGTTAAGCGTTAAGCCTAACACATGCTAGTTTTAACGCTGAATAGCTGCGGATCTGTTATGATCACAGTTTAGTGATTTATATTTTATGAAAGCATTTAAAGTGGGAATTTGAACAGTATGAATCACTAACAAATAGTGTAAAAATTGTGTGATCCAGAGACAATTCAATTCATTGTTTCGTTTTCCAAGACGTGTTTTCACAGATTTCTCTAGAAATAATTGTCAGAAAGCTTATCAGTATTCAGATTCTTGAAGAACTCTTAAAGACCTTTAAGAACCGTGTTAGAAAGTGGCGAAAACCGTAGTGTTTGGAGGGAATAGACCCCTCGTGGTGCGTTAAGCCTAACACATGCTAATTTTAACGCTGAATAGCTGCGGATCTGTTATGATCACAGCTTAGTAATTTATATTTTATGAAAGCATTTAAAGTGGGAATTTGAACAGTATGAATCACTAACAAATATTGTAAAAATTGCGTGATCCAGAGACAATTAAATTCATTGTTTCGTTTTCCAAGACGGTTTTTCGCAGATTTCTCTGGAAATAGTTGTCAGAAAGCTTAGCAGTAACCAGATTCTTGAAGAACTCTTAAAGAACTTTAAAAATACTAAAATTTTATACCTTTAGTTCTAAAACTCCGGGCGGGACGCCCAGATTCAGTTTTTCAATAAAACCGGAAAAACTCCCGAAATATGGGACCCACCCCCTCATACTTTATATATTCTTAATCTACTAATCAAAGGGAATACAGTGTTATAAAACACTTGGGGGTTCATTCATATTTTCCCCCTTTCCCCGTTTTTCTATACCCCCAAAAAATGCAATGGATTCTTACAAAGACAAGTAAACCTCTTTTGTGTTTGAAAATTCCTGGATGACGTCAGAATCCCCATGGCAACCCGAATTTCTGGAAAAAGTTTGCCACATTACTTAACTACAAAAATAAAAATTGAAAAAAATTCAAACTTATCATTAAATACCGATTTTTGGGCCTTTTCAAACTTGTGTTTTTCACTCAAAATACTGTTTTTCCCCGACTCTGAAAATCCGTCTAATTGAACACCAAATTGCACAAAAATTTGATACATATTGTATTTTGAGGTCCTTTTTAAGTTTATTCAACTGAAATGTTTTTTAATGAGCGTTAACCATGTCTTAAATGCCCCAAAAACGCATTTTCACCTGGAAATACCTGCTAAATAATAAATTGCCCTCCTCTTTAGATTAAAATAATGTATGCATTAATATTCAAATGCAATGAAAATAATGTTATAATGTGAATAATTTAATCAGTTGATGAAGTAGGTAAAAAAATAAAGGGGGACAGGGCAGGCCAATTAACTACCAACAAACAGAATGGCTGTATTGTGCATACTTGTCGTTCTTGACTTTTCGATAATTAATTACTGTAAATTTTCATCAAGATTCCTTTTGAAAACTTTATTTACTCCATTGATTTATCTCTTATATTAGGGTTTGATGTTTTCAGATATCGTCATGTATTATTTTTACTCTACATACTTAGCCACAGGCACACCAAAGATTTGGATTTATTTGATTTGATTTCTGGAAATGGCAACGTAAAACGTTGATATTTATTTATATTTACCTTATTATGTGTTAAATGACCACGCTATTTTTTCCTCTTTTCAAGTAAGTTGAAATGTTCAATATATTTTATTTAGAATTAAAATATATTTCTTTTCAACAAAATAAAAACAGGGCTGCTTTTAATTTTTTAAATGTCTCCATGAGTAATTTCTAGAACACCTCAAACAAAGTCCGATTTGGGATCATTGTGCCCGGCACATCCTTTTGTAATGAAGATTTATACTAGCATAATATATATGTAAATGTAAGTACAGAATAGTTTGCTTTTGAGTTCAAATGTGTTAACATTTCGTTAAATACTGTCAAGCTGATTCCCTTAGTGTGATTCTGATTTTGAAAATTAGGATGTGAAGAAAATAATTTTAAAATGCCCTTAAAATTTTTGCTTTAAAAGGGTTCTACTTGACTTTCAAAATTACCAATTTAATTTACAAGATGGATATTTTTACCCTTTTTTTAAGAATATGTAGTTATAGTTGGGATTAATGAGAAAAATAAAATATAGTGGTCCATGATATAAAAAATTTTGGGATTTGTTTGGGTTTTGGAAGCACTATACAATGCATTCATACCCAGTCCTTGAACTTATTCTTTTATGTATTGTGTTTTTGACCAAAGGCAAGTGCTTGATGAGTTTCATTTCTAAAGTTTATATTAAGCATGGGTGCCACTCTTCCATCCCCGGGACAGAATTCCATCATTTTAAAATTTCAATGAACGGAATTCCGTCCCAGGTATATTGCGAAACGCAAAATTAGTACTAAATTCCAATACCTACATTGCACATTTGGTTCTATTCCGTTAACGTTCCTGCTAAATATTGCCATGCTTTTGAGAATGCCATACATTCAAATATCAACATTTTAAAATTTTTATTGAAAATATGAATAGTTTTTGATCTATATAAACATTTTAATCTGAGTCTAAAATTGTTTTAGCAATACATTACTAATTAAAACAGAAAGGCTTTCACGGCCGGATGTATTCGAAGTTAAAGTTTCCGGGCTTGGTTGCAGTGGTCTCGATGTTAAAAACTTGGACGTTTCACCCCAAACTGTGTTGGGCATCATCAGCTGTTTTTTTTACGTTACGTGGTTGGTTACGTGAGAGAAAAAACAGCTGATGATGCCCAACACAGTTTTGGGTGAAACGTCAGAGTTTTAACATCGAGACTACGGCAACCAAGCCCGGAAACTTTTACTTCGAATACATTACTACTTTTTTGGTATCCAAAAGAGCAAAGCGGTATTTAGCGGGAACATTAACGGAATTGAACCGCACATTTTGACCACAAGTAAGATGGTTTTACTCACATACAGCTTTATCTTGATTTAGAATTTAAGGAACTATAATTGTTCATGATATTTTATGAATTTTCATGCAATTAAAAAAAAATTGCTAGACTGGATGAAAATGATTAATACGATACTTTAAAGTTCCGTCTTGCAAATTTTGAAAAGTGGCCCCCATGTACTATGTCATGTCTATTTAATATTGTTTTTGGCTAATTGCTGATCATGTGTGATATTACATATGAATCAAAATGCATGCATATGTTAATGATTCCCCATTACAACTGTTCACACACATTACAATACATAATAGTTCTCTTAGTTGCTATCCCTTGAACCATCAGTATCAGCAACACATTTAATGGGCTTTAACTTTAACTGTGCATTTTCAGAAGCACTGCGCATGGGCGGATTTAAAGGTGTCAACTTTTTGAGAAAATTAAATTTTTATAGGGAAAATCATGTTTTTAAAGCCATCAGGGACAGTTTGCACCCCCATGTTTTCCACTACGCACCCCCAGGGTTCATTACCTAAATCCGCCCTTGACTGCGTATGAAATAATATTGAAGTAGTAACAATTTTTAACCTTTTTAAATGTTTTGTTACTTGACTTCTGTTCTGTTTAGGTCTTGTAACATTTTATTTGCAGTATTTAAGTAGCATAATTTATTTTCTTTATTTCTTTCCCTGTCTTTAATTTGTTGAAATATTTTGCTAAGTTTTATTCCAAGAGATCTATTTATTACCATCCTAAGTGTACTATACCCGTAAATTATGCACAATTATATTTTGATAGTTTCTTTTACAGGGTTCCCACAGGCCTTGAAAAGTACTTGAATTTCATTTTTAAATTCAAGGGCCCTGGAAAGTATGCTTGAATTTAGTGCTAAGTCCTTAAAAGTCCTTGAATTTTATTATTTCTTATTTTATTTGAAATATTTTAATTTGGAATTCTTTTCAGTTCGAACATGAAAAGTTAATCAAATAGTTAATATCCTGTTAGCATATTGTAGAACAGGTATAACTTGCCTACTTGAATTTTTCTGTTTGACTTTCCCAAAACAAGTAAAATATAGTAGTATGTTTTGAAATTGTTAAATATAGTAATGGTAATATTATAATTAATCTTTGCTGTAAGAAAGGTTTTTGAAGTAAGGGTACTAAATTGGGAGAAAAGTTTTTTTTACTTGTAAATGGCTTTTCCGCCTTTCTATTTTAGTTCATGAAAGATTTTAAATTTAAGCCCTTAAATACTTGATTTTTTTCCTCACAAAAGAGTGGGAACTATGTTTTAAGTACATTTCAACTTTAAGGAATAAAGTTGAAATGTTTTCAGGAAATAACGTTTTTGACTTTTAAGTGCAATTTCTAACACAATTTTGCAGTGTCATCAGCCTATTCCTTTACACTTGATCATACATCTGTGTTTCTTTGCATTCAACTGCATGTATCATCGCTGATGTTTCTCTTGGTTATTTCAGGTCTGCCCGGCATCTTTCAGTGGGAGATGGGGTTTGCACTAGTAATATATAGTTTTCTTTCTTATAATTGTCCTTTTTGTTTCAATGTAATAATACATTCATTATGCTTAATTTTATAACTAAAGGGTCCTTTTTCTATGGGAGAAAAGACAAAACTAATTCCTACTTAGATCAATTTTACACATTGATGAAAATTGATATAATTACATGAGTGGGTCTCTACTAGTCATACTTTTATGAGAGTAGAGAGTGATTTGGTGTTGAATAGACACATGGACGTATAGTCAATAGGTATATGATGGACTAAGCTAAATTAACTTAAAGCACTGAAATATTTTATTTTGTAAACAATTTAGAAACAGCATGTTTAGTTATTATATTGTGAACTTGTTAATTACTTTTTACTTCTTAACACCATGTTTATACTATGCTTAAGACTAAAAAATTGTTTATTAATAAGTTAGCGGACCTGGAAAAAGTTGTAACCTTCCCCCGAACCTTATGTATTGCTCCTATGGAGCTGGCAGGGGCTTCCCCCGAACCAGGTTCGTAGGTTCGGGTACTTTTTCCAGGTCTGTAAGTTAGTATTTATTACTAAACAGTATTTTCATTGCAGTAAAATTATTAAATGAATAAAATAAGTTAATTTTTGCGTAGGAAAACATTCTATCAGTGAAAATTTTTTTCTGCCATAAAGAAGTTAAGAGAAGCTAAGTGGCGTGGTGGATCTTGCTGCCACCCCACAGGCCCAAGTTCTATTCCCGTGTTGGGGAAAGCAGACTCATGGTGGATTTACACCACCATGTCAAAAGCGGCGATAGGGGTCAACAGCGATTCAAAAGAAGCAATAGAAAACCTCTAAGCCTCGAAAACGACTACTGTTCGCCAGGTTTGACGCGGTGGTGTTAACCCACCATCAGAATTACGCTTCATTCCTCCGGGGTGATAAAATGAGGACCAAATATATACTTGATGGAGAAACAAGGGTATTTTGAATCCGATGACTGACTTTCATAGTCACACTTTCTGTAACAGCTCGGCTTATGGCCTCACTAAGTGAGTCTAAGGACCTAGGTGGTACTCCCTCAAGTATCCATCCCATTGTTTCATTAAAGAAATTAATAGATTGAAAGTTAGACATTCTACCTTCCCCAAAACACACAACAAATAAGGGTTAACAAATATTATTTCCAAACCATGGCTTACTAGATAGGCTAGCCGAGTACGGAAATCATTAAAAATCCAGATGGCAATACTTGACAAACTGGCAAAGCATATCCACAGTGTTGAAGGCGGTGGGTGATATAATTAGGATTTGTGGCGATCCAAGCGGGAAAAGTTGTCAAATGGTTTTCATTATTTAAAACTTGGCTAGCCTGTATAGCATCTAGTAAGCCGTGTCCAAACTATACTAATAAATTTTAAGTTCTTTGTTAGCATTTAAATTACGCACAATTATATATTTTGATAGTTTCTTTTAAGTACATTTCGACTTAATTAAGAATTAAGGTGAAATGTTTTCAGGAAATAACGCTTTCAACTTTTAAGTGCAATTTCTAACACAATTTTATAGTGTCATCAGCCTATTCCTTTACACTTGATCATACATCTGTGTTCCTTTGCATTCAACTTCAAGTATCATCGCTGATGTTTCTCTTGATTATTTCAGGTCTGCCTGGCATCTTTCAGTGTGAAATGATTATGAAATCTCCCAGCAGAGTTGTAGAAGTGGATGCTGTGTCTGCGGATAGTAGTACAAACAGATGGAACTTTGCTGCAAGTAGGTTTAACCTCTTTATACAGAAAACCTTTCCATAAAAAAATTAAAAGAATCTAATGTGGGTGCATCCTGCGAGTTTGGGTTTCGCACTAGTAATAGTTTTCTTTCATATAATTGTCATTTTGGTTTCAATGTAATAATACATTCATTAGGCTTAATTTTATAATTAAAGGGTACTTTACTTTTTCTATAGGAGAAAAGGCAAAACTAAGTTTTTGAGATTAATGGTACACATTGATGGTGATATCACATGGGTGGGTTAAAAACAAGTGGCTAAAGTGACATTGTATTTAAACTTGCAATGAAGGGTATGAGAAGTGGCCAATTCTATAAACAGTGGCAATATTCAGCTAACCCTCTGTTGCCATCTCTTTAATCTGATTGTTTCTGTAATTCATTATTGTTCCAAGCTCACAAGCAATGGTTTATTAACATTTTAACCGTTTTTATTAAACCTGTTCTTAATTTATTGGTAATAATTTAAACAACTGGAATGAGGCATATAGAATCCAACTATTTCCAACATAGCTCAATATTGTTGCTGATTTGAAGAGCAATCACAATTTTTGGACGATGCTGCAGTCTAACGTGGTATAGCAGATTTAATATATATTTTTTGCGTTGCAATTCCTTTTCCTTATTTGCCTTGATAATTTTTTTCAAATCTTGACCCTGTTCTTCCTTATCATAATTGGAGCCCTGTAAATTTCTGCACTATCTTATAAGGCTTGGAAACATCCCTCGTTTTCTTTTTTTAATCCAACTACCAAGGCCAAAAGGTCCAAAACACTTCCTTATTTCAATTTAAATTAAATTATCATATTAATTTCAGCATATGTAATCATCCAGCATCTTGGTTGTATATTTTCTTGACAATAAAATGAATGACATTTTTTAAAATCTTTTTTATTCTAGCTGCAATAACCCTTGTAAATTTTGCACTTTATATACTTTAGATGTATTTGGCAAATATCTTGTGACTTATTAATTTACACATTTGTGTTTTGTTTCAGATTAAATGCGGTTCGACCCTAGTATGTGAACGAGAGTACTGCAACACCATCACCATCACCTGGGGGTGCAATGCTCGAAGGAACCAGGCTCGAGGATATTTGTTAAAGGGATGAATTCGTCTGGGACAACCTTGTCTCCTCTAGCCCCTCAGGTGTATCTGGGATACCACCCTTTCCTTTCGGTGTCAGGGACACCATACCCTTGTGGTCACAGTGTTTGGGACACTGCACCCTTCGCCCCCTTGAAGTCTCTGGAAGACTAAAACTGTCATCATCTTCGATAGTTTTGACCTTCTTCTGGTTTTATGGCTTTTTCTCGAAATCAACTTTGCCGACTAGAGGTCCCTTTTCGCTTTCCGCCTCATATATTGTGATTGTGCGTGGTTTTAATTACAATTTAGTCTGATGTTTCTGTTGATTTAGTATTGTTCTCTTGTATAAACCTGTGTCCCATAAATGTACATAACATATGACTGTATTCTTGTACTTTTTTGTATTGTGTATTCTTGTACTTTTTTTGGTTTGTAGAAGTAGTTTTTGAAACACAGGTTTTTGTACGATACTGGTTCCGGCATCATACTGGTTCTAGTATATACTGGTTCCGTTACCATACCCGGTATGATAACGGAACTAGTATATACTAGAACCATTATGATACCGTGTTATGAAACACCGGAACTAGTATGATACTAGAACCAGTATGATACTAGAACTAGTATCATACTGGTTCTAGTATATACTGGTTCCGTTACCATACCCGGTATGATAACGGAACTAGTATATACTAGAACCATTATAATACCGGGTTATGAAACACCGGAACTAGTATGATACTAGAACCAGTATGATACTAGAACTAGTATCATACTGGTTCTAGTATCATACTAGTTCCGGTGTTTCATAACCCGGTTTAATTTTTTTTCATACCGGAAATTTTTTTTCCAATAGGGTAATCAGATCCCATTCCATTTTTTTCTTTTGCTATCATTGATGCTGATCCTGTTTGCCTGGATACCCCGATGCCGGATAACAACTGATCTTACCGAGTGCCTCGAAACCAAAACCGCGAACGCGAACTTTTGATATTTGTGTGTTGTGCCTTTTCTCTGATGTGCCTTCTCCCTGGAGGAATGAGGAACACCGGGCTGTTCCTAATGGGTATGTGTGCAAAAATCTAATATTCAATTCTCTCTGCTCAGTCCCAAATTCTTTTGATAACATATTTCTTACATATTAACGTCATGCTCTATTGTGCATTTAGTGTGCTCTCCAATATACATGTAGTAACATATTATGCAATGATATTTGAAATGTGTATATTATACGTCCCATCCATTGCATGGACATTACCAACATATATATTGAACATAAATTCCTAAATATTCAGAGATAATCATGATACCTACTAGTTGTGAATAATCATAAATAAATGTGTATTTGTTATTATATATCAGTGTCTCTTCTTCATTCATTTCCTAAAAGTACAGTCTAGAAATCATTTAACCACAATACGTAGAACGGCAGGGTGAACTCACTACGATTCCCTAAAAGCCAGTAGAGTCATCCCACAAGTGGTGCCGTGACCATTCACGAACCACAATTCAAAATTTAAAGTAACAAACAACTTGACTGTACGGGAACTGAATGGATGAGAATAATCATTTGTAACTATATCTGAAACATTGTATATATAGATATATAAGGAATACAGGGTAGTATTAGAATGTCCTCATTGATTATAAAAATTACCTCTTAAATCTTATCGAGAAATATAGGGAAATTTGTCTAGTTTCATCTTAAAAGTGTCTTTAGTACAACATAAAATTTAGTTTGGGCCATAATACAGTCGCAAAATGTCAGAACACGAACAACACAACACGGTAGAAAACTCGGGTTTAAACGGAAACAATACACCTAGCGGCACAATCGTTCAGAACGATTTGCCTAGCATCGCGATGATCCAAAACTGGATCCCAAACTTCGATGGAGTCTCAGCTGTCACACCAGAATACTTTATCGAAACGGTAAACCAACTAGCGGATAAACTGCTCATATCTGATGCACAAAAAATATTAATGATAAAGACAAAAATCAAAGGGGATGCCTTAACGAGGCTAATAAATAATTCCGAATTATCGCAGGAAATAGATTTTAAAACTTTCACAACAAAATTTTTGGCATATTTTGGGCAAACCCAAAGCTTGGCCTTGCGCCATCAAAATTTGTCTGCTTGTCGGCAAAAACCTGATGAAGATATAAAGAATTTCGCCGCTCGGCTCACCAAGGCAACAAGGGATTTTTTCGGGGACGTAGACATTGATAAGCCGGAAATGAAAATTGTCTTCAATCAAACCCGGTTAGCAAGACTACTTGAGAGTGTTTTGCCTCAGTACAGGCCGCAGTTACTCACAAAAGATGTTGCTTCCTTTGATGAAGCGATAAAATATATCCAAATTTTACAGGCCAATCAACTAATACTAGAGTCCCCAGCCATAAACTCAATTGCATGCAACATACCTAGCCCCCCCTCACAAAACAACACAGACCAGCTAAGAGCGGAGGTCATTAACTTAGCAAAAGAAATTGCCAACCTACACATACAAAACAACAGAGTAACAGAGCAGCTAGATAACATCAATGAGTCGGTAGCTAACAATAATTTCATGAGAGGGCGTCGTTGTAATTACTGCTCTAGATTTAATTGTACAGTGCACTCGGAGTCAAATTTTCACGGTAATCAAAACCCCAGGGCTTCTCACCCTCAGGAACGCGCAAGTCGAGCTAGATTTCCCCCCGCAAACAGACAGGTAGACCATTTCCCCTCCTATAGAGGTGGAAGCAATAACCCCCCCCGGTACGATGGGTCGAGAGATCGCAGATGGGGACGCTCGGCCGAACGGAGGTGGAGTGATAATAGAAGGGAACCAAGTAGGGGTAGACAATACCAAAATCATAGGTGGGATTACAGCCCCAGAAGAAATAACTCATTTGGGAACCAAAGAGGTATGCCTAGACAGAATAGGTCAGGAAGTAGGCCACGAAGGTCTTTAAACTAAATCGGGATTTCTACCAACTTCCCCGTTTGGATGAGGAATCCCATAAAAGGGAAAGAGATAGGAAGGAAACCGTCACCCCCATATTTGAGAATGACCCACACACACACGGGGAGACCACCAAATCTATACTAAAAACACATAGAACACTAACAACACAAAAACCAAACACAAAAAAGAGAGTTACATTCGCGCAGGACATCAACTCTGTCTTAGGGAACTATTTGCCCTTGATCGAAATTGGCATTGGCAATAAAACTGCCCGGTCTCTCCTAGACAGCGGCGCAGCCTGCTTGCTCACTAGCGAGCAGAAGTTTCTTTGAAAACATAAAACATGTAGTACCCGTAAAGCGCGTGCAATCATACATAACTATAAAATCTGTAAATAATCAGGCATTAGACATTCATGGTTGCTATATAATCCCTATGAAAATTGGTGATAGGGAACTAAAACATGATTTCCATATAGTTAACCAGGCGCTAGGAGAAAATTACTCATTTATTTTAGGATACGACTTCCTTAAACAACATAAACTCTCACTAAACTTTGACAAAAACACATTGGAAGGAGACAATTTAAAAATAAATATAAATGATAAGGATCGCAGATACATAAACAATTTAACAATCACCACATACGCAAAACTCTCACAAACATATACACTCCCACCTCATGAAACAACACTCGTCGAGTTAAAACTAGGTCCATATAACACACATGACCACAACATAATTTTACACCCTCACTTGAGAAACAAAAACGTAGAAATAAATCCAGCAATAGCATCACTAAGCAAAAATAATACAACTCACGTTCTAATTTCAAATATAACCGCTAATAACATAACACTAAACAAAAATACAAAAATAGCAACTATAGAGAATAATATGGAAGAGGTTCCAATAGAACAAATAAAACAAATGCGGAAAAATGAACTCAAGGAATCTGATTTCAATTTAACACACTTAGAGCCACAGATAAGACAAAAATTGCTAAAATTACTGATGACTTATTCAGACGTATTTAGCAAAAGATTACAAACCTTGGGCAGGACAAATACAGTGCAGCCCGAATTTGAGGTAAAGGATGAGGATTTAAAAAATTCAAAATATTTTCCTGTACCCCAGGCATTGAGAGAAATATTGAGGCAAAATTTA
Source organism: Tetragnatha montana (assembly GCA_963680715.1). Lineage (NCBI taxonomy): Eukaryota > Metazoa > Arthropoda > Arachnida > Araneae > Tetragnathidae > Tetragnatha > Tetragnatha montana. Next base: position 13,039,510 of record OY796686.1, read on the forward strand.
GAGGACATGCTCGAAGCAGACATCATAGAACCCTCGAACAGTTTTGTAACGTTTCCACTAGTAATGGTTAAAAAGAAAGGTGCTCCAGGAACAACCCCTAATTATAGAATGTGCGTCGATTTCCGAGCTCTCAACAAACTTGTAACCTACTCTAATCACCCCTTACCCTTAATGAATGCAGAGATAGACAAACTAGCGGGATCACGATATTTCACTACAATAGATCTAAATCAATCCTTTTTTCAAATAGTCTTAAAGAATGAACAAAGAAAATACACGGCATTCCAATCCCCCTTTGGGGCATTTCAGTTCAAAACTATGCCCATGGGATCGAGCTTCAGCAGTGCTACTCTCCAAAAACTGTCTGATATAATACTGGCACCCATAAGAGATTTAAACATAGCCAATTTCATCGACGACTTCGCTATTGGAGCGGGTAGTCTAAATGACATGCTTTTTAAATTAGAAAGATTCTTCATGCAATTAAGAATTCACAATCTAACAATAAATCCAAAAAAATGCGAATTCTTAACTAAACAAATAACATTTTTAGGCCATAATATAAATGAACAAGGCTCTAAACCATCAAACGAGAATCTAATAAAAATCTCAAACTTTAAATCTCCTAAAAACTTGAAACAAGTCAGAGGATTTCTCGGTTTAACAGGTTACTATCGAAGATATATAAAAGATTATTCTAAAATTTCAACCCCTCTGACGGATATACTGAAAAATAAGGGTCGTTTCAAATGGAATGTTGAGGCCCAGAATGCTTTTGTAATTTTAAAGAATGCACTAGATAAAGCCCCAGTCTTAATTCACCCCAATTTCAATAAACAATTTATTTTGTCCACGGACTCAAGTACCAGAGCTATTGGTGGCTGCCTCAGCCAATTGGACGAAAAAACTGGTATCAAACAGCCAATAGCATATTATTCAAAAAAACTAACCGAAACCCAAACTAAATACCCAATATACGAACTTGAACTCTATGCCTTAACGGAGAACTTACGTGCATTTAAATATTACGTTTATGGTAGAAAAATAATTGTAGAATGTGACAATAGAGCCCTTTCCCAAATTAAAACCCTCGAAAACCCAGCAACCCGCGTGACGAGGCAGATATTAAAATTGCAAGAGTACGATATAGAATTTAAATTAATAAGATCAAAGGAAAATATTGTTCCTGATATTCTAAGCAGATACCCCCTTGAGAGTGCTCAACCTGAATTGATAAACGCTGTTACGGTAGAAATTCCATCCATAGAAGATATAAAAATAGAACAATACGAGGACGAGGAATTAAGAGAAATAATTGATAAATTAAAATCTAGACCCGAAACCCTAAAATTGTCCGAACGAGAATATTTTTTGAGCGATGACCTGCTATTAAAAAGGGCATATAGACCCCATGATAACTCAAGATACAGCCAAATTGTGATTCCCAAACGGTATAGAGCTAACATACTACATTTAACGCATGCTAATCATGTGGGGCATGAGAAAACTTACGGGAACATGGTACAGTACTTTTACTGGAAGGGCATGTACAGGGATGCTGAGGAGTTCGTGAAGTCATGTACAGACTGCTCACGTTACAGATCTCCTAAGCGATACCCACCTGCACCCTTACAAACTAATATTTTGGCTAAGAGACCCCTAGAATTCGTGAGTATAGACATAGTTGGACCGGTAAGCGAAAGTCCATGTGGACACAAATATATATTGTGTGTAAACGACTACTTCTCAAGATACATGCAAATTTACCCCCTAAAGACCCAAAAAGCAACGGAAGTTGCAGATAAATTACTAAACTTCATTTCTATTTTCGGCCTTTTTGACAATTTACTTTCGGACTGCGCATCAAATTTTATAGGAACAATTTTAACAACTCTGGCGGAAAGACTAGGAATAAAAAAACTAAAAACCACAAGCTACAGGCCCTCCACGAACGGCATGAATGAGGCGTCGCATAAACAGTTAAAAATTTCCCTTGCGATATATGCCAGAGAAAATCACAACTGGGTTAAGGGATTGGACCACTACCAGCTGTTATACAACGCCCAAAAACACAGTACAACGAAATACAGCCCATACTACTTAATGTTTGGTTTTGAACCAAGGGTTCCTTACGCTATAAAGCCTAACCCATATGATAAGGAATACAATTCCATTCCTGAATATGTTGAAGACAGACTGAACATATTTGCCCAGGTTCAGGACACAGTGAATGAGCACTTCAAAAATGCCTCAGAAAAGCAGCAGGAATACAGGTTAAAAACGGGCGCGAAACACAGAACTTATGAAATCAATCAAAAAGTCTATCTACACACCCCAAATTTGGAACGAAACAAAAGCTCTCTAAAGAAACCATTGTTCGACGGCCCCTACGAGGTAATACAAAAACATAATGATGTAAACTACACAATTAGAGATACTCGAAACCCTCAGGCCAAAGCACAGCGAGTGCACATTGAGCGACTCTTGCCATTTCACGAACGAGATCCAAAATTTGAATTGAGGAACAATACCCCCAGTACCACCCCTAAAAATAATCATGCAGAGTCGAGGGCAAACGCAAACCCCCCTGCCCCCGTCGAGGACGAATGGGATGAAGATATCCCACTTGCATATTACGCCTACTCAAGGAATATGAATCCTAAACAGGCAGCAACACGCCCACCTACGACCCCCACAACTGAGCACAATAATCAAAATAGAGAGGGAATAACCCCCCCTGAAGGCATACTTGACCGCTCCCCTGATACAAGCCCCGGAGATCAACCAAGAGGGAGTGAACAATCAGACAATGAAACTCGGCAAGGAACACAACAAAACACGGGCACTGACGCGCAACCCAACGTAGGTCAGGACGGGGATACAGCATCTGCCACAGGAACTAACGATACAGAGACTAACTCTGGGCAGGCAGATAGTAAAAAGAGGCCGCGAATAAATTGGGCGGTTAAACCGCGCAGGGATTTTTCACTCCGAACACGACCCAATGCATCGGTTTCGCAGGTAAACTCGGACTCGGAAAACTTCGGTACCAGATTATGGAACTGGGCCGAACAGATAACCCGACCATCCGAGGAAGAAACCCCAGAAGGCCAGTCTATATTTTTAACTATGCTAGATAATATCACAGAGAAACTGAAACCCGATTAAGTGGAATAAATAGGCAAAAATATCAAACTATGAAGAGTAAAAAAAAAAATAATAACAATAAAATACGACTAACAAAAAAAACCATAAACCCACCGGACAGCGAACCCGACCCCTAAAAGCTATAAAAACTGGATCAAAGAATCCCATAAAAGAGACAAGTGTACCCCTCGGTCAAAATCGCACACAATGGCACAGGTGCAGAACGCAGATGTAAATTCTGATATTCGCGGGTAGAACTAGACTTAAAGAATCACAGGACCCGTAGAAGAAAAGCACTAGGGACCAGTCTTCCCCCTTCTTGACTAATTCCCGATAATTAGAACAGCCAAATAGGCATGAGTTCAAAGTGAATACGAATGAATCTTAAAGGTAAATGAATGCGGTTAAGGCGCGGAACCATAGGTATAAATTAGTAAGTACAAACTATAACAAGGGATATATCAGCTGCGTTAAATAAAATGAAGTAGACAATAAGACTCGCGACGGTCATAATATTTAAGATAAATACGGATATCTTTAAGTACAAAAGTATCTAATAGGCAAAGAAAGTAAAATAACACTAATGTTGCAACATAAACAAGGGTAAACTATAAAAATGCCACCTAGTGTGAATATCAAGATAAAAGCAAAATTAATTCACGTAAGGTATAATCCAGATAGCCATCTCATTTAAATTTGACAAATTAACACCGCGAGATTGAATTGATATTCGAAGCCTGATCAACTTAGAATGTTAAATTGCAATCTATCAACTGAAATATAGATACACATATATATAATAAATACTCTAAAAAAATCTATAGGACTCCGTAAAATAAATATATCACAAAAAAAAAAAAAACACCCAACTCTAATCAGACAATTAACGTACAAATAACCAAAATAAAGGAAAATGCTGATAAATAATATAGAATAGACAAATGGATACTCACAATAGCTTTCTTTTCTCTCAAAACTAGCGGATAACCTCTATGGTGAAGAAATAATCTTGACAGTACTTCTTGCATAAAATTCTTCAATTTTTTTTTTTCTTCTACTAATACTTGATATAAATACTCATGGCTATATACAAATTGTAAGACTGATATGAGGAATAATGAAAACAACATGTACAATAGGACAAGAGGAAAACCTAAAATTAATACAATGTGTAACTCAAAACTGATGTCCGAAGCAGAAGTCTTTAAATTCGAAGCATGCATCAAATGAATTAGCCCCACCAGAGACTATGGGATGAAATACCATATCAAAATATAGACATCAAAACGCGTACTTTAAAACTAATAACATGTAAACCGCAGAAACAAAGATAAATGAATATCTGGGCTGGAAACAAATGCAGCGCGATTAGAGAGAATAAAGAATAAGAAAAGAAAGATACTTAGAACCAAACTTCAGAGGGACGCTTGACACGACTCTTCACTCGTGTCGACGGATACAGAATGTCAGGCCGATTGTGAGATTGAAAAGCGATAATAAGAATACAGCCGACAACAAACACGCCCCTATTGGTATCAAAAGAGGACAAGCAATCAAAATCAGAAGAATCGAGGAAACACGAACCCACAGGGGCATATTTAGGTAGGACCCCGCCAGTAAGGGATGGGGCCGAACGAACCGTGACTCCGGGGGCACATAAAGCCCTCGGATACAAATAATGCCTAGAAGGGAAGCCAAAGCGCTTGAGATCATTTCAAAGGGAAGCAATAACTATAAGTGCTACGAGCACAAAACCGAGGTATAGGAAAAGGGCGAGAATTATCTAAAGAAATGGATATGAAATATGTTTTCACAAAAAAATGAAAAGGGCCCGTTAAGGAAATCAAAATATGTACAAACACTAATTGATCAGAATGTATATAGTACAGAACCGAAATGGAAACGGAGGTAACGTGTGTGATCCTTTCAGCTTGCGAATCAGAGCTTTCGGGATAAATCCATTTTCGAAAGCACGATTCTTAACGACCAGAAAAAAAATGGTCAGCAAAACGAAGGACACGGAGAAAGAAGCAGACAATCTTCCTATTGTATATACATAACTAATTAGTTAGATAATGGTCAGAAGAAATAATCAGTATGAATAAATAAATTCGATAGAATAACTAGGTTAGATTATCAGTAGAATATTTTAGAGTAGTTTGAGTGTTATCTCTAGGATAAAATTATTTTGTTTTAGTACTTATATATTTATACTTCAATTACTATTTTATACTCATAACTATAAATAATGCTGTATGTATAGACTTACATACTTGTAAACATTAGTTGCATTTTTACCTATATGGACTGAGCATTGGATTGAATGGAGGATTGCATTGCAGGATACCTATGGACCACAGCCGTAGTGGTATTGGGTACGCACCATGCTACCCTATGTAAAATGATTGGCGAGGGATGCACCAGAGAAGCAGTCCCCAGGCACCTGCTCAACCAAATTGAGCTTCCGCCTCTCGCATGTGCCATTCATAAATGCGCAGGGTGCATCACGACTTATGAGTCCTATGTACTCACTCCAGACTTTGAGTTGATCACCCCAAAGACGTTCATTTTACGGAGCGATAATTTGGAACCGGAACAAAACAACTTAAATACAACCTTCTACAAATGCCTATCTCCACAAGGAACTCCCTGCAGTTGTGCAACGAATGCCTGCAACGGTCCTCAGGACTTTTGCAACACATACAACTGCTCAGAATCGCCATCATGTACATGCCACCTTACTCATGGCAGGGCTACCTGGTTACACGTGGGAGAGGACCGCACCATAGAAAATCCCACCATTATCAACATCCAGGTATGCATGTTTCGAAGGAAGAGAACCCAAGGTAGACGGTTAATGGAGGCTGAGCAGGCAACTTTCACTCGGAACAATCTAACAATCACTTTCATTGACCCCGTGTTGACCTTGCCCGACAACAGGGGCAGACTGATTCTGCGCACAAATGACTATGAGACCCTCATCACTGTTCGCTCTAGGCATGTAACGGTGCCATTCGAGCTCCTCGCCCACAAAACAATCCTCACGGCCATCTTTATTACCGACAACGGGTTATCCATAGATGCTGAAATCGTCATTCAAGGAAAGAAAATCTGCAGAGTGACTGGATGTGTTTTCTGCAAGGAGAACTTCCAGTCTTACAAGTGCTGGCAGCCTTTCTTCAGGAAGACGTTATGGGCCATCATCATATTCCTCATCATGATAAGCCTCATCATGATCCGAATCATTGTCAAAACCATGACGTCAACAATTCTGCTCGTTCTCAACCTCTTATGGCTCATATTCCGCCTGGTACGTCTGGCCTTTCGCTTTTGCCTTCTCCTCGGTTCGGCGTTCGGCGATGGTATCCGACGCGGTTGCACCGGACTGTACGACGCGCTGGAGCAGAGAGATCTTGGACATGGAGTGGCACCACGTGCGATCGTGCTGGCTGCCCTGGCAATGTGCCTTCTCGCCGAAGGAACCCACGCAAGTTGCACGGACTATGCCATTGTAAAATCCGAACTGAAACTATGCGAACACCGCGATGCGTATGAAGAGACCTGCAAACTGACCACATCCGCTGAAGTGACTCTTAAAAACATTCACCACGAAACGTGTCTTTGGTTTCATTCCAAAGACCAAAAGCCCCTCTTTTCCGTCAAACTAACCTTGGAGTCAGTTGAATGCCACTTTTCGACCAAGCGATTGTACTACACGTTCCCTGTAGAAACCAGGGCACAATCACAGATAACGTGCAGCCAGAATAAATATTGCGCGTGGGGCGAACACTGCACCGTTCATTCCTTTGAAGGCCTTCATTTCGAAGCGGAAACCATGGAGGCGCGCTCCTACAGCGGATTCTCAACTTGTGAGCCCAGCAACCGAGGAAACGGTTGCATAATAAGTCACACCCCAGCGTGCGCTTTTAAGCGAGTTTACTTTGTGCCACAATTGGAACGGGCGTATGAGGTATCACAAATCACGGGCTACAAATGTGAGTACCACGTTGCACTGGAACACTCCCGTAACGGAACAATATCACGGGCTACACTGAGAGACAAATCTGTGCCCATAGATGGGATCAAAATCAAGCTCTTAGGCGTGTATGACCAGTCAACCATGATGATTCCAGAAAAGTTGGTCACGAGTGTCAACAACCCCACTGAGGGCTATCTGATGGAAGGGAGCGAGAAAAATAACCCGGTGGCAAACCTCATCGGAGCCGTCCAAGCAAACGGTTCCTTCACAAAGCATTTCCTCTTTGCGAAGGACCTTGCTGAGTGTTCCTTCTTCGAGGACCAACTACGCTGTACGGAGAAAACTCAAGCGGTCAACACCATGGTGGAGTCGCAGGAGGGGCGCCTCCCCATCACCAGGGAGCTGCACAATTTGCATCTCCACCAGGGACGCTTGAGGTCCAAACTCCTCTCTTCGGCAGCTATACGGCTCCAGTTGAGTTTTGCCAATTATGACATATCGGTCGTACGGGACACAGTCTGTCCAATTATCGAAGGACAAGACTATGACGTAACAGGGTGTTACAAATGTGGAGTCCTTGCTGAGCTCACCCTCACGGCCAAATCATCTTGCAAAGCGGGACTGGTTTCCGTGACCTTTGAGGGCATCCAGGTCCACACAAAAGCGGTGGAACTGACACCGGAACCCTCAATTGTCACAATTAAATTTTTGGCTGAGGCCAAATGCTTCGAGGACAAAATTTGCCTGCAGTCCTCTACCAATGTGCAATGCAGGCAAATAACCTTTTGTCTGGAGGAACCCTCAATTGAACTCCTTCAACTCCAAGGCAAATCTCTGGAGCAGACGGCCAGGAGCACGCACGGGTCTATCTTCGAGTGGGTGCATTTTCCCATGCTGAACTCAGCCCTCTTCATGTTGAAGCTACTAGGTGCGGCTCTACTCGCGATCGGACTCCTCATCACATTGATTTCCACCCTCATCACTTGTTGCTGCAGACGCAAGTAACCAGTTGGAAGGAGTACTTAACAAGATATTGGTGAACTCTTTCATTTTTACCTTTTTGAAACACTAACCTTTAAAATATAGGTCAAGGACTATGGATTATTATTGTATTAAGGATTTATTATTGTGTTTTTTTTAGCAATCTGATAATGTGCGGTTTCTTTTAACACTTTGCTAATGTGCTATGTTTTTTTTTTTTTACTGCTATTCATTCTTTTATATTGGGTTATTCGCTATAATTTCACTCATTCACGTTATTCTATGTGTTAATTGCTCTCAATATTACAGAAGATGATATCACCTACAATGTAACACACTAAAAGGTGCAAGGGCATTTGGGAGCAACACATCTTCCCTTTCAAATCCCCCAAAGAACATCGATAACTTAAACGGAGAGAGGCGCATCGCCGGGGACGCCTGGTGGTGTGCAGCTATCAAATATACCCTATATTTCCACCTGCCACGGGGGGCACGTCGTCTAGGACGCTAGAGGATGGGCCACCTTGGCAGGAGTAGTGTTGCTGTTTCTTAAATAAGAAGTTGCTCCCGGATGTCAACGCACTCTATTTTATTACTTTAAGCAAACTGCATACCAATGCGAACGTAAGAGTATTTTTTTTTCTTTCTCTGCAAATTTTGCCTAACATTTCGCACCCAATTTCTTATGTGTGAAGATTTCTTATGTATGTGTTTCTTATATTTTACACACCTTTTTATTTAGGTTTCCTTATGTGTTTTTTTTTATTTATATTTGCTTAATACTCATTCTAACTTCTAAAAGAAAACGTCATGACGTCTGGAGTGAGCGGAGAGAATCGGGAATTGCACACATTGCTTTCAATATTCATTTTGTATTTGCATATTTTAAAAAAAAAAAAAAAAAAAAAAAAAAAAAAAAAAAAAAAAAAAAAAAAAAAAAAAGGACTTTCCTTTCAGCAAAATCCTTTTTTTTGGCGGGAGTAGGGTAGATTCTGTTGACCAGACGAAACGCAGGAATTTCCCATAGCCGCCAAGGGAATGCATATTTTCAAAAGTCAAAGGAAACGCCGCAATAGAAGGGGAATAATGGGAATAAACTTTAACAAAGGGCCTTAGCACCTGGGCACCAGAAGGGCAAAAATTAAAGTCAAGCAAATTTATGACCAGAACACCTGGTGCAGGGACGGAGCCAAGTTCAAGGTCCTCATAATCTAAACAATAGACATAATGAAGTCATCTTCCATAGGCCCCGAACACACAATAGGATCGATGGAGATTGGGGCAAGAGTCCAAGCCAATCCCTGGTCAAGAGGGATACCTCCCGAGTGGCCATGGTTGGTACCACCCTCAAAAGGGGTGGAGATTCAGGAAGTTTAAAAGCCCATGTAACAATAATCAGATCCCATTCCATTTTTTTCTTTTGCTATCATTGATGCTGATCCTGTTTGCCTGGATACCCCGATGCCGGATAACAACTGATCTTACCGAGTGCCTCGAAACCAAAACCGCGAACGCGAACTTTTGATATTTGTGTGTTGTGCCTTTTCTCTGATGTGCCTTCTCCCTGGAGGAATGAGGAACACCGGGCTGTTCCTAATGGGTATGTGTGCAAAAATCTAATATTCAATTCTCTCTGCTCAGTCCCAAATTCTTTTGATAACATATTTCTTACATATTAACGTCATGCTCTATTGTGCATTTAGTGTGCTCTCCAATATACATGTAGTAACATATTATGCAATGATATTTGAAATGTGTATATTATACGTCCCATCCCTTCTTCATTCATTTCCTAAAAGTACAGTCTAGAAATCATTTAACCACAATACGTAGAACGGCAGGGTGAACTCACTACGATTCCCTAAAAGCCAGTAGAGTCATCCGACACTTGCAGGTCGAATTGCAGTGCAGGAGATGGAATAGCCGATATGGCACCGTTTTATACTTTTATGGCCACTAATTGTTCGTAGTTTCTTGTTTTCCCACCCCACCTTCCACGAACCAAAGGGAGGGAGGGCACATTTTCAAGGGCAAAGGCAATCAAATTTTACCAGAGCCTCCTTCAGTCCCTTTTTGTTTGTGCTCTCGAAAAGCTGCAAGTTTCCTGCCTCCTGGATAGAAGAAGTATATTTATTTAAGAAGATCAACTGCTTAGAAGTATAATGTCCCAAAAAGAGCTAGGTTGTGTTTATATTTTTTTTTTTTAAAGTAGAGTGAAGGGATTAAGGATTTATGTTTTCTTTATATTGTTATCTAGATAATTACAATTGATTTTTATATTTTGATATTTGTATATGACATGGGACTTGAAAATTCTCCAGTTTTTGCTCAAAAGGCCTTTTATAAAACGTCCTACTCTCAAACTAATGTTAATGTAGTATGCTTACAAGATTCTATGAAAATAGAAAGTTTGCAACTTTTTTTCTCCCCTTACTTTTATAAATTCATTTGTAATTGTTCTAATAGAATATGTTCCATTTTTGAACTTTTTTTAGTGGACGTTTCATAAGTGCGAAAATTCCGGTCAATGTAAAATAAAAACCGTTCGGTTAATTCCAGTGAAGAATCAAAAAAAAATTATACAGCTTTACCTATGTAATAATTTTGTTTTTACTAACCGGAATTTTCGTATAACCTTTTGTATAGAGTTTTTTAACAAGATACTCTGATTAAACGAAAATTAACTAAATAAAAAAAAATTCCGAATTACACTATATACAAATCTAAGGGTATTTTATTTTTTCATTCCATAAGTTTAATTTCATGAAAGCAAACAGTTTTAAGAAACCTCCAAAACTGTATTTATGAAGAAAAACTAAGCCCCCCCCCACCGAAAAAATATTACCATCCTTTAACTTTTATCATATTGATTGTATTTTGGTAATTAAAATAAAATCCTTCCATAATAATAAAAAAACCAGTAAAACTTTTCAAAAATTAATCCATTCCCGGGAATGACTGAAATTCCGGGGATTTGCTGGGAAGATTATACTATGACTAAATATACTAATGACCTGAAAAAATACTATATTATTTATTTATTCATTTTTGGGATTGTTGGTCGTGTCTTTAGGAATTTAAATCCATAGGGGAGAGTACCCCAAAGCGGGTATGCTAACTTTGAAAGCTCAAAAACCTTAATTATTGTTTGATTGTAATTACATATTTGATTTTAAATAATACTTTTGTGCTTCTGGGGAGAGGCTTTTCAGCTCTTTTAAACTATTGGTGCCCCCCATGGGGCGAGGCATCATAATTTTAAATAAATTTTAATTCAAATTTTATTTTCTTATTAAAATTAGAAATTGATTTAAAAATAAATTTTATTAATTAAAATAATTTTTTAATTTAAATTTTAAAAATTAATTTAAATTTTATTAAAAAAAATTAAAAATTAAATTAAAAAAAATTAATTTAAATTTTAAAAATTAATTTTATTAATTTAAATTTTATAAATTAAAATTTTACTGGAAAAGTAACTGAAGGTCGTCTTAAATACTTTTCATATACTCTATTTGTACTCTATTTAGTTACTTTTTTCGGGTATTTGTATTTAATATTTAGTTACTTTTTCTGAAATACTTGTATTTGTACTCAAATACTTTTTAAAAGTAACTTTAACAACCTTGCCGAAGTGACGTATTTGGTTCAGGAAACGTTGCTGTCGAGTATGGGAACAAATTTTTTAATTACATTTCTTTAAACATATGATGTTTTTGAAATGTATTTTAATATTATTAATGGAACAGTTTGATGGGAAATAATATAAGGGAAATATAACCAATTCCTTATTTTGAGTCTTTATATTAAAAAAATAAATGTTCAATTATTAACATTAAAAACCATTTCCTTAGAAAAAATTGTTAAGACTAGGAAAAATTGGGTCCTTAAAAATAATTTGTTGGGAAACAAAAGAAAATTTACCCAGATTTTATCTATGTACAAATATTAGCTCAACGATTTGTTTTAATTCAACTATTAAATAACTAAATATTATTTGTTAAAAATGTTGAACAAGAACTCAATGAAAGAATTCGATGTTATACGTCAATACGACCATCAGTAGTTAAGTGTTGCTGCGAGGCAATAATGAATAATGACTTGTTATACTTACATGGACGTAGTGAACACAGCGTAGAATTTTTTATCATCTTCTGGATGCTTATAAATATCCTCTGAAAAAGACAAAACAAAGTGAGTTGTAAGTGGTTTATGTAAAAACATGTATTACACTATAAATGTGTTGTTGATTGATTATTCAATTTTATTAATAGGGAATTGATAAGAGACCAGGATTAAAAAAGATGTTATTATTTATCAGGCCTTCAGAGTGTGATAATCAAAACCTTATTGAAACTCTTAATAAACCATATTGATAACATGAAAAATGTCAAGACAAAAATTAATCTACCACTCCTTTAACTCTCACAAATCGAATGCTATTTATGTACCAGGACGAAAACAATTCTTCGACAGATGAAGACCCTAGTCAGAACCCTCCAAAGAATGCGCCATTTCTCTCCAAGTCAATAATAACAATAAAAATAACCTTTTCTGTCCCATTCCGAGTAGTACATTCATTCACCCTTCGCCACACATACAAAAGCGAGTTCCTCAATCACATTCTCCGACATAATTGCCTCCAATATTGCAAAAATACCCAAAAGAGAACAACACAAAAGCGATAGAAGAAGACAATATGGCCGGCGGAATTTTTAATCCCATTTGCCCATCAGAGCGAACGCAACCCTTTTCCGTGATTGGTCCCCCTTTATTTGTGTACTCCGGAACGAGAGGGAAAAATCGTGTCCAATATGCATCATTAAGCAATGAAGTTTCTGGAAGATTCCGCCAGATGGCTCTGGACGATGTAAATCTCGTCTGAGGTCGGAAGGGATGTTCTTTTTTTTTAAAGAATGGAATGGGGGACGGAGCATGTTTTTTAGCTTGTTATGGGGGAGTCGGATGAAAGTAAATGGATTGTATGTATTGTCAGTTGGGGGGACGATATGTAGTTCTCTTTTATGGATGGAATTTACTGTGCAGTCAATATTCATTTTGGTTGTATTTTGAGTGCTTCTGTGTTTCGCGATTTTGAAGATAAGGTTGGAAAAGGAATATGCGGTTTAAATGTATGTGGATGGATCGATAGTCTATGGGATTTTAAAAGAGGACTATACTAGCAAATAAGCTAAAAAGAGAAAATAATTTTATTTACTATTAAGAAACTCATGGAATCCGTAAAAGAGAAAATATAAAGAGCCAGATTTAAGGGTTATAATAATAATAATAATAATAATAATAATAATAATAATAATAATAATAATAATAATAATAATAATTTATTAACAAAGAAAAACAATACAAATACAAATATTGCTCACTAAGGGGCTTCCAAGTGAAACATAAAATTACCATTTTAATTTATATTTATAAATAAAACAAGGTAAAAATAAGAGGGAACAAATGGAAAGATCTCTTCTATACTTGAAATTACTCAAGTCAGTGAAAAGAATTATTATCCTAGATTTAAACACAAGACAATTGTATTCATCATATTAAACAAATACATTCGGTCATTATGCAACATAATAATGTATAGAAATAATGATTGCAAAGAAGAGTGAGAACAACTAAGTTAAAATTATATCATTAATAGTTTTATTTAGCTTTTATATCAATAGCTTTTCCTTTTGCAGTGATCAGAAAATTCTTTTTTTTAAACAAATTGTCGAGATGGTACTTTCAACTTTTTTAACATTAAAAAATATCAATTCTAAATACAGCACACATGATAATCATTTTTTAAGTATTGATGCATAAAATGTTAAGTCTACCCAGCATTAAACCAATAAAATAAAAATAGTTATTAGGTCTTCATATCAGTCAACTAAGATGGTTAGTTAACACATCTAGTTAAGTGAAAAAATCAAACCCAGCTTATTCTACAGCATTAAAAGTTTGTTATCACAGTACTCATCTATGGTTGAACGAGTACTCATCGATTTAAGATAACAAATCGATAAAAATAAAAGAATCATCCCTCTACAAACACAAAAAAGTCTCAACAATCAGACGCGATTTAAGGAGCACTGCAGCCTAATCCCCCAAAAGAGAAAATTCGAACTTTTTAGCATCCACTCTCCCTTTCCAAAACAAAAAGGGAGAAGAAAAACGAGAGCACAGACCTAATTAATGTTCACTGATATATAACGAGTAATCCAATAAAAATATACCCATCATTCTACCAAGAGCAAACTCTAATAATAAGAGAGGGAAGGCTTCGGATTAGGACTAGCATTACCTGTAATTTAATGAAGCTTCCAAAAACGTAAAAAGGAAGTGACGTCCCTCCCCTTTTTGGCGGGAAAAAATCCCCTCCACTCGAAATTGAATCAAACGTTTTAATGATATGAATAATAGATTGGATGCCCCGTAATGAATTGAGCAACCAGGCTGAAATGAGGCTGTATTCCTTTTCAGAACAAGAAATAATATTTTTGCGCTCCATTCAAAAAAATAATGCCCATCAAACCTTTCATTTATTATTGTTGTTATTATTATTCTTATTGCGTGTTATGACGTTTTTGTTCTTTCGCAGTGGCAACAATGCGATGTGCAAACGATTTTTTGCTGTTCGGAACGTTCTTTTCAGCTTTGCTGATGCTTGGAAGGAGTCGATAATTATTTTAGCAGAACAAAGGGAGAAGAAACTCCTTAACGGGTTTAATTGAAATAGCGAGAAATGTTGTTATCGTTTGCTCATAAGAGAGAAATAAAAAAAAAGTCGAGAAAATATTTTTTTCTTCTTTCTTTTCAGATGGAGAGTGAAAGTTTTCTTTATAGAGATAGGGGGAGCTTTGTTTTGAATTCGTCAGTACAAAATCGAAAGTTGAAGAGTTATTTTTAGAGTTTATTCTCAAATTTTGCTTGAGTTAATTTAAAAATAAAGAGTTAATGGGCATAATAGCAACAAAAGAAGAGAAGCCAGCTTTTTACCAAATTTGTCAATATGGGGTCCATTTTTTCTAACGTTATTTAAAACTTGAGTGCAAAATATTGATAAGCATTGAGAGAAAATCGATTAAAAACAACTAATAAAAAAGAAAAATATGAAAAGAATATTTCCTTCTGGGAACATTAGCCCAACTTTAAAATCCATTCTTTAAAATCCATCCATTCAACCATTCTTTAAAATCCCTATACATAAAAAAGAATTTTTCATATAAGATTTTTAGGCACATTTAATAATTTATCTTGTTCGTATTATGATGTTTTACAACTTATAAAACAATTATCGGAGATTTTACTGTTGTCATTTGAGCCCATATTTGGAAAATCATTTCATCATTTCTTTTTAACGTTCAAAGACAAGAGTATCTTAGAGAATAGACAGTAAAAACAGTTTTCAGTGTTCAAAGTGTTACTTATTATCAAACGACAATTACTTAACTGAACAGAAAATATTGCTAAGCGAACTAATTTATCTTAAATAGACAGCTTACAAAACAATTCTCATCTTTTCAAAACACATTTTCCACTTAATTAACATAAAACAGAAACCTAGGCTCAGATTGCATATGGTAATTAACCAGCGGTTATGTCATTTCCATTCCATCCTCGCATTCAAAGAGAAACAACAACTACTCCCTCTTTCAGAACAACAAAGAGGAACATTCGGAACACGGAACCGACCTCAGGTAAGAATTCAAAACGAAGGGAAAAAACCTCGTTTTTCCCCACCAACAGCAATGAAGTTAAAGTTATAGTTAGAGGGCAAATCTAGTTATGGCGGAATAAAATTTTCCCGCCACTCTTTGAAGGTCCTTAATTACGCAAAAATGCGGAGGAATCTTTTTGCGACTAATAGAACGGCGTACGCTAATTAATGCCTCGCCCGCCATTAATTATGCCATCCGACCATGCGAAAGAGAAGAAAAAAAAATGGCGAAAAAGCAACAACACAGGAAAAGATTTAATATTCATGAAAATACTTACGGATTTCGTTGAAGTAAAATGGAAATTCGCCGGGGATGGAACAGTTCAGGCGCGCTTTCAAGAAGGATGCCCAGTTTTTGCTGAGGATGTTTTTGCCACCGGTGTCTTTCTGCCAAAAGAAGGAAAAAAGAATTCAAGAACAAGCATGTAAACAAACACGGTCCCAGTTAAGTGCCGTTCCCCTTTCCCGCAGAAACTTTCAAAGAGGGATCCATCTGTAATTAGGCAAAACTCCCGTATACGCCTTCTTGTTAGCAGTTTGGTAATGGATAGACGCTCTTATGCCTTTTTGAGGAAGTCTGAATGTACTTTCAGAGCGTATCTTACCCGTCAAATAGATTCGTAGAGATAGGACTGTTTCTCTTGTCAAGAGCATTAGACTTAAGGGTTGTATCGTAACTCATTAAGGTTTTTTTTACGTCTTGAATTATTTATTCTGGGTATATTTACTTTGGAAAAGTTGTTTGCAACGTTTTAAGTGGATGCACATGTGTACCAAAAATTCAGATTTTAGTTAAAATGTTGTTGTAAGGGAGTCGGGTTAGGATTTGGAAAAATTTAATAGTTATCTGAAATTTTGTATCATTGAATTAATCGGGATATTTTTTAACATTTTGATAAGCAAATAAGGATAATTACTATGACAATAAAGGGATAATCTGAAATACACGGATGGTAGATACATGTGATATCCCTCACCCTGTAGGAAATAGTTTGTAAATTTTTTACATAGAAATTAAAGAAAATGAGAGAGAGAGAGAGAGAGAGGGCAAAACCTATTGATATTAGTGTGTATTAGAAGAATTTTATTAAAATGTTTTTAGTTTCCACAGAATGTCAACAACACCATTTTACCTACATTTATTTCACTTTTAATGGCAAGATCAAGCACACGAAGCCCAATGAAACAGAATAAAACACTATCTTCTATGTAAGTTATAAAATTTTGTTGCTCTTTTTGCAACAAAAAATTAGTTTATGATGGTTAATAATAGCCACGCACATAGCAATATCAAATGGGCTTAACTTATAGTTTGAGTGATATCTTGCACTGTTAAAAGTTTAATGCATTAAACTAACATTAAATTCGTACCTGGCAACTCTGACAGAAAAATGAATTGCCAAACACCTTTCGATAAAAAAATTGTTTTTATGACCACATAAAATAACACCGATATCTATCACGGCTCAAAACTCCAGGATTAAAACGCTCTAACGTACATTAAACAGGGATTACTCCAGAGAAACTACCTTACCACGTCAGATAAAATCCTCAGAGAGAAAAAAAAGAGTTGCCACTATCAAAAAGAGCAATTCATTTAAAGTTGCTAAAAGATGGATAGCTGCGTGTTGTTTTAAGAGGAAAATAAATTGCTACGCAGGTGCAGAGATTAACGCTAAAAACAACAGCCGCCATTAAAAAAGTGAAATCCATCAATACCGATATCGACGAACGGCGTGACAGGGGATGTAACACTAGAGCCACTCTCCTTTGAGTCGTTTGTAAAACTTCAACTCCAACATTGAAAATTAAATTATAAGCACATTAAAGAGAGAGCTTTTATCTGGAAAAAGTTTTTTTTTTCTTTCCTGGAACCACTTTTTTTGCCGGGAGTGTTTCAGCCCTTGATAAACTATTCTCAAAGACCCGCGGGCGAGATAAAGTATCTGCTATCTCCGCCGCTAATAAGTAAAAAAGGAAGCTTTATTAATGCGCGAGAGGGGCAAAAATAATAGCGCGGTTTAAAATTTTTCAGAGGCAGCCATTTTTTTTTCTTCGGAACCGTTTTTTTTATCTAGAACTTTTTAAGTGCGGACCTTTTCCATAATGATTTTTGTGGGAAGTTGCTCTCTCTCTCAACAGCTATGAATTTTTATAATTACATTCGATTAGATAGCGCGGGAATCGGTGGAAATTTTTTAATTTCGGGATTCCCCATTCGATATTTTTGTTCCGAAATTTTATGGGGGTTTTTAATAGCTCGAAACAATAACCTAGCTCATTCGGGTGGTACTGAGTAAAAATCGAATTGTATTTTTGCGAAGGTGCTGAGTTATGTAAGGTTTTTACCGAATACCTCATTACTTTTACCGACATAAAAGTAGACCCATTAAACTTCCTCTAAAGTTCATTTTTCTTTAGGAGTGAATAAAAGGTGTAATTAATTTTACAGTATGGTCGAATAAATCGATCGAGACCCCACTGGATACTATCTAAGGATTCTAAAATATGCTAGGATCCATATGAAGTATTTTTTTCAAATCTGGGATAGTTTGTTAAATATAAACTACGAAGTAAACTAATTAATTATAATCAATGTTAAATTTTAGCATATTTTAAAACAACGTTCATTACTAAGGAATAATATTTATTACAGGATATTTTAAATTGTGTCAATAGCAGTTTTACTACCTTTTTAAGAAACGTAAAATAGGAGATGGGTTACAATCAAGTTAAATTAGAAAAATTTATACATGTTTTTAAGAAAATTAAAAGTAATGTAAATTAAGATTCTATTAATTTAACTTATTTTCCCACTGAAACAATCTTCATTACTTATTAAACAGTTAATATCAAAAGAGATGCGTTACTTTGGCTTACCTTACACACTCGGGCTACTCTTGAATATATACTTTTTCCACAGTTTATGTATTCCACTGCACTTTCACGAAAAAAGAAATACACGTGTTCTCCAATGTCGTACGAACCCACGAAATTTGGCTCTGGAATTAGAAGAAATTTGAAATTAAAATCTAACTCACTTATTTATAAACTTATAAAAAACCTTTTGTTAAAAAAAGAAAGAAAATCATACAGGATTTATTGCTGACCTTTTCTTTAATGTTTGTCATCGTATTAACTCTTTTAAAAATATTTTCAAATGTTGATATTTAACATTAAAAAACTTGTTCTTCTTTGAAATACTTTAAAACTTTTACCAATAGTGAGGGGCCACCAAACCAAACGTACGAAACAAAATCTATATACGTAAATAACGTAAGACCAGGGTTAAAAATAAGCTTGAAAATTAAATAAATTTAGGCTTTGAAATTGTACAGACCCATGTTTTATAATCTTCAGACAGAGTGAAAAGAAAACAAACTGTTCAACAGCAGTATACCGTATAATGTGATTTCATACAAAGCTAAACATATCAATCGCATTTATACGGAAGTATACTTATAAAATACTCTTCACTATCGATCAGTTACCATTGGTAGTGTAACCACACGAAATCAATTAAATAAACAGTAAGAAATGAGTTTAAGTATTGCAATAAGTATTAAGGGTAAATAAAGAATGAGTTTACTCACTGTCCAGCCACTTGGAGTCGTACTTGATGGTTCTTTTGAACGGGTGAAGCTCCATGCGCGTGGTCATGTTATAGAGGTTTGTGCGGAATATGACCGTGTCTGCCTTGGTGAACTCCGCCACCGTTCCACTGTAGAGGCCTGGCACTCCGGACGGGTTGCCGTGCTCTGCGAAAAAAAAACCGTTATTTAGAGGACAGCCGTTATTTATTGAACCGTTATTTAGAGGACAACGAGGACTCGAACATCTTTAATGGTCAATGCTAATGGTTGCACTTGCATCAACGACAAGCGAACTCCAATGTAGTTATGAGGTGTTGGACTCGACAGCAGCGTTTCATGACCCTATGACGTCACTACACGAAAGCAGAAACTGCATAGACAGAAATCATGTTGGGTTGCTAGGAGGAGTTTCGGTACGCAAATAAAAAGACGCTATATATACATGGGTTTACAAAATAATAATTTTTAAACTGACGTTCTTCATATTTCACTCAAAATTCAGACACCACGCTGGGGACTACTTTGTTTGTTAGTGACGTCATAGGGTCAGGAAACGTTGCTGCCAAGTATAGCACATTGTTGCTGCAAGCGTATGAATATCAGTGAGTTTTTTTCAGAGAAGGTTAAGATGCGTTTACACTTACCGACCCATACAGCGGTGGCGTTGTCTTCGGGGTCGAACGGGCATTTGGCGATTCCGTCCCCGATGCCAGGGAAGTATTCGTGCTTTCTTGTCCGTGTGAGATTGGCCTGGAAGGAATTTTAAATACGTCAGGTAATGGAGAAAATTAAGAGCTTATCAACCGAAACACTAATATGCGTACAACCACGGCTTACTAGATACTTATACAGGCTAGCCGAGTACGGAAATCATTGCAAATCCAGATGGCAATACTGGACCAACTGGCAAAGCATATCCACAGTGTTGAAGGCGGTGGGTGATATAGGTAGGTCTTGTAGCGCTCCAAGCGGGAAAAGTTGTCAAATGGTTTTCATTGTTTAAAACTCGGCTAGCCTGTATTAGTATCTAGTAAGCCGTGGTACAACGTAGTACAATTACATGAATCAAAACATACTATTAATTGGTATAAAAAGTGTTACTTAAAATACTCGGAGTAAATTGGTTCGAAGCACTATTCGTACACCTGGATTTTAATGGGATAATAAAAAGAAACCTTTTTCTTAAAAACTAACTACACAAAATATGTTGTACAAAATGGTGTAAAAGGCGAACTGTATTGATGACTAAAAACGTTAAAGATAAACATTTTACTTACAATACAATAATATTCATATAATAATATAGTTGTGTAAATATTTTATGTCAAAATATAAAATTATAGGCGTAGTAATAAAATAAAAGTTAGAGCAATGATGAATGTTTTAAAGGCTATTCAAGTTATTGGAAATCTAAAGTAATTTATTTTTGACTATCACTAAAGTACAACTTATTAACATACAGTAATAAAGTTAATATATCTCTTATCCATAAAACATTGCTTTTAAAACTAGAAATAACGCTCTTTGACGGTACAAATTTAATGTGAAGCGATAAATTATCATTAAAGTATGTAAATAACTTCCGTATTACGCTTTGCATACAGATTCCCACTTCACCCTGTACGAAACTGGACCAAATGTCTTAAGTATAGTTTCGAATATACTTTCCAATAGATAACTGCAGAAACCATACACTAAGGGGTTGTAATAAAAAGAATTAAACCACTGAAGCGAGCAAGATCTTAAACCTACAATGATTGCCTGCTTCTCTCTATATGAAATAAAATCTCAAGAGAGATTTCAAATTTCTATAGTTAAACTCTCCCTCTCGCAATGAGGAATCACCCTCCCGAGTCCCATTTCAGCCGCAATAATAGAACGTTCCAAAATACGTGTTCTTTCTGCAATAATCCCAAAAAATAACTCGGCGCAGCGAAAAAAAAAACCGTGATTATATCCAAGCTCCAGAAAAGAAAAGTTCTGGAGAACAAAGAACAAAACGCTATCTTCGAAAAGAGAACTCCGAACTTTTTCCTCGACCGGCGTTTCAAAAACACAAGTGCTTTCAGAACTTTTCGGACCTAAAAAAATAGTATAAACCTCTAGATTTTACAGAGGGCTATGGAAGAACTAAATCCTCTTTTTTTTGTTGATGGAGAAGAGAAAAAATATAAAAGGAATTTAAAAGCCCAACAAGGTTGAAAGGTGAGAGGCAAGGCTACTGCTGCTTTTAGAAGAGGTTCGAGTGTTTATCACTTTATTTTCATTTTAACTGAACGGTGGAGAAACTTCGCGCGGAGGTGGGGCAAAATGGGAAATCTCCGAGGAGCAGTTTTAGTTTGGGGTTGAGAAAAAAGGAAGGTTAGATTGGTGATTCTATTTTTGGGGAGAAGTTCCGTTTTGCATCTTGTTGGTTTTACCCAAATGCGATTTGGGAAAATTTATTTTTAACTGAGGTGAAGTACAGTTTTATAATTATTTTAAATGGATTTAAAAATGTTTCGCTTTGATGTTTCGGATGGTTTCTTGGCAATTTAATACTTTGCAATTAGTTTAAATTGGTATCGGTTTTTAAATTATCTTTCATTGATATAAATTTTCTAAATGGAAATTTGGATACATTTTTCTTAAAGAATTCCTCGCGAAAAAATGCCATAGTCAAAAAACTGAAGCTAAAAGTAAAAACATACGGTATTCAAAATATAGTTAGTGAAGAATTTTGAACGACTGGTTTTACTTTTAAATGAATGCTTAATTTAAATTTAGGAAGTCTGGATTTTAAAATTACAAATACAATCTCTAAAAAGTATAGGGATCTCAATTTTGCAAATTCATTTATTTTCAAACCTAAATAATTATTAAATATAACTTATAAAGCTTATACTAATAATAGTAGAATTTTTAACCAGTCTGTTGTTTTATGTTTCACTATATTTTTAGAAGCCATTAAAGTTAACTACTTCAATTTTGTTCAATACTTTAAATTAATACCTCAATTGATAAAAGAAGCATGACTGGAGAAAATTAAAAAAATAATAATACACATCATAAATGAAATACTTTTTTGCCAGAAAAGCAAATCCCCAAAACTAATTCAACAAAAAAGAAAGCTGCTCACAAATTAGTCGAAAAAGCTCAGATCAATACCAACAGCACTAGACGACAAACTTTCCCTAACCCTAAAAAAAACAACCAACCAACCAAGAACAAAAAGAAAAGCAAAAGAAACCTTCTAAACGCATTTAATTGTTGAGCAAAAGAACACAAAAGCAACGGCTTCTCCTCAGTCACCATTATTTCCGAAACACTTCTGAAGGAGGCCACTTAGAAAAACGAGCCCCGAAAAATAAAGCAGTCTCAAAAAATTTTTATTCTACGTTGAAAAAGATAACAAAGACCTGTTCATTTTATTCTCAGTCAGCCGCTGCTTTCAAGGCGGTATTTATATCTGAATGAACCCTATCAGCACGGTCTTTGAAGGAGCAGCAAATTTTTCTTTATGTAGGCAGAAGATCAGTGCTAATCTCTTTGGAGCAGAGCTATTTTTCGTCAGGAAAGTGGTTTTTTTTCTGCAGTCTTTTGGGGCAATGTTGTCTTAATGTGCTTTGAGATTTTTGTCCCAGCTTTCTTTGAGAGACGGCTGTGATTTGGTTTCTACAGCTGGGGACGTATTTTTAAACGTATACACGACGAGTAGATGCGTATTTATTCCGCACTAAGGAGGTTTAAATACTGACTGGTTAAATGGGAATGCAGGGGAAACTTAATTTATTCAGCCAAGGAAAAACTATTAGAATAGTTAATTTCTAAATAAATGACAACGCAGGAGTTTTTATTTTTATTGAGAAAAATTACATTATTATGGAGCTGATGGGTTTTTAAACGTATAGTAATCAATTGAAAGTGGGTTTTCATTAAATAATAAATGGAAAAGTAATAGAAAGGCAATAGAAAAATAAGTGGAATGATTTTGTGGTTTAGGATAAGTACCAATAAATATAAATGAAAAGGCAATGGCTTTCATTATTAGTGAAAAATTGAAAACTAAATTACAATTATGAAGAGGATAATGTATTATGATGTACTTTTAAGCGTAGGACATTTCTCAGTGGAATGCGGATTTTTATTCTGTACTATATCGGTTTAAATACTGTGTCTGGTTAAATCGAGCAGGCAATAGAAAAATAAGTAGGATGTAAGTGGAACCTGGTGCCTATAAGTACGTGCATAAATAAATGAGACAAGAGTTTTCATTACAGCGAAGTATTATACTAATGGATCACAATTATGGAGATATTATACGGTTTTATGGAATGAGAAAATACATTGAAATGAAATGAATTACTGTTAATCGTTATAGAGCATTTTCAATCATATGACTCGGACCTAACAACGGCCTTAGCAACAGAAAAGGTTACAGTTTTTTTGCCCTGCAGAGGTTAACAGTTACAGAAAATGACTAGCCGTGGAATTCTTCTATTAGAGCATTTGCAATCACGTGTTCCCATACCTAAAAACCGCCTTAGCAACAGATAAACAACGGCCTTAGCAACAGTTAAAAGCCCTACAGAAGGTACACAGTTAAAAGAAAATAACCGGTTGTGACGTCACCTAAAAACACTCTATAACGAAATGATTTCCTGTTATTATACCAGGAAAACCAGGTTTTATTTTTTGGGGCCCATTTTTGTGAATAAGAAAATATTTTTGTGAAAAACTGCAGTGCAGATTTTAATTTTTCAAATTATCGTAAATAACATATTTTTGATTTGAAACAACAAAGATTTTGTGCATGTTTTCTTGCAAATAATCATTAAAGCTAATTTGAATTTTGTGAAAGGGTCGTTTTTATGAACTTGAATTTTGTGAAGGGGCCATTATTATGAATTTGAATTTTGTGAAGGGGCCGTTTTAGGAGGCGGAATTTTGTGAGGACAATTTAGGAGGGCAATTTTCTTTTGAAATGAGAAAATATTCCACTGAAACCAATTGCAATAACAAAACCCTATCAATCAACAATACTTTTAAACGTCTTACGTAAACACCTTAAATTTCCCCATGAATCTTCTGTAACAGATAGTATTTTTCTAACCCTTCACAAATAGAAGCTTAACCACCAAAGATCCTTCCAAAAGAAACACCCTCCACAGGGAACAAAACCAAAAATAACTAAAAAATAAAAATAAAAAACTTAAAAACTCCAATCAATTGAAATCAACCAAGTTTCTCCCTGGAGTGCCAAAAGCTGTTCCCGGGCTCCGTCCGAGCCCCGATCAATCTATATAAACACCAGGACAGTACCGGACCGTGGGACCCGTCCTGGCAGTCCGGGAGCGATTAATATCCATCTAGGACGGTCCTAGATGACGAACAGTCTTGACAGGACCGTTCATCACTCGATTTCTGGGCGACAAAACGAATAAAAAAGGGGGGTTCGGGACAAATATTTCATCGTGCGAGGCTGCTGGCTATTTTCTACTATATACGGAATCAATCAAAGTGAGGTTTTTGCGATTTTTGTTTTGTTTTGTTTTGCTGGTTGTGTGGTTTAATTTTGCTTCTGGGGGTTGCGTTTAGGTGTTTTTTCTTTTTTTTTTTTGGGGGGGGGGAATAAATGGCTGACCGGTGCTGAAAGGGTGGATGTTTTTGTTTTTAGGAAGATCGAGGGGGTTGGGGAGAAAGATTTGTGATGGATTTTTTATTACTATTAAATGGCTGTGATTTAATGGATTTCTGGGTTGGTGACAGATGGAAAGTTTAGGAAAGGACGGGAAAATGAATAAAAGTATTGTTTATGTAATGTAGGTACCCAGGTTGTAAGAAAACTCCGGCCAATATCGTTCTGTCAATATTAGCTTTGGTCATATCAAACCCTCTGAAATATTGGTCAAAATCGACGAAATTGCTGAGTACTGGTTTTTACTAGCAAATATATTTTCTCCGACATTATCAAAAAAGAGCAAGAAATCCAGTTCCCTTTTTTTAAAGGTTTATTTCATTCAAATAGCGTTATATTTCAAATGCTTTAAACATTGTTTTCAATTAAAATCTTTAAAAATTCCAATAAAGATAATTACATAATTAAAAAGAACGATAAATTCTCTAGACATTTGATATTGCGAAACATTTACGCTTGGAATTAATTTGCAAACAACTTATAGTGAAATTATTTTATACCAAATAACATGTTTGTATCAAACTTACTCGACATTATTTTCTCCTTCTCTTAAACGGGTCGAAGAAAGGAAATAAATTACTAAAGTGTACAGCGTAAAACAAAGAAAGTTAGTATATGCTATTAAAAATTTAAATTAAGCATGTTTTCATTAAAAAGTACGCATTGTTTTTAAATAAAGAGAGTATTAAGAGAATATTTAGAAGACTAAAAGATTAACTCAGTAATAAATTACCATTGCAAATTGTTATTTGCAAACGTTTAACAAAAAAAATGTCAATCCCTTCCTATTTTTCCACTAACTGACACTTTCTTAGAACCCTAAGTAATTAGAATAACTCATTCCACGCAAAAGAAAATGAAAACTTCGATCCAGATAATGAGAACTGCACAAATTCGCTTCTTATTTCTGATCCACCATATCTATCTAATGCGAAATTAATATTCAAGCCCATTAGGAACGAAACACAATCAGCGAGGGAAAAACCTCCAAAACAGACCAATGGGAGAATGACTTTGGATTTTAAACAGCGAGATAAACATTAAAACGCAATAAATTCCAACTCTTAATTCAATTTTTGTTTCGCCGAACTTTTAGCAAAAACACCTGCATGCAATCTGCAGAACTCTGTTGATTAGTTTTTAACGACAGAATCTTTTTTGGTGTTTTTTTGTGTATGATGTTTCAGATCATAATCATTAGTTTCACTAATGAGTAACTACAGATTGTTTCGGAGGTTTTCTGGTAATTGACAACCGTTTATTAACTTTTAAGCAACGTCAGTGAAGAAAAAATATTTTTTTCTGTTTAGGTTTTTTGTTTTCGGCCTGTTGTCGAATTCGCGATGTGCGCAGTGTATTGCTCTTTTTCAGATACTTTAATTATCGGTATTATAAATTAAATTTTTCCCGAAATTATGTATGCCGTAAAAAGACAAAATTATTATTTTTCTTCGAGAAATTAATGTTTTCAGATTCGATCACCACACACTTGTATTTGGTCGCAAATTACATTTTCTACTTTCACCAAAAACTTTTTTTTCCATTTAGCAATGGGATACTTTCAAAAATTAATTTGGTTTTCTAACTAGAGTTTCTACAAAAAAGACGATCTAATTTATATTTTTTGAGCACATTTATTTTGAACAAATTAATGGTGGAATTTTTAAGAAACTTAATATTAATGTTAAGCAAAGAGTGAAAAAAAATTCTCACAAGCCCAGAAAGAAAAAGACAAAATTATTTTAGCCAAATATTTGCAGAGTTAGTTCAACAAATAAATATTACCACGAAAGCTCCGAGAATAACTTTAAATTTTTTAAGTGTTGAACAAACTTACTAATGTATTTACTTTTTCAATCAATATTCAAGACTTGCCTTTAAGCCAAAAGGAACATAGACGGGTTTAAATATTACTACTTCATAAATATTTCATACAATGGTAATTATCAAAACTTTTCACACTAATTGTTTAAAAACATATTACTACTAGATATATTTGCTAGTTTTTTAGACACTAAGGTAATTTATTTTACTGTTTGTTAAAATTTAAAAGCACACATTAGTATTTCTTAGAGTTACAAAATGAAAAGTATATAGTCTATTTGATTTACTTTCAGTTTGATTAAAAAATAAAAACTGAATATTTTGATTATATTTTTTGTGAATGCATTTTATTGTTTTATCTATCTAGATTCTAAACCATATAAGTATATTTAAATGATACCCAAACTATTCTTTTCAGTGTCTATATTATTGTTAATGAAGTTTAATTCAAAGTATTTTTAGTTAAATTTAAGATCTTTAATTCTAGAACAGTTGATTTCAATACTGTGATGTAATCGATTGAGTATTTAATTTTGTACGGACACCTAAACTAATTCGTTCTACTTACTCATTTCTAATATTCAAATCGTAGAGCGAAGCACTCCTATAAATTGTCTCACTTTTTTCAAAAGGGTTTACCTGTATTTTACTCAAATTACCCACTTTAATGATTTGAATCATTACAAAACAAAAGTGTGACTGACAAACTATATTGAAAAAATTATGAAGAAACAGTTTTAATAATGTACGAGTTTATCTCAAGCTTTAAATAACTTTTTCATCCATACCATATCGTCGTTTCTGCGGTTTATTTTAGAGAAACTGTTCATGACTTCATTCAAACTTAATAGTTTATGAAATTTAAGTGATAAAATGAAGTAGGGAACTCACGTGAATGACGTAATCCATAGGATTGTGCGCATTGGTGCCGCAGACATAGAGGAGGTTGCCATCTCCTATGGGTTGGATTACCCGGATGTGGTTACGGCAATCGTAGTGCTGGAAAAAATAACTAAAATTAGTAAAATACATTAGGAAACTAAAATATTCTTTCTTCAGGATTATAGACAGCTTTTACATATTGCATAAGAAGAAAAAACTTATGTATTTTGATCTTCAGTCGCCAATTATTTTTGCGATGTCATATAAAGCAATAATTGAGCAAACTCGAACATGAGATGGAGCTTATATTAGGAACACCATTAGAAAAATTATTATTCTAAAATTTGCATAAAACAGAGATACTTAGTACATTTCTTTCATAATTATTCAAACTTACAAGCAAGTTAGTATCAAACCATCCGAGTAAAATTTAACGAAAGCTTAATTCAACTAATTGTGTTACATAACATGTGAGATCACTGGTGGATAAAACTGTTATATTTCATCCAATGTGATTGATTCCAAGGAAGATAAATTTTTAAATGTTTCAAATAAATTCCCAGATTTAACAAATCAAAAGCAAATCTTGAGATCCAAAATGTAAAGAATAATTAATAATTACGACGTAAATTGAATTCTTATACAAGAAAAACAAAGCTGTTGCCTTTGCTTACATAAAAAGGTTTTTCAGAAAATAAAAGCCCCTGTTCTTAGCTAAAGCTTCTTTGCGAACTTATTTACCAAAGAAATAATATCCCTTTGACTTACTAGTTCTAAAATTCAACTCTAATCCGTAACAAGTCTCCTATTCACACCCAAAACAAACATTAATTCAAAACACACCATTTATTTTTATAAAATCGAGAATTACTTTCTTCAAATCAACATCACATCACGCGAAAGACTTAATTCTTCCAAAAAGCCTCCAACAAATCGCACACTCACTCGAAATTGAAAAGACTCTCCACCATTCCCAATCGTTCCCAATGCGTCCAGAAGATTACCTGCAATTTGATCCCTTCACTTTATATATACACACAAAACAAAAGCCTTTACAAAAGAGTAAGAGATTATTCCCTTCTGAACAAAAAGCAGTAGCTGCTACGTTTAATTAACGGCAATATTTCCTTCGTCTTAAAAGAGAGGGACGGCCACCGACGAGAAAATCCATTTTTAATTAATAAATCTAATTGGGGGAAGGTACAAATTAGATTAATTAAAAGCTAAGTGGCCTTCTCATTTAATTAAATACTGAATCCAATACTGGAGCGTCTTTTTCAAAGAGAAGGTGTAGATGATCGCCAGCAAATAAACACTAGTCCAAAACTAACAGTCAGGCAAATAGAGAGTTTAGTTGTATTTTTGTTTCGCAGCATTCCTCTGTTTGGAGAGGAAGACTTTCCTTAATTGTGAGAGGACAAACTGAGCCGGTTATACGGAAATTTAATTTGGATGCTCTTTTTTTTTTGGCGTCAGGGAGTTAGTTCTATGTATTTCCTTTGGAAGTCAACAGTCACCAATTGGATTCTGTGTCAGCGACTTAAGGGCTAAGCCATTTAAATATTTAAATGTTGTTTATAAGAAAACTATAAAAGTGAAGGAGAGGGAGTAGTTATTTCGTAGAAAACTGGTGACTAATATTAGTGAAAGCTTCACACTGTTAGTAAAAGTCAATATTTTTTATGTGAGGTGATATAGTCTCAATATCAGTAAATTGATGTCAAGATTGATCAGTATAGTTATCTCTTTCAACGCTTAATTATCTATTATTTCTAGAGATTTTATCATACAATATTTGTTCTCTTCATTTTAGCAATTGAGATATAAAAATACTAAATTATCCTTGCTAAACTATACAAATAAAGTTATCTTTCCCTTAAGAGCAGAAGCTATAATAATAAAATCCTCTACAGAATTCTTTATTCTCTAGGTGTCTACATAAACGTGTTTTTATCTATCAATGAAATTGGGAAAAAGAAAACCAATAAAAAAAGAGAAAAAACTTTCAACTCCTCTTTACTAAAGATTCCTCTAAAAATATTGACCGATATGCCAACACGCATTAAAACTCCATGAAATATACAAATAAATGCACGATTCTTTTCTTTGAAATCTATTTAAAATACAAGCAATTTATAATTTTAAAAAAAATCTCAGAAATGTAATGAAAAATTTACTCAATAAAAGTCAAAATCCATCCTACCTGCTTTACGAATTACTCTTCATACATAGTATACATAAAAACGACATATTTTCCAATTACATTGTGTATCAAAATACACATACTTGCGCAAAACAACAGATAATCACAAACAGGAGAAAAACAACAAAATCACGTTGTACATAGCTCGCATAAATCCACTGTTTACTCTTAAGCCTATAACTCGATTGAATTCCACGATGAGAGATATAAAAGCTAATAAGTCCACTTCCAGCAAATTGAATTTTATTTTAGGTGTCGCAGCGCGATTATAGGTTATGAAACAGGAGACATAGGGAACAAAGAGGTTCCGAGAACTTGTATTTAATTAAAAGGATATGACTCGACAAACATGCGATCAAGAGCTGAATGGAGCATTTGTTTTATTACTAGAGGAGATGAATTGGCTGCAACAAAGCGCAGGTAATCTTTTGAATTTAATGAAGTTATAGGGATGCGGAATTGATGTGAAGGGGTTTTATGCGAATTGCATTCTTAAAAACTGAGTTCTGGAGAATGTGTGTGTGGATTGATTTTCGTTTCGGTTGCTCTATTGTACGGCTTCTCTGGTGTGAATTGAATTACTATACTTTCTTTTAATACATAGATGACGCGCATTGTGAAATTTATGTTTTTAACGTTTTATTCTGAACATGTTTTTGGTTGATGGCTTGGTTGGGAGTATTAGTTGAAGCAATAGAAGTCAATGCAAAGGGCAAACAAACACAGAGAATAAAAGTTTTCTTCCGAGCTTGAAGAAAAAAAAAAGACTAACAAACATAGTTTTACAAATAGATAAATATGGATGTTGTTTTGAATAATATTATGCTAGGCCTAAACAGCTTCTTAAGAATTGTATTAATTCTCTGAAGGAGGGAAATCTTAGTTTGAAACGAAAAGACGAAACCTTTTCAAAGGACCGATAAACCATTGTATGTATCTAGAATGACATACACAAAATATTATTTGTTCACATTTAATTTATGTCAGTTCACTGTTATTTTACGCTTTGTTCCATAACTAAGCCTGGAATCTAAAAGTGCGATACTCGAGTTTAACCTCTTCAGAATGAAGTTTATTTCCATAGATTTACTCTTACGGCTGTATTCACCTCTAATTTGACCTAACGTTAACCTGGAATCAAGCTTTTCCAACAACTCTGATTGACTTAAAACTTATTTCCCTTTTCCAACTACCAATTAGAAGCTTTGATTTCAGGTTGATCTTAGGTTAGGTTAGAGGTGAATACGGCCGTTAGAAGTTTTGATTCCATGTTAACCGTAGTTAGGTTAGTGGTATATACTGCCGTTACTTATTTTGTGTACGATGGTCTGGTAGGAAAGATTCGTTAAAATAATATCACAAATACAGTAATATAATCTCATGATTGAACGTTTTGTAATTTCCAAACCACACCTTTCCTCCGTAATACCCATCCACTCCTCAATGTAAACGCACCAAAACCCCACCGGAGGGAAGCGCGAAAGGGAAAAATCTCCGGACAGGGTAGTTAAACTGATTTAATGGCTTTCTCTCTCTGCAAAGAGATTCTACCTTTTTTTTTC
This sequence comes from Tetragnatha montana, assembly GCA_963680715.1. NCBI lineage: Eukaryota > Metazoa > Arthropoda > Arachnida > Araneae > Tetragnathidae > Tetragnatha > Tetragnatha montana. The sequence continues at coordinate 13,071,078 of OY796686.1, forward strand.
TTGGCGTTTCCGCGGAGTGCCGCTAAATCAATCAGTTATCACTCGCTGGGGGGCTCTGCAACAGTGGTTGCAGTGGGATTGATTCATTCAGCCAACGTTAATGGGCGGCGTTTTCAGGGTATGGTCACGTATTGGGTATGTGGTGTCATGCTTGGTTAGTTTGTTGAGTGGTTGGTTAGTATGGTTATGGAAATAGTGTACTTTTAGCGGTTTTTGTTTATTCATTTGTTTGAGGGTTGTCTTCGATAAGAAAATTGGAATTAACTAATAGCCTGGAAGAAGATTTTGGAGGAAAAAGTGAGGATTAGGATAATGGATACAGTGGTTCAATTCCATCAATTGTCGCTTTAAATATCACCAAGATGTCTTGAATGCCAAATATTAAAATATCGCCAAACCCTTTATGGTTGTCATTGATATAACTGTATATTTTTATCAGTTAGTTTTCAATTTTTTGGCGTCCAAAACAACTAGGCGATATTTCTCGGGACTGTTAACGGAATGAAATACTTCAACCATTAAGCAACAATATTGGATGAGCTATCTTCTAGGTCACAAGTTCAAATTAATTGAAGATAAGTTGAATTTGGATGGAAGTAGAGTTACTTTAAGTTTTTTTTTGTCAGAAAAGAAACGTAAATGCTCTATATTGAATCATAATTATCTGATTTCTAGTTAGTGCTGCGTAGCAAAGCCCTCTTTACTGGTAAGAAAGTCACCTCGAAAATCCTAAAAATTGTCGGAATTCAGAAAGATGTTTAATATCCCTTTAAACAATATATTACGGACTTTTTATGTAATGGTTTCCACCAGAGAATCATAATGGACAAAACATTGAAACAGCCCTAAAAGTAAACCTGACAGCAGGCCACAAACGAAGAGTAAATATTGAAATGTACATCTTCTTTCTCAAGCACAACACATAAAAAACCAGTTCATCTTCAGCACTAGTCCTTCTCAAACAAAGAAATACGCCCCCACTGTTGCTCATTGCCGTCTTTAAGGAAGTCGGAGGGGGTGAGATATCCGCTGCTAAATCTATCAGTTGTCACTTGATGGGGCTCCTATTTCCTGATTATGGGGGAAATGGAAGAGCGAAAGGGAACGGGTTGCTTTGATTTTGGACGAGAGAGAGATTTATTTATTGGGATCGATGTGGACTCTTTCTGTTGGTGTGGAGATTCCTTGCTAAGTGGATAGGTAGTGCCGGTGTTGCAACTTGTGTACATAAATAAATTCCGTGATGATGTAAATTGACTTATTTGTGTTTTGAATTATTTGGTAGATTTTTTATTGAACATGGATGAAAAGTTGTTATAGGAGAACTTTCAGTTCATTAACAAACATTTTTTTTCCAAAATATATAAATGAAGTGACTCAACGTGAAATGACAAAAAGAAAACACCGTGACAAAAGAAAAAAAACCTCGAAAAATAATGTTGAGTAGGAATGAAAAAAGAGTATTGGAGGATTAACAGATTTCCACTTTGAAATATGATTTTTTTTTTCAAATTTTGCTTATAGATAGATTGAAAAAGAAAATAATTAGTTTAAGAACTCTAACTTAAGAGTTAACCAAGTCAATGAGTTAACCAATATTTGTTTTAAGGTCAGAAAATGAAACTTAAGATCGGTGTAGAAACTGCAGGCGAACATGTCTAGGCCGATGCCTATCAGAAAGTTAAATCCTGTATAAAACAATCATATAAAAACTAATTAGGTATTTTATGTAGTAATATGCTATGAATTTGTTAAAAACTGGATATCGGATGGTTGATATTAGGTATTTTAAAAGGTATATTTAGACCTTTTAGACCTCCTCAAAGAGAGGAGTGGAAAATAATTAATTACATATCTTATAGGTTTGGTTCATCAAAGCTGTCTAGTTTGTCGATAAAAGCAATTTATAGACATTTTTATAAGAAATAATGAACCTTAAGCCTAAGCCCAACGGTCAGCACGGCTCTAAATCCCACCTTTTCACCACACAAAAAACTCCAAAAACATAAAAGTCAAGAAACTTTTCAAATCGAGAGGGCTATGTTCCAAAACCTTCCCCCACCCCAGGGATGGAAGGGAAACCATCAAAGACCCCCAACCAACGCTGAAAGAAAAAAGAACAAATCTCGTTCGAAAACGGCCCCATCGGAAGACGTCCGTCACAGGAAAGTTGTTAAGATCCAATGTATCAACGAAATAATAATAAAGCCCCGAGAAAAAAAAAAGGAGAAAGTTTTTACACCCTCTGGCTCTCGTTTCTTTTAACATAATGGCGCTCTTTACTAGGTCTCCCGCTATCAATTCCTCTCCTTTAAGTGAAAAAACTAACTCCGTTCCCCGCCACTGTGTGGCGCTGCGATAAGAAAACGACCCCCTTTACCGAAATCTTTTATACGGGGAGAGGGATAATAATAATAATAATATAATAATAATAAAAATAGATGAAAGGGAGCGTTAAGGTTTTTTTTTTTCTTTTCCTCTTTTCTCCCCAAAAAAGAGAGATGGAGCTAGTAATTTATTTTTGATCCCCGGTCCCTGACTAATGCTGCGGAAAAGCATAGTAAACTTCTTTTTTCGGTAGGGGGCGTTATTTTTTATTTCCAACACTCTCCGCGGCCTTTTTAGTCTTTTGTCGGTGCCCGTTATAGAGGAGGGAAAATGTTTTTGCCCTGATTGAAGAGTTTTTGAAACTATCGAAAGAATTAGATGGGGAAAAAAAAGTTGTGTAAGAGATCGCTTTTTCCCTTCCGAGAAACTTTTTGGACGGGTTTTAAATGAAATATTCTTCACCCGCTCGAAAGAAAGAAATAAAAAAAGGATGGGAAATTAGTTACTTCAATTCATTTGTTACCAGTGCGGTTGCAGTTACAAAGTGTTTTCGTGGAGGGATTTCGATTTTTCAGCCGTTTTTTCTTTCTTTTTTTTTAGAGTCGGAAAGCTCTAGATCTTAATAATTTCGCCGGGTTTGACAGAACGGTGTGGTAGATGAAATGAAAAATAAATGGCTAAAAAGCTGGAGCGGTGTATTCTTTTGACACGTTTTGAGAGCAAGATAAATTAGACCGCGGAAACCTTAAAAACAGGCGGTTCTTTTAGTGTGAGGTAATTGATATTTGACTTGACAGGTTGTTTTAGTAAAGGAGAATGTTGTTTTTGATGTTTATAGATATAAATGCAATGAGAATTGTAGAAGAAACTCAGTAAATTCGTATATTTTCAAGGGCTAACTAGTTTCTAATATAATATTTTAGTTACTATAACCTGACCAATTGTGGAGCACCTGATGGTACAATTAATAGTTAAGCAAAATACAGCTAGAATGTTGTACATAAGTACACCCATATACTGCATAACCTAATTATAATTATTTACATTTTCAGTCGAGAAGTTGGGAACATGTCAAATCCATTTTCAACAATACCAATGGTTTCATTACCAAAATCAGTATCGAAAATCCTAACTATTTCAGAATCGGTACAGTTAAATAAATATTCCACATACTATAGAACTCACCAAAGTTCAAAGAGATTTACAATGAAAATTTCGAAAGGGCACCAGAGTGAAAGATTAAAATACTTCTCTCCAAAGCCCTTTCTGACATTTAAAATTTCGCCAAATGTTCGTTTGCATTTAAGTCCACAACAACGTACACTTTTACACAATTCTGACTTAGAAATTTGCGAAAATTCCCATCTTGTGAGCAGTCTCTGAATAAAATTCAGTTACTTTGTAAGGTTAGGAAAATCAGCTTCATTCCAACCCGTTGATCCTATTCATAAGCGAACGTCCATAAGGTACGTAAAGTTAAAATGGGGGGAGGTGGTCGAGCAAAATCTCACCAAAGAGAACGTGAGAATTTGAGGGGGAGGGAGGGGTGAAAAAACACCTCACTTAATTTATGGATGCCCCCCAATACAACTTTTATAAGCTTTCTCTACCAATTACAATATTAGGTACAAGGATACTTGTAATTCAAACAGCCGATTTCCCAATTGGCATCCAAGAACATATATAGACATCCTAATCAGACTCATTTTGTATAATCAGTTATCTTTTATTAGCTAGTAAATATTTAGTAGTTGTACTAGTTAGAGCTTAAGTCATTAGTAGCTTGGGTTTCTAATCTTATATGAGTTAATTTGCATGCAAAGATTGTGGGAGAGAAATGTCATGAAATATTAATTGCAATGTATTTCCGAATCATCCGGATACTTAATAGATATGAATGTAAGAATACTTTCAGACCAAATGAAGGTAACTTCTGTAATTAGATCAGCCGTAATGTTCAGAGATCATTGAGATTTTTCATATAGTAAAGAATGGATAGTTAAGGATTAACCTTCTTTAAAAACTGTTTGATATGCTTTATTTAGCAGCTAGGATACACTGTAGTAGTGTAATCATATTAAATTAATCTGAAGAAGAAGTCTACAGAACAATCAAAGGCTTAATTGAAACCATTCATTTCCATTTCATTCATTAAGTAGAAGTTGGGGTACAATATTTATTCGAGAAATTTCCGGGACTTGGGAGAACAAAACGTAAGGGGATAATTTATGACAGCAACACAAATTTGTAGATATTTGAATAATCATTGGCCTCTAAAATATTTTGGTGATTTTTAACGGGGTAAATAAGGGAACATTACCCAAGTTAGCAACCTCACGAGTTATTTTTTAGCACCAAGTTCTCAACTTACTGGGACAAAGCCACAGAGCGATTACCTTGACAGGTTCCATACGCTATCTTAATCCCCATATCTCACTATCTGGCTCAAACCGGATTCCGGTTAAAAATACTACCCGTACAAAGGTGGAAACACACTACGTCCCACTGCGGGAATGAGAAGTCAGATCTCATGATAAGATAACTTCTATTTGAGGGGTCCTATACGCAGAAGTGGCAAGGGTTCCATTTAAGGCTTTTATAAACGTTCTAGAAACGGAAATATTTCAATGCAAATCGGAGCTTAACCAAGTTTTTATGCTCCATAGACTTACCATAGCAAATTCATTGCTTTTCCTCTATTTTTGAGGCTAATTACCCGAACCCAGGCGCGGATCTAGCACGGATCCAAGGGGGGGCACTTTTCCAGACCATCACCTTTACATTTTGAGAAAAATGTCAAAATGTTGGGGGATTTTTTAAAAAATATCACTCAAGATCCCCTTCTGGTACCGCTGGGGGGAATGGGGGTCCTCCCCCAGAAAAATGTTTGAAATTTGAGCTGTAAAAGTAGGGTTTTAACTCATTATTTTGAGTACTTTTTGGGACTTTCTTTCGTACTTATGAGTGATTTTTTTGGGTCCAAGGGGGGCACTGTCCAGAGTGCCACCCCCTGGATCTGCCACTGCCCGAACCATACACATTACGTCTGAATTCCGCAATAGGGTCACCGTAAAGTTTTATTACAGCCAGTGCCTGGATGTAATAAAACAATTTGCGGCCGGACCACCAGCAGTTTATCTCCTCTATCTCCCTCAATCTCTTTGTATCTCCCCTCTCCGGTCGAAAATTGACCACACCAAGACACCGGCGCCATAAACTCAGGTTTCTTCCTGGAGATAAGTGTTTTATTACATCCAGTGGAAAAAGTCTACGGTACACCATAGGGTTCAGTGTGTGTCCACCTCAACAACTAAATCACCTGTCCAGGTAACAAGACACCCCCACCAATCCCCTTCTTTCATCCCCTGCACCCCACACAGACGATAAAAACCGTCCGACGACTGAAGCATGTCGCCTGCTCCACTACTACAACTATTAATAATGGGATTCGGATCGTTAGGGGTCCTCATCACCAGAAGAAGGAGAAAAAAACGTCGCAGGGGGCTCCATCGTTAAATCGACGCGACGCCGTCTGAGTCGAGTTGTCGCCCAGGCGAGAAATGACAAGTTGCGGGTGTTAGGGAGTTAATGAGTTTTTCGCCGTGTTGGAGCCGGGAATGAGGGAATTTGAGGATGAGGTGTCACTCGATTTGGTCCAATTCATTGCTTGAGTTAGGATCGAGGATACTACGGAAAATAACAACGGAAATACTATTTAGATAATGATTAATACACTGTAGTGTGGTTATATATTTAGTGCCAGAATAACTCAACTCAAATGATACGAATATTACGAAGTCATTTGGTTAACGAAACCATGGGTAATCGAAATCGGCAATAAAAATAATTCCATTTTGGATCGATAGAGAGAAATTTTGGATGATCTTATTTAGTTCAATCGATAACAATAAATGTTACATTAATTTGTTTATATAGATTTTTATGCAACTTGTAATCAAGCGCGGATCCAAGGGGGACACCCTGGATAGTGCCCCCTCCTGGACTCAAAATGAGTTAAAACCCTAATTTTACAGGTTAAATTTCAAAATTTAATTTTCCTGTGGGAGGACCCATATACCCCCAGCGGCAACACAAGGCGATTTTGAGTGGCACTTTTTAGAAATCACAAACATTTTGACATGTTGTCTCAAAAGGTAAAGGTGATGGTCAGGAAAAGTGCCCCCCCCCTTGGAGCCGTGCTGGAACCGCACCTGCTTGTAATGCAAGTTGAAAAATCATCAATAATAACCGCTCTGTCCATTGGAGAGCCTATTTAAGAACTCTTAGAGATATTCTAGTCGAAAACACTTTCGATTATTACTTTTCTTGAGGGAACAAGATTGAAGACTATACCTACAGATATTCCCATTTCTCAATATCAGACTTTAATTAACTAAACGTCAAAAGAAAAAATAGAGGCAACAGGTAACTAACTCACGGTGGATTTCTGCAGTTCTGTACACAATTGCAACGAGGTGAATCGCCCTGGAAATTCCAAAATATCCACAAACACGTAACACAGGTAAGCATTCACCTGATCGATCACGAAAATTCCCTCCCGAACACCCCACGTTGCCACCTTATAACCCCACTCCTCCCCATTTCGAATATACCTCATCTAAGTAATAACACTCCATCGAGAAAAACACGCACTTTTTAAACGAAAGCTTTTAGCCAAATGAAAGCAATTAATAATTTACTAAAAACTCGCTCACGCTCTTGAAAGGCCTCGACGTGTTGCCACCAAATTACGACTAAAAAGCGGCGGAAAAGGCCGAATCAAATTAAGCAGGCCTATCCGATAGCGTAATGTATGTTAATCAGAGAAGATCGATTCTAAGTGTTTTTAAAGGGTTTTCCCCCCACAATAACTAGGTCTCGGGAATCAATCTCGTGGCCCCTCCCGTTTGGCAATTTGCGTGAGAGAGGCCCGTTTCTTGCCGGATGATTTTTTTTATTTTTAATAAAGGGAAATCATTTTAAAAAAAGCTAGATTGTAATAACGGGGATGAGGTTTTTTTTATATGAAAAAGTGAGGTAATTTGAAGCGTAATATGAAAGTAATGGGCGAAGGTGGGAGAGTAATTGGGGTGACAGTTGCCACGTGACGGATCGCTGGGGATGTTGGAAGAAGGATGGGCGTTTAATATCTTATGAAAAATTTGGGGTTGATGCACTAAAACTAGGAATGGGAGAGCAGGAATGTGAACTTAACAGACTATGTTCAAACGTTTGTTTGGAATGCGAGAACTTTGATGCAAATTGCTTAACTAGAAGACAAAAACCTTCGTTTTGCATAAAAATACTTATCGTTATCAACTAGTCAAAGTGCAGATAGAGAAACCATCTTAGGTGTAACACTCTTATAAGTTAGATAACCTTTGACGGACAACTCCTCTATAAAAATGCAAGTTACCCAGAGTTTAGAGTTACATTACACTATACTAGACTACGACGTTTCTTGATAATTGGGAAATAAGCTGTGAGCATACGAAGGAAGTAGTTCCCAGGGCAATGTCTGAATGCCGAGTGAAATTAGGCACTTTACTTTAGAGATGATTAGTTTGTTAATTCCATACATATATTGCGTTTTTGGACATAACTTTCGTAAAATGTTAAATATTTTCGATTTTGCGGCGTAGTAATTTAGAACTGAACGCACCAGCCAATGAGAGCACACAGAGGATCTGTTAACTCAGTTTTTCTTTCCTTGGTCGTGACGTCATTGTCAAGAAAGGTTGCAATCTAGCATAGTAACGTTTCAAAAAATTAAACTTCATTATGAAAACTGCAATGGTTGGAATTTCTATATGGCTCTATTGATCTCGCATTGCCCTTTTCTTTATATCTCGGTGGTCAATAGTAACATTTATCTCTATATTACATTGAATGACAGCAAATGAAACATGATAGAAACCTTCACCTCATCAAATTTCATAACGTTAAAACTGTCTTGAACAAGCTAAAACCACGCTCAATATAAGAATACTATTCATTAAAGTTTCTTACCTCTGACTTTCCTTTGGACACACAATTTGGGACGTTAGATGGTTCTATTGTGATTGCATCACCCTAAAAAGAAAGAAAACAACGTTAACAAAGTTCAAGCTATTAATGGTATAAGCGAACTTTATCCTTTTAAATGGTACCAAAGTTTTTCAGATAATATCTGTTTTTAAAAATCCTACTAACAACAGCTAAATACTATTTTAAGCTTCAAAAACATTTCAAAGATCAACTTAAATGCTTGAAAAAGAAAAGAATCCAACATGCACGGTATGATTTACGGTTCATGAATAAAATATACATATTTTAAATTGTTTGGTAAACATGTATTATAGAATGCCAATGTTGGTTTAAAAATTTCAACCCAATTTCTGTCCATTTTCTGTTTAAAAGCAAAGAAGGGCTTAGCGTTAGAGAAAAAACTGCCCTTATGGATAAATTAATGGAAATATATTCAAAGCAAACATATTAAAGAGCTTAGTATAGGGGAAAACTTTCAGAAACAAATATTTCTCTTTTGTCCACGGCAATTTTTCAGCAATACATTAAAACACACAAAACATGCCAAAACCACATTAAAATTGGAAAAATTGAGAACTAGAGACAAAATAAACGTTTGAGGGACGACAATAGCGACTCAACATAAAGTTTAGCTTTGAGGGGTTATTTTTCAACGCTGCAATTTCGAGATCGATTCTACATTCAAACTCACATGCATCTACGCACACTTTCATACAAAAAGTTCGAAACAAAAACCTACATAACAAACATCTTTTCATTAAAAATTTGCATACTACACCAAACACCCACAAAAAAAAACCAGGGCAGCCATCTTCGAAAAGCTCTTTGTAATATATTCCCGACCATTACCGCGAAATAACACCGAGTCAATAGCTAATTAACACAAGAAAAGAACTTATTTAAGCCCTGCAGAAACTCCATTTTCTCAACCTTCACACTCAGGGCTTGAAGAAAAAAAATCGCCCAAACTATTACAAAAACTTTAATAACTCTAATAGCCGGGATGAATGAATTTATACACACAGGGGCGCAAAGTAACCAAACTGATGATGAGAATAGGTTAATTGACACAGAGTATCCAACGGTGTCTTTGTTACTAATGAAAATTATAATGAATGGCTAATTAATGCGTCAGGATATCTTTCAGCGTCAAGGGACGCATTAGTAATGGACGCCGCCACCTTAGGGGGGATGGGGTAGAAAAAGAAACGAGATTGATGCAGCGCATACCATTATGGGCTTAAATAGTAAGGTATTTTAATACCTTGATAATGTAATTAGAGAGCGGATAAAATGTTGGAAAATTTTGAATATCAATATTTGTTCTGTTGTAGCATTTGCGGGGAAATTTAAGATGATGAGACATTTGAGAAGGTGGTCTAATTATAAGGAAGGTCTATTCATTAAGCTTTACAATCTGTGTTCATTAAACTTCAATTTGGAAGGTAAGGTGGCGTTCGGATTGTTGCATAATAGCGATGCTGAAGGGTATGTGTTCATCAGCTTTCAACTTTTAATATGATGTAAAAACATTTCCATATTAGACCACGGTTATTCTTTGGGTTCAAATGTTGAATGTCATGTCTGGGAAATGACTTAAAATAGGAGATTGTGTAGTAAATTAAGATTATTACTTAGTAAGTCTATTTACATTATTGAAATTTTAACAATATCAAGGTAATGAATTTTAATGTACGAAAAGGTCAAATTTCAACATCGAAACCATTCATTTCAATAATCCAGTCAAATTGTTATGCAATTCTAAGGGATTTAAATTAATTTTTCAATGAAGTCTAAATAAATTGTTAAGCATTAAGTAACCCTTACAAGGACGGAGAATTTCTTTCAAAATTTAAATATTGGAGTAAGAATAGTTATAATTTGAGATGACTCCATGATGCCATAAAACTGTTAAAAATTGCCAGAATGAGGTAGTTCCATATTTTTTAAACTTTCGATTTTGTGGTTTATTATTACAGCATATGTTGTGTCAAATTGAAATCTACAATCGAAATTTATCTAAAAAATTTATTTACTTAGATATTAAGGAAATAAAAGTCGTCAACAAATGATGCAATCGCCCGAGTTGTGAAATGGTTGTGAAGCCATCGGGGCCGAGTGACGTCACGAACCTAAAATCACTAGTAAAATAAAAATGTAAAATAAATTATAAATCAAAACAAATCGTTGAATATTCGAATTCTTCCAACAGTAAATAATTTATATTTAACTACATTAAATTCTTTAATTTATTATAAAATTAAACTGATGAGAATCAAGCATTATTTCTTTTGGTATGTATTTTTACATTTTTTGCCGCTGGCATCACGTTTTTGTTTATTGTTGTATCAATTTTGTTAAATTAAAAGACATTTTTGATGCTTTATGCTTATTTCAGATTTCTACTTATTAAACTGTGATTTGAATAGAGATAGCCATTAAAAATTAACATAAAGGCGTTTGTTTTCATATCGTAACATTAATGTTAATAACAAAAACACGAATGTTCCTTATTCAGTGTTAACAATTCAAAAAATCTAAATCATGGCGTCGTTTCGCAAATGACGTCTGCAAGTCGTAGTAGACCGAGTTAGAGGCCGAGTGACGTCACGAACCTGAAGCGCCGTTTTTCGCGCGCTTTTCAGAACGCGAACTTTGAGTTGCAATAAAAAAATAAATAATTATCAGAATGAAAAAATATCTCGGTTTTAGGGGTTTCTTAAAAAGCTGAATAGAATAAAAAAATAAAAATAAAATGTGGAACTAACCCATTGAATGTAGTAAGTATGAAAAAGCATTAAATTAATTTGAATGAATAAATATGTGGATAGAAATGATCTCATAGAAGAAAATTATCAGTAGGTATTAAAGACACATTTGAATTAAACGCTATGGTGGAGCCACGGTGCGTGATAAAAAATATTACGAATGTCGATTGACATGATTTGTAAAATATATTTAAAATATCTAAACCTGAGCTGAATTTTAAAGGTGACAAGAAAAGCTATGAGTTACATTAACAAATTTTAAAATTAGTATTTCAATTATTATTTTTATTTGTACTACACCTGTATGTGAATTTTTGTCAACTAAATGTTTTTTTCCCAGTTGTAAAAAAATTTATTTGTTTTCCAACTTATGTATATGTGTCATCTACATCTTATACATTTGTAAATAAGCTTACTATTATAACAATGAAGGCTTTCACGGCCGGAGTTATGACAATAATAAAAGTTCTTTTCCGGGCAAGTAGGCCGTGGTCGAATTACTTACTCGGTTAGGAAGCTTACTATTATTAAATACCATGAATACTGATAGCAGAATACGGAGTAAAAAATATCATTTTATTTTCTGAACAATTTTGAGTAAAAATAAAAAAAATCTAAGAATACTTTTAAAAATCAACAAGAAAAAGCACTCACAACATCCTCAAACTTTAAAAGTCCCCGATCCCTCACATAACATCACAATAAAAAAACACTCCCTGAAAACCAAAAACCCTGATCGTCACACCCCACAAAAACCTCAAACACCCTCCACCCCTAAAAGAGAAGCCCCATCAACTCCCCCCCCAAACAACAAACACCCAGAAGCCCCACAAAAAAGCAAACGATACCTGCCCTGTTGCCATTCCCGGCGACACAAATAATAATAATAAAAAAAACCCCACACAATTTAATTCTCCGAGCCAGGACAAACTGATCGAAAAAGCAAATGGAAATCTTAATATTTAAGAAGGCAATTTCAGGGCTCCACCTGGTGTGGTCAATCCCCGCCCGTATTTGGTTATTTAGAGCAGGAAAGCCACCGAAATGGGATTTCAGAAGAGCGAACACAACACGGAAATGTGATACGATGTAACCGACCTTGTTCGTGTTGTGTTTCTGTGTATTGGAGGTAGCCACGCAATCTTGTTAGAGAGTTGGTTGATTCTTGGTTGTAAATTCGTTTAATTTGGAGGGAATGTTTCTGCAGTTGAGTCTTGGGATAGGAGAGTTTTGAGGAGGTTCGTCGCATAACTTTGTTTGGGAACGTGTGTAGGATAGAATCTTTGACTTTTTTCTTCCTTGCGCGATTATAATCTACTATACATCTATTTTTATCGCAAGTACAAGGCAGGCGTTTTTATTTTCTTAAATGCAATGGTGTAAGTTAGGCTGGGCGCGCACGAGTGACTAAAGTCACGGCGACCAGGATTACTAGTATCAAAAATATCATTAGAAAACAATAGAGCATTTTCAATCACATGACTTTACCTAACAACGGCCTTAGCAACGTTGTTTTTATCCTCCAGTGATGTCATGTGCGAATGCTGCTATTGGATACTTCTATGTCCCGCCCCTAACAACAGCCTTAGCAACGTTGTTTTTGTCTTTGTCACCGTGACAAAAGTCGCCCGTGTGCGCTCGCCCTTAGTTAGATACTAGAAATTTATGTTCATAAACTTTTATTTTAAATTGAAGTAGGGAAAAAAATTAATTTTATCGGCTATAAGTTACACCTATTTCACTATTTTATATCTACAAGTTGAAAGAAACACGGTATTTAGGTAAGCTTTAAAACCGGTGGTAAAACACAAGATTACGCTATGCAGCAAAGCTAACTAAGAATGCGGTTAGCCTGTAAAACGAGTTTTTCCTTTAATGTAGATTGTATGCCGTAAAGCTAACTAGGAATGCGGTTAGCCTGTAAAACGAGTTTTTCCTTTAATGTAGAAAGTATGCCGTAAAGCTAACTAAGAATGCGGTTAGCCTGTAAAACGAGTTTTTCCTTTAATGTAGAAAGTATGCCGTAAAGCTAACTAAGAATGCGGTTAGCCTGTAAAACGAGTTTTTCCTTTAATGTAGATAGTATGCCGTAAAGCTAACTAGGAATGCGGTTAGCCTGTAAAACAAGTTTTTCCTTCAAAATAGTTTATGTGCAGCAAAGCTAGGGAGTAATGGATTTACCCTGACGATCTTAAATTCTTAGTTGATCATATGCAGAAAAGCCTTCTAATCTGAAATTTATCGATTATGAAGGCTAAAAAGATCAAGTGAGAGTATGTTTTTTTATTTTGTACGTGGACAAAAATATTTCATAAAATGGATATTACCCGTTGCTACAATATGCTTTTAAAGTATTATTTACACATTATTAAAAATAGTTTTTTTCCTAAGTGTATTAAAATATCAATGCAGTATGGTATTTTCAGATTAATTTCAACAGCAGATAAAACATACAGTAAAACCTCTACTAATAATTTACTATTACTTCAGCAAACTCTACGATTACATAATAAATGCTAAATAAAAAGAATAATTAATTTAAAAACCATTACTCAAACTTACTCTCTATATTATTATAATGTTAATACGGCAAACTACATTTAATCCTCTCAAACAGTAAATTTCAAACCCACTGATCAAGAAATTTCAGACAATGTCCCAAAACGAGATCCCACTCAAAATCGAATCTCCCCTAATCAACTTCGAAATGTTGCCGATTCATTCCATTTGCCTGCTGGGATTAAAAGACCGGCCATTGTGACACGCGACAATGGTGGGGGACTAATCGAACCTGCCAGTCGATTAAGGGGGGCGAAGGGTGCCCTCCCGCGTAGAGTTATAATGTGAAGAGAGTGCTATGAACCTCTGCTCCTATGTAGAGAGCGTGGTGTTGACAGTGCGAGTCTGGTGTCATGTTGCTTCGCGTTCGGGATTGTTAATTATACTATTAATGGTTTGGCAAAGGATATTTATTATGAGAACTCCAGATGTTCTTCGAAAGTTTTGATTGGTTCTTAAGTGGGGGTGGCTTTCTTACCACGTAGAATTCTAAAATATGCTTGTCTCCCTCCAGGATCCACCTTAAAATATACTGCACAAGGTGGCAGTATTTTTTAAGGCGATTAATTTTCAGAGACTCGAAGAAATCCACATCGTTCAATAGCAAAAATGAATAGGATATTTCTTCCATGAATTTTTCTTTAGCATAATCATGTAAGAGGAATACTAAATTCTTTTCTCTAGGTCTTGAACAACAATCAGGAGTGTTTTTTTTATAATTCCAAGCAAATATATGTATAAATTTTCATAGGATAATATTGTTTTTCAAACTGATTCCTGAATCTACGGAAAACTTTCTCCAGAATCCATGCCAATCTAAAAAATGTCACTTTTAGTTCTAAAGTCAAAGGAATCGAGAAATCCTAGTTATGATAGGAATAAAGGCACAAGTATCCCTAAATGTGACTTATCATGTCACACAGTGATCAGTATTGAGTGACAACTCTCCGCTCTCACAGGGAAGTCTTCGTGTGACCTGCCACAACTGCACCTTCTTAGCGACATCACAGTCAAAAACATTTTTTGACTAATATTCACATATTTTAGTCACAAATTCAGGACATTCATCTGTCACAACGAGTTCCCAGTGACTTCACATTCACACTCACGACTCAAATCTGATCTTCACAAAGGCTTCGGTCACCTGGTTGTTAAAAGAGTGACAAAGTATTGGCACACAGGGATACACATCCAAGCTCTCTCGACACATTATACCCCTACGTTGTCCCGATTGTCTTTCCCCATGCGAGCCGCGATCCCGGAAATTTTTAATTACGCCTGCCTCCATTATAATTCCCCGAAAATGTCATTCGGGGACGGCGTTCTATTACAGACACTTAATCAGCCCTTTGTGATCCCGTTCGTTGGACTTTTTGGTCTCCCTTCCATTAATTGATATCGAATGAGGGCTGTCTGGGGCGTCTTTATCGTTTGGGGGGGGTCAGTTATTGGAGATTTGCGATAGGTATTGAATAGAGAGAGAATGTAAGTGTGAGTAAATAGTACTGTATAGGAGTAATAAACCTTATGCATAAAGATATATGGTGGTTTGATTTAATGAATTGAAATGCATAACTAATGGGAAATTTTATAGTGTGTCAGGTAAGATATTGGGTGCTAAAGGTCTGTTTACAGTTTCACAACTATACAATAGTCTAGAATAATTTAGTATGGGAAAAATTACAAGCAATAAACATAATTATGTATAATAATTTGTATTGGTCTGACCGCCAAGAGTTTGACAAGACTTTGACAGAAAACAAAATTGAAAAGAAGTATAAATATAATGATATCCACATAGATTTGGCACAAAGGGTTTTTCAGCGTTTATGAATTACCACCCTCCAAAAATATTGAGTGGAATATTCTGTTTCCATAACAACCACCACGATATTGTACGACATTAAAAGTTTTACTCGTGCCGGTCAGACTATACAACTTCTTCATTTCGACTTTATTTTTAGCAGTTTTGCTTTAGTAAAGCCTTTACCATTCACGTGAAAAAATCATGAAAGTGTGCAGATATGTGCTATCAATTTGAAACACAGTTCAAACTACAGCAGTTTAAACTAAGTTCAACAGTTGATACTTGGTTCTACAAAATAAAATTAGAATAAAAGAAAGTTTGTTCTACCATTTTTGTGTTTAATAGAAGGTCAAGTCCGTGTTAATGATTAATAAACGGTGTTTGACGAAATGAACTATTCTCTATGGCAAGAATTCCTCTGGAAAGAATGCTTTTTAAAAATCATTCAAAATGCAAGAGACACCAAGTTAGCAGTCAGAACTGTCATTTTTGGTTTAACGCTTTTTCTAACGTTTTCAGCGAACATTATCTGTTAAAACTGTCCAAACAATTTTATGTTCGTGTTAAAATTTAGAGAGTAAACAGAAGCTTTTTTAAGGATATGTTATATGTATTTTACTTTAAAAAATAAATTCGAGTGAAGCGAACAAGATCTAACCAAGGCCTAAGAAATTTTCAATATTTATAATCGACGATTCTAAGGGTAACAATTTAAAAAATATTAAAACAATAAATTTAGTTAAAAAGAAAAGTATATATTGGTTCTTTTTAATGTTTAGAACTGAGAATAGCATTTAAAACAAAAAGTTCTTTTACTTATAAAACTGTACTGGTTATCCGTGTTGAATAACAGATATTTTTTATTCCTAATGTAAACGAATATTTTATTTATCATATTTGAAAACAGTTTGACATAATAGCATTAAAAAGTTTGTACAATACTTAGTTTTATATGTACTTGCGTTTTTTTTATATTTTGAGAATAATAATACATGAACAGTATTAATTTCTATTCTAATAACACCCATTTAAATTAATAAATTTTCATCAAAAAAAAAATTATAATAATAAAGACGATTGAGAATGCTACTTGTTGAGTTCCTTTGCTTCAAAAATAACAGAAACGAAGCATTTAGCGAGAAAAGAAAATAAGAACACCAAAAAGCCAGCTTCTCCGACAAATATAGAGATTAACTTAATTAGAAAATATCTAAGGACCTAATCATCAGAAGGCAAAATCCGCTTTGTTTCCAGCCACACCAGGCGAAGGATTAGGAACAAATACAAATAAGACCTCGGCAAATATCATTCCCGGTCTTTTAATCAAACACAAAAGGCGGGATTGCCGCCGCATCAAAAGAGAGACGATAACGCCTATCTATCTGAGAGAGAACAATAACCCAAAACTTTTGATCAGCGCTGGAAGATGAAAAGATGTAATAAAAATCGTCTTCGTCATTAGAAGCGTCGTCGTCGTCCGTAATTAAAATCCGATTGGGAATCATTCGAAAGTCATCAAAAAGCCGTCGCAAATTATTATTCCGATATGGATGTTATTCCGTTTCTCTTATACCTGATCGTCTTAATTGCGACTGGGGCGAAACAATTATTCCGCGTGTGATCTGATGTGGGAGGGATGGTCCCCCTAGAGGGAGGGATGTTCTTTTCTTCGTTTCTGATGGTGGGTGTGATGTCACGGTTGGAGACGGTGTGAGTTGTTGGGGGAGTTAAATGCGATGTTGAGAAGGGAAAGGGTGTAAGTCCGCAGAGGATTTTTGAATAGTTGAAATGTTTTTTACCAACTGTGTATGCGTTTTTCCTATTAAGAAAACTTATTTGAAATGGTTTTCACGGGAAAATCATTGTTCTTTTGACATGGGCTACTTTCACACTAAATGTAGGATGCTATAAGAAGCCTGAATCCATTCTTATGTCAAATTTATAGCTTTGACTTACGTCGACGTCATTCTTAGTGTTATGAGGACGTGAATGTTTGAGCGAATAGAAAGAACGTCAATTTCGAGGTTCCATACGTTGTTACAGTCGCTGGGGGGAAAGGGATGTAAAATGTGGCAAAGCACTGTTTAATAATTTATAATTCATTTAGGATCTGAAAGAAGTAACTACAGTGGAGAAAAAACTTTGCTAAACTATAAATCTTTTACAAACAATAATAACTTACTTTCTTTACTCTACCTTCTACGTATCATGAAAATTCTAACACACCCTTGTAAAAACCAAAAGCGATGTACTACAATAAAGTTTCGAACTCAAGTTACACATCTAGCCTTCCAGCAGATTTAACTTAAAAAGAAATAACACATCAGTATCAGTGGTATAATAAAGTTCTCCAGACCATTTTGTACAAGTAACACATCTGCGCTTGTGGTATAAAAATTAAACTAACCAACCTATATACATGAAACTCATAACACATTTGAAAAAAGAACAAACGATACGGAGCTTCGTTAGACATGATCAGGAATATTTCTTTTCCGTCTCGACGAAGTAGAAGAGCCCCCATCCAGGTTTCTTAACCTGCACATTCAAGCATCCCCATATATCGACCTGCAAAGGAACCTCGATCCGATCAATACCACTGACAACTTCATTTCGGCGGCAGCCCGCGCTTCGTCACGTGTCGCCGGTAGTTTTTGCCCGCGTGTTCATAATTGGCGCGAGCGAGCTTTTAATTAAAAACGGGATCAAAGCCTAATTAAAATGTCAGCCCCGAACTTCCTTCCCGAGAAGGATGGATCGGCCCTACTTTTCTTTTTTTATTCACTGAACCGACCGGCCGAGAAATTGGCGGTAGAACTCGGCTTGGTGGTGATGATTGAAGGGTTAAATTGATGTCGTGTCTTAGGATGAGATGGTTGGGGAAGGTTGTGCTAGGCCTAATTGGAACATCGAATTCGGAATTTTTTTTTTATTCTTTCGAGGACTTAAAAGGTGGGTGGTGAGTTTGCTTACGTGCCAATGCATGTTGGAGTTGGATGTTTATTAGTAATTGATGTTAGGATAATTTGTTTATTTCTCAATACCATTTAAAATTAAATTAACACAATTATTCTTTTTAAAATTAAGTCGCTTAACTTCAAAAAGAATAATTAATTACATGCTTACAGCAGCATACTTGAATTTTGAGAAACAAAAATGTTGAAATTAAAAGAAATATTAACTTGATTGTTCCAATGCCAAAAAGTATGTAGAAGATAAATACATTTAGTATGATGCATTAAAATAAGAAATTAAGATACTATTCATATACTTACCAGAACGTCTGTTCTAGTAAGTCATGATATAGGATATTAATTTCATTACTTAAAACATCTCTTTAACACAAACTAAGTAATATCTACCACGAAGTCCCCAATAACCTCCGATTTCCTATCTAAATTATAATGAAATAGAGAAGGGAATGCTAGGTATAAAGTTTTCAAAGATGATTTCCCTAGAGCTTTCCAAAAGAGTTTTAGATAAGAAAAGGGAGAAAAAACTAGGGGAGTAGTCAAGTGTGATTGAAATCAGTTCCCTCTATGTAAGTTATTTTATAGCAAGAAATCCATTGTCAACTTTCTAGAGTAAGATGCATCATAGCTCTTCTCCGGCCTTATATTCAGCCTTATACGCTTTCAAAACCGAGAAAACAAGATGTAGTGTCGATAGATATTCTCAGATCCAAATCCTAAGAGACGGCGTGGGCAAAGCCAACCCAAACATCCCGAGCTCCAAAGAAAAACCCAAAGCTACCTATCAACACACCCCCACCCACACAGAGAGAATCCCAAAAAACCACCTCTCTCGAATAAAAAAATCCTCTGGAAATACACTTTTTCCTTATCCTGAATGGAGGGTGTTTTCTCAAGCTACACACAAAAACGGGGGAAAATCAAGCCTCCATAACAACACAGAAAAAAGGAATTCCGGGGGACAACACACCCCCCATCACAAGGAAAAAGGGGGTAAGAAATAATAATCCAAGACGTTCCTCCAGGGACCGTGGGAAGGTACGTGTCGGGAAAGAGGAAAAAGGGAGGACAAGACTCAGTTTATTTAAGGTTCCTTTTCTTAAGGACCACTAACGAGCCCGTCCTCTAGGAATGTTTGAGGACACACTAAGGATCTATCGATACTTGAGGAAGGGTTCTTATTATTTTTTCGGGGGGTGGGAGGAAGGAATATTACCTTTTTTTTCTCTCGATGGAGAACTTTTGTTCGATAGCTAATGAATGAAATGGTGGGATTTTTTTTTGTAAGGGGAGTGTGGGGGTGGTGTTTTTGCTTGAAGGGGTGATGGAGGACGTTGGGGAACAATGAAAACGTTCGATTGGGCCACTTGAGGTAATTTATTGGAGATCTTGAGGGGGGTGGAGTGACCTTTATTTGAGGAGTTGAATGGGTGTAATGGAATGTGGGGAAAAGCGCTCGTGTGTTTGATGGGGTGATGTATTATTTTCTGAGGTTGATGGTGGCATGTTTAGTAACAATTTCTGTCTATTGTGCAATGAAATGTTGTCTTATTGTGGGGTTTTACGTTATATTTATCTTAAGGCTCCAATTTCAATCAATTTCCAATCCGATCCAATTTCAAAATATTTATCTAAGGAATCATCCAAGGTGAAAAGTGTGACTTGGATTTTCACTCTTTACTCCTACAATTTATCATGCAAACTAGCGATTCACAGGAGTGAATCACTCAGGATGAACAGTGAAAGTGAAGCAGTGTGAATGAGCCATTAGATATCTTATTGTGGTGTCTTACGTTAAATATATTTATCTTAAGGCTCATTCAGACTTATCCCTTTTGATATTCACTTTGGACTCCTAGGTGAAAAGTGAGAATTGGCATTTCACTCTTTATTGCTTCACTTGTCTATGCAAACTAGCGATTCACAGGAGTGAATCACTCGGGATGAACAGTGAAATTGAAACAGTGTGAATGAGCCTTTATAAATCTTTGAAATGTACGAGTAAGTAGATGAACCATATAAAATGTTATCTCGATACGTATGCAAAAGCAAAGACATCGAACAATATTGTCCAGTTAATATTTGCCTTTGTTAAATAATGACCGTCTCTAAAGCCTGGCCCACTTTTTCAATATACCTTCGTATAAATACTATTACTCTTCTTATGCAATACGTTTAAATATAAATTTTTATTACTAAAAAAACAACTAAACTTCTAAACAGTAAACTCCTATTTTTAAATTCAAGCTTCTTAAATGGAATAAAAAGCATATTACCCCACAAAAAGTTCAAGTTTTTTTGCCAAATTAACTCTCACAGAGAAAAATAAAAACTTTTCAGAGACCGCCACCGAATCGGACAATGGACATTTTCCCTCCCATCACCGCCTGCTTGATGTCTTTTAAAAACCAACTTTCTCAAAAAGAATCGCAATTCTCAAATCTCACATCTGCAGCTTTTTCACCTTTAATGCAAACCGAGCGAAGAAATAAACGCACTCAGAAGAGAGAAGAAGAAGAACAAAGAAATCGGAAGAAATGGTAAAAGAATAATACCATTCTCGATTTGATTCTGCACGAATTGCCTTTCTGTGCGCTTCGGAACGGCGCTAATGGCTGAAAAATTTAAATCTTTTCAAATGAATTGACTTTTTCTGTGATTATTTTTTGTCTGGCGTTTTTTTTTTGTCTCGCCCTTCTTTAATGTCTTCTCAATTTTGAAAAGATGTCTTTTTTTTCTTCACTGCGACCACCAGATACACTTATAATGAAAAGATTATTCTTTGTTTTATGCCCGCTTTTGTTACGTTTTAATACGTCCTCCTAAAAGGCTTCCTGTCGTGACAATAGTGGTTGAAGGTCTAGATTTCTATTCAGGGAATTACGTTTCTATCTCAACCGGCGTTGTTTTTCTGAATTAGCCTAAAAGGTTTGTTTCAGACATTGATTAATTAGACAGTCTTTAACAATGTTACTAAAAATCGTTGTAAATTTTGATCAATATAACGTAAATAATTGATGTTTATCGCAGTTGAGTTTTCATGAACATAAAATTGATATAATCATGGTTATTATCAATCTATCAGCAATCTTAGTTCAGTTTTTATGAAAACGTAAGTAATATAATCATGATAAAATGTATCAAAAAGCTATAAAAATATTAAACTGCCTTAATAATAAATTAACACTTTTGATAAAAAAAATTTTATACTAATTTCCAATATTTTGTTTTTATAAGATATTTTCCAGCATATCTACTAACAATTTTGATAGTTTTACTGTGGGACACCTTTACTGGCCGGCCTTTGTTTATAAACGACGCTTTTCTTTTTTCCTGTTACAGGTAATTTTGTTCTCTTTATTAATTTTGTTTTTGAGTAATGACGCTAAAATTTGTTAATGTAGGAAATTATGCCCTTGTGACTTAAGCATGTAAAAATTATGCAAATAAAACAAAACATGTAAAAATAACAAAACAAGATCTAAAATCCAAATCAATCCAAAATCTCTTAAACGTACAGTATTTTCGAACACTTGGCGACAATATCAGGTTTTTAAAAACAAGTACAAGGCTGCGAATCTCAGCCCTAGTAATTAGTTAAAACAGGCATGTGATTGCTCCAGAAAGAAATTATCTGAAAATTTTCAGAAGTGTCTAGATGAGTTACAGTGCTTATATATAGAAAATTATTTCAGGAGGGGCCCAAATAAATCAGTCTAGGGGTCCTTGGGGTGAAATTTTTAGGTAAGATTTGCATTTTGATAAACTTAATGTAAAAAAAGTTGTTAAAAAGAGAGTTCCAAATACAACAGGGGGTCTTCCCCCAGAAAATGTTTGGAAATTTGACCCTAAAAAACAGGGTTTTAACTTGTTCTGAACACCTAGTCAGATTTTTTTCGAGGGGGGAAGTCTCCTGGCTCCCTCCTTATATATCTGACTAAAATCAACAAAAATGCGATCTGAGAGGTTTCACACTAGATAGGCTCTTCTGACAACGCAAAAGTTTTTCCCGCATCGCAATTACAACGAGAAGCCAACTTCAACTAGGCGCCCGAAAAACGGAATTTTCGCGAAAAATCGCTATTTTTTTACTTTTTCCGGAGAATGTGATCCCGAACACCGAACTTGTAGGCCTCTGACAACTATTAAGTTGTTTTTTCTACATCGCAATAGCAACACAGGAAGCCGCCTTCCAACTTGGCGCCCGCGGCCGACCGAGAAAGCAGTCGCGGGAGGAACGGGACACTCCGCACGCAAAACGAAACTTGCGCGAAAATCGGGATTTTTCCGACTTTTTCCGCGAACTAGTCATTTTTCTTGGAAAAAATCTGGAAAGTAAGGATTATTTAAAAAAGGGATTGTCTGAAAAAAATTCAAATCAGTTCGGGGGCCGCAGGTTGTGCATTACAAATTGAGCGGAATATAAAATTTCAAAAAATCGGAATTCCGATAATCAATACCTCTAAAATTAGCGGATTTCCGCTAATTAGCGGAAAAATCACATGCCTGTTAAAATGTCCTAAAAATTAAAAAAAAGTATCAAATTTATTCATATAATTTACAATAACTGAAAGAATCACGGAATTCTTAGTAGGTACCGCAAATGGCATGAACGCAACTGTCAGCTTATTCCCCTCCATAGTTATTATCATCACCATCAAATAAAAATCCAAAGAAGAGACAAAAATCGTCATAAGATTCCCGAGAAATAGATAAAAATCTGATAAAACGCGGGAGAGCAAATATGCCGTCGCCATTGTTTGAGAATCTAAAAGAGAACGAAAAAAAAATTCTAATTTTTTTTTTGTCTTTTTTTTTGTGTGTCAGTGTTATTAAATTGCTCTTTTATCCGAATATTTGTGAGGAGGAGGAGGAAGGCAAATTTGTTTTGCGTTCGTTCTTTAAATAAAATATGTCTCGGGTCGTAAAAAAAAGGCAGCTTTAAAAACGCAATGAGCCGTGCTTGGTTTATTGGCCCATTTCCCCCCTAAGTTGTCACTGCGAGATGTTTCTATAATGTCGCCTATCGTTTATTTGCAGCGGGATTCATAAGCTGCGAGTTTATATGCTGTATGAAGTGAGTTAGAGTGCAAAGTCTTCAGGGCTTATAGGTATTTTTTCTTTATAAGGATCTCCTTTTTCAATTTGTTTTGATTTATAGTACCTGTATTGGAGTGGAGTAGTTTGTATCGTTTTGAATAGATAATGGTATTTATTACCTACAATATTTTAGAGTAATGTTGTACTGAAATTTACTGTAGTATCTCCTCAGGGTATATTTTTTAACCGAACTAAAGAGGCGTTTCTACTGATGTGTTACTGTACGGCAGTCATAGCCACCAGCGTCGGTGTTAACCAGCAGTTAAGGAAAGAAAAATTTGCTTTTCGCTGACTCTGATTGGTGGGATCCTTTTTTGACCAAGGATTTAACACCGACGCTGATGGCTGTGATTTATGACTGTAAGAGGACCAATAGACGAATCATAGATGACGTCATTTTAATTTCCCTCAATGTACTTTTAATTCTAAAAGATTTAATTTCGTGAGGTATATGGTTTCAGACTTTTTCCTACCAAAGTGCAGCATTTCAAGCAAAATGCAGGTATCTAAGTAATAAATAAAAGATAAACAACTCAGTGTTACACTTAGATATCTTCTTTTAATACTGCTTCAGTATTTGGTGCCTCAGAACTTAAAAAAATATTGGAACTGACAGAAAAAATCAAACGATTCGATAGTAATTGATGCTCAAATACTAAAAGAAAAATAAACTTCATATCTAATATGATTTTTGGATCACAAAGAGCACCAACATACAGTCAAACCCTAAAACGCACACCCACCTAACCTTCACTTCACGGCTTACAAACTAAAAACTGATACCTCCAATTCCAATACCATATCACCTCTACACCTACTATGTATCAGCAGTACGATCTCTATCACATTACATACTCACACATAAGCCTACCCATCCCCTAGGTAATACACGGATCCCCACTCTCCACATTCCTTCACCCTGGAACCTATTAGGCGTATTAGGCGCGGAGAGCGTGTTCCAAAACGGGAGAATCCGGTTCCGGAATTATCCGGGGTTGGACCGGGCGCGATTCGACACGTTTCAATGGAATTATGCAACTGGTAATGGAATACAAGCGCGTGACGGTTCGCGTAGGGGGTGGATCCACCCGTCGGAATGTGTCGAATCTTGACCGAAGATGAGATGATGTTCTGAATGCATAATTCGTAGCGGAATTGGGTTATGAGAGGTGCTGCATGATACTTCTGGGCTGAATGGGAGGTATGGGGTCCGATGGGTTTTGATGAGATCAATCCGTTTCGCTTTGTGGATCTTTGGATAGGAAGGTATGAAGGATGGACGTTTGACTTAAGTGATGTCGGGATTGGAGACAGAGTGTCATTGAAATGCTTATGAGGATGACAATGAATGTTAGCAAGGAATGTAGCTATGGTTTCAAGATCTTGAATTTGACTTCAAAGCTAGCATTTGTTTGAGAACTATACCTAAGTAAATGGATGTTTTAATTTCATATGGGGTGTAACCGAATCTGATTTCTCTTCATTCTGAAGTTTGGTTAGGGTATAATATTATGTATAAATTGAAATTGATTGTTCTAATTAAATCATCATTTGGTTCTAGTTGCCTTTTTTGCATTAGCATAAACTACTTAAAATGTAATTTCATATATTTCTTAATGAAATAATAAATACTCTTATAAGAATTACTTTAAAGGAGCAAGTCCAAGAACTATAAACATGAAATTATTCAATAAATTGTCAAATTCCCTGCTCCACTTCGTAAGATTTCCACCTCCACTTAAGCACCATTTAGGGCGTTCGCAGAGCGACTGGCAATCCCATATTTGGAATGACTACTATATCTGCCAAGCCAATCAGAGCTGTCACTCACATCTTGCAAAGTAGAATTTGGAAATAATTTTAGAAAAAAAGAAATGCTTCTAGAACAGTAAACGAAACAATTAAAACGAAATACTCGCCAACTGATTCATTCTTAATTCAAAACGCAATCAACTCAACGATCAAACCGCCATTTCTCTACTCATAAATACATCGCCTTAATAACTGCCAATTCTCGCCAAGCGTCCATCTCAAAACGTCCATTTCCATAAAAGCGAAAGGACGGCGATTATAAACCAATCAGAGCCGACCGATTAAACGGCCATTCCGGACGCCACCTCCTAATAACCGAAGGGGTGGAGGCGAGTTGAGCAGTGATAAACGAGTGGGGCGGGCGGTTCCATTGCCGAAATTTACATCGCCGGGCATTAAAGAGTCGGGTTAATGGCAAATTGCTCAGAACCCGGGTAATTTGTGAGGGGGAGAGAGTTATGGGGTTGCCCGGGGAGGATGAGTGGTCAAGGTTGACCGTTGGTTCGAGGGGGTAATGGAATATGAGGGATGGAGAGGTGTCAGAATTAAAGGATAGTTTAATATGGTTAATAAATTTGTTTATGTTAAGTGAGATTAAATCGTTAGAATCATAAGGATTTTTGTTTCTTTCTTTAAAAAGCCATGTTTTTTGCAATAATTATCAGTTTACTTACTTTTTAAAATATTATACATTTAAGGGATTGAATTTCAGAAATTTGCTATTGGTATTGCGGAACAAAAAGCCATAAAATCAATCAGAGAAGCATTAAGTTTTCTTTGGAAGAATAAAAACTTTTTATAAAATTCTGGAAAGAAATCTTGATTTGTTATCTATCTCCATATGGAATATTAATTAAATGTCTCCAACCAAATCATGGATAATTTGAAAAATTTTTTAGTTTTTAATTATCCGTATCCAAGTCGCACTTTTTTATTATAAATTGTGTTCTACTTACCCAAGACACCGAACAGATATATTTTACACAGAAAAATTATTTAATTTGGAAGTGACTTTACTAATCCTAAATAGTTTAGTAACTTGGAGTTTATTGAAAAAACAGTTGCCCGGAAATACAATAATTATTTTTTTAAAAACAGTGCACATGATAGTTTTGATGACAGTGCATCATACATCAACAAAAAAGGGCTAAAGCACTTTCTACTATAGCAGAGAAAACGAATTTCAAACCTACTAACGTTGACTGCCACATCACCCTTTGATCAATCCATTCCCAACAATGCTCAACTCAGCACAAACCAACTTACCAAAAAAAAAAAAAAAAAAAAAAAAAAAAAAAAAAAAAAAAAAAAAAAAAAAAACGACGACGCCCCACCATTTCTCAGGGCGCATCGGGGCGAGACCGACCGACAGACGCACGTTCGATTCCAGCTGTTGGAACGCCCCAAAGACAAAGAAAAAGTCAACCGCTGCTCCCCTCAACAAAAAGAGAGGGTGCCGAAAAAGAGAGCAAAAATTTTCCCACAGAACACGCTTGCGGAACAGCAGTTTTGCATTAGGGTGCGGATGGGACCTGAAAAAGGAATGCTGAAGAGCATCGATTTGGAAAGAGGGAGGGGAACTATTTTCTTCCGCCTTGAGCTGTCGACAAGGTGAGGTTTTAATCTTTCCAAGAACAATGGCATGGGGAGCTGGAGATAACCGGATTGTTTTAGGTAGGGAATCGTCCCAAACACCACAAACGTTCAAGATTCGTACCATTTTTGTCATGTATGACCAAATGTCGTTTATTTCTAGTAGCAGTCACGTAAACTTGACACAATTGGTATGAGCTGTCCTACTAGGGGTGATGCTTCACTGCAAATGCGTGAAACAATTTTGCAATACTAAGTAAACTGTTGAACACTTCTAATCAAAAGCGTTTCGATAGTATTGTGTGAGAAAAAGATAGTGTTGGCTAAAAACAGAAAATGTGTTCTTATAGTGTTGCGATGCAGCGTATTGCGAACACTTTCAGATTCTAAACATATTTTAAAGCACTATTTTTAGAACTTCTGAGCTTTTCTCAATATGAACAATTACATCTTTATTATTTTTTAAAAATTTTACCAAAAATAACACGAAATAACAAGACAGTTTTGGAATATTTATCATAATATTCGGCTATGATAACACCCCCTGATTTTAAAAAAAAAATATTTAGTGAAACCTGTTTGTAACGATACACTAGGGACCTAGAAAACCTATTTTACAGGCAGAATACAAATTTACCGTTTTTAAATTTTCTAAGGCCAAAAACACGACCGAAAAAATATTAGCTAAAGAACTTGTGCCCTTCTTTGATACTTTTTTTTTAATAATTGATTCCCATTCCATGCTTCAAGTGCTTACATTGTAATAGACAGGTTATCGTTATTATAGTCAATATCGTTATCCACATGTTTCAATATATTATAGTAGTTTTATGACAATAAACAATTCACTTTTAAGGTAATCTTAAACTACAACGTATCGTATCATCTTCTTAAGCCTAACGCGACGATACCCCATCAGTATTCGATGAAACGTCAAATCGAAGTGTCACCGCGGAACCAGAGGCTGTTGTTCGACACCTCAACTCAGGGGAGGGAAGTTTTCGATTTCGAACGTTCCGAGAGGGGGTAGAACGAAAGAAACGGAACGTTCGAATGGAACGCGTGAAGAATTGATTCTGTGCTCCGAGGGCCCCGGGGACTCCACCAAATCGGATTGAGTTATTTTTTCGCGTTCTTCTTTTCCATTTCTGTTCGAAAAGTGTGACATCCATTGCGCCAGACTCCAGGTTGTGACAGTAATGGGATGTGTCGGAAGAAAAGAACCAAACGATAGCGGGAAAAACCGTTCGGGATGAATATTCTATACTGGGAGGTTAGGGATCTTCTCCACTCTAACTTCCATTGAGGTATCTCTAAGTTCAAAAAATGGGAAAGTTAAGTATCTTCGGTTGTCTTTGATAGGACAGCTTCTCTTGATCAGTTTAACAGGTTGTGAGTAATCATAAACTATGAAAGATATTTATTCTAACATACTTAAATTAACATTCAATCTGAGAGATTTTAAGAGTTCTAAAATTTGTGAAACGTAATTTAAAACATCATCAGATATCACGGGTGTATCCAAGGGAGAGATTAAACTAATTTACTTTTATTTTATTAATTTTTTTAACTAATTTATATTTAACTAACAGGAGGGAGAACTAAATTGATTCCATATCCTCCTATGAATTGTTTTTCTGGCTACGTGACTGACATATATATCCTTTTACAGGCTCCTTAGAGTAGTATTTCACTCATTTCCATGGAATTGATTTGATTTATAAACGAAAAATATACAATTCACTTGTCATTATATTTAACTTAGTCCACATAGATTTCAGTAAAACACTTAAGTCATACCTAGAAACGAAACCAAAGATGGGTTTAGTTATTATTTTATGGCGCAAGAATCAGGTTAGATCATATTGCACCAAACAAAGTCAAAGAATATTGAAAAATCTTATTATAGCTAAGTAAGTGGGTTGAAAACCTATTTCAAAAATTCTTACTTAGTCCCTAAAATAAATAGGATAAAGTTTGTTCCCGTCTAAAGTTAAATAATCTCCTCTGAAATTAATTCCACTTATGTAATTTATCGGAATAGTTAACCTTCTCTCTATCGCCTAAATGGAACTAATTATAGAATTCTTCTCGTTAGATATCCTTAGTTAAAATCAAATTATCGACTATGCATTCATCTTACACCTTCTTAATTAATTATTTTTTTTTTCGCAAGATGTCACTTCAACAATCATAACTAAAAGAAATTAAAGTTACTGCATGTATGGAAACTTTATAGTTAGTGAGAAAAAAAAATCAAAAGATGATAGTAAGTGCTAAGTAAGTAACTTATGAACTAGTAGATTTAAAACCTGTCTTCCTAAGTCTCTCGCTTTGATAAGTTTTAGAAGCTTACAGTCTTACTGAAGAGTTCGATTTACGAATGAGACTAAAAAGTAGAAAAATCTAATACCTTTTGTGCTTTCAGAACTTTTATTGACAGGAAGAAAAATCCTTTAATAAAGGAATTGGCTATTAACTTTATAGATTTCGCATTAAAAGATTAAAGACCATTCTGTCATCAATTTTCTTGCTCTCAAATGTCTATAAAGGGTTTTCTTCTTTACTTAAACTATCAAAAGCTTATCCGAAAATTTTCCGATGTGACCTAAATCTCTATTTATTTTCTTAAATAATCTAATAGAAGCCCAGTTGACTCTTAAAAAATAGCACTGAATACATATATGGGATATAGTTAAGTCAGTCTAGAACAAACTAGTAGTAGTAACTATTCAATTAAAGTTTGGTTATACTTCTCTGTGCTCCTTTTATCTTTATTTAGGAAGTTAATAGTTAGGGACCGATAGAATCGAGCTGTGAAAAGAGCCGTTGAAAAAATGTGATGATAACAATTGAAATAAGAGAAAACTAAAATATTTATCAGTTGAAAAAAAACGAGAAAAGACGTTCTCAGACACATTCTCAGTATAACTAAACGCCATGTTTTCATTAAAGTTAAATATTGTTTTGTAACTATTTTTCATGTGGGTGTGATTAGAAAACTGTACAGTTCCGGTGCTTGTTTTTTTGTTTTGTTTCTCCATGGTCAAGTAATGATGCAGTCTAGTATAATAACTGCTCTTTTCTACATGTAATTGAATTAGCATTACTTCTACGAAATTTTCAAGGCAAACACTTACAACACTGTACAAAACGCAGTGGTTTTTTTTTTAAAAACAAGACTTATTCATCACTCCTCAGCTAAACTCGAACTCAAAGTTAAACAAGAAAAATACACTCGACAAGGAAGAGAGCTCATCACACAAAACCAACCTCCAAAACAAACAAAACACCCCCTCTTCCCACAAAAAAAGAACACCCCCACAAGACCACCCCCATCGAACCAGGAGACTTCCCAAGGACAACCCCTGTCACAGCCCACTCCAATTAGCACGATCCACGCGACACCAAAAAAGATGAAGAAGATGATGATGATGATGCCGAGTAATAATGAGAACGATGAAAGATGATTCTTCCAAGACGTCCGTCCAGACTCCCTAATCGGGTAATGTAAAAACCATACATCTAATGGCGAGTTCCCCTTTCACCAGTACAATATCAGCTGATCCTTTTGTTCATAGACTTTTTCTTCCCTCTCCGAGCCAGATTAACCAAGTCATTTGTCTAATGCCCATACATTCGAACGGCTTGAGAGGAAAGGCGACGTAAGTCCTCGGATTACATGATTGAATGGGGGTGTAAGGTGTCTTCGTTACATTCCATTCAATTACTTATGGTGGCATGATTTGTATCAAGGTATTGAAGTTATGGATGGGATGGGTATAATACTACTTTTTTTTCCTTCCATCTCGTTCTTGTCCGTTTTAATCAGGTACTTTTTTTAGAGGAGGGTTATTAATACATTATGCACTTTGAGTGATTGATATAAGCTCGAGTTTCATTTTTTGAAGTGGGGGTGATGGTAATAAATTGTGCTGTCGATGGTACTCGTAGGATTAAATTTTTGGAAAGATGACTGACGGTATCTCAATTTATAAAAATTGATGTTTTAATGTAATTTTAGAAATGGGGTTTGAACAGATATACAATGAATGGAAGTGAGACAAAAATAATAAAAATGAAGATTTCAACACGTGAAACTTATTATACTATATCAGTTTTGATACTTTTTTGAAACCATATGAAGTTAACAATATTTCGTCTAATTTTTATATTTTGTAATATCCGATTCCATCTACAATTTTAAATGGTCAGGAAACCAAACCTCTTCTTACATCCAAATATTGCAACGGTATAGACCAAGTCTATCTTTTGATGTGAACATTAATAATAAAAAGATTAAAATTATTTTGATATGTTGTGGGAGCTTAAGACACCAAATGCTCTATTTTATGTCAAAATTTTTCCTATTAAACTCAATGGAATTTAGCATAATGGGTTAAAACGTTATAGACCGAAAATAAATTCATATTATTAGACAAAAATGGCAAATGGTTAACTGAATACATCTTGATACTGAACGCAATAATATTCAAACACATTTAGTTGAATAAATGTTATAGTTATTTAACTGAAAATAAAAGTTTGTCACTGTGGAATCATTGCATTGTAAAAATCTACCTGGTAGGTACTTTTCTGTCTACAGTGTCCACCTTCTTCCACCTTTCTTATACATCACACTAAAGAGTATATTAATTTTCTTTCCAACAGGCATACAATGTATGCAAATTATTCCCATAAAAAGCTATTGAAAACATGTCTACGTCACTCACAATCCCCACAAATAATAACCAAAACTTCCCAAACACATCACCTGTCCACCACACTACACACAAAACCCCCCACTATTACTCCCTTTGATACAATTCCACCATTCACTCCCACTTACAGACGGGGACTACATTAACACACCCCACCCCCACCCATCCCAGGGACCACCCGACCCCCTAATTCAATCCAACCCCAAACAGAAAAAAAAATACATAATGCATGCGACCAAAACGGACACAGTTTTCTGGGACATCAGCTGCCCAGGAGGGGGAGGGTGGACCCCTCAGTGTTATTATTCTTATACCTCTGGGGGGATCGTTGTTAGCTAATCACTTGAGAGTTCAGCCGACCCAGATGGTGTGCAAAGTCCGAAAGAAGAGAGGATCAATATGGTGTTCCCCCCCTCTTTGCCCGCGGAATCGAACGTTCTCTAATCCAATCAGGGGGGGCGATGTGTGTTCGAAAAGAGGTTTAGAACGATTCGGGTTTGGGAAAGCATTGGAATGCGGGGCAGGAGTTTCGGTTTGGAAGGTGGGAGTGGACAGTGTTTATGAGAGGGTTTTTTTTGAGGAAATTGGCAGAGTTTGGTAGGAAAACGTAGTTTTCAAAGGATGTTGATTATTATTTGTGTGTAGGTAGGGATATGGTGCACTTATAAATGCTACTTTAACAGTTTCTACGCTAAATCCACTGTCTGAATGAAAATTCTGAATGAATTACATTTGTTTTTTTATAAATAGTACAATTTAAAAAAGTAGTTTTGTGTTTGCAGTTATAAAGATGGCATTCATTCAAGTACAATTATTTACTTTTAATGTTGTTTCATGAAATGCAGTATGAAAAATTCTGATTTTGAACCAAAGGAACTAAAATTCTCAAAGAGTAATCTCTAAACCACGTTAAAGTTGCTGGAATTCCGTTATTATTCCATTAAACAAAAAATCTTCAGAAAACGTAACGCATAAGAGAGATCAAAAACAAAATTAACAGTCTAATGTCATTCTTTACGTAACTTTAAAGGTCATTTTCACTCCTTATAATACAGATATATAAAGTATCTCTGAGTTAGTTCCTAAGATTTAAGGCAAATCCCCTTCCTCTAAGAAAAATTCACATTCAATTCAAACAGAATGAGTTACAAATATAAATAAAATCGGAAATTCGACTAATCAACGATTCCGTGAAACACACACCAACAAATATACATAACTCACCCACAACACATAAAAAAGACACAAAACAAAAATCTGCCATCTCCCATCAAATATCATCTCCTGAAACCAATCTCCAGCGGTTACACAATAACCCCCCCGGGACATCCCCTTCAACTCAGGTTACTGAATATTCATTTCACCAACACCCCCACCCAAAGGGCAATCGCCGATCATTATCACCCCTTTAACGACAGCCCCCTCGCAAGAAAAAAAAAATCGATTATTGGTATCCGATCCAAAAACTCACCTTTTACGATCGCCTTCCGTCGAAACCTGGTTTACGAGGGTCAAGGTGTCACCCACCTTTTTAATTTCTTCTTTGATTCCTCGCGCCCTGTCGATATATATATATAATAAAAAAGCGGACGCCCCGATAAGCTCCAATAAATACCGCCCCGCGGCGCCCCGATCGTAAAATATATAACTCGCCCGCTCAGATTTGGCAAGTCGTCGCTTGTTTTACGACCCGGGGCACTAAAATGTAAAGTGCCGCCGACTTTATTGGTACAAATTGGCCGATAAATTCACACTTTATATAGATATAGGTGGGAGGGTGAGGGGACAAGCGGGGTAAGTCACTCCGAAGCTCAATTTGCCGGAAGGGTTTATTACTTACTACTGGTTGGGTAAGTTTGATTAACCAATATACTGTAGCTAGCGAAGTGATAGTAAAACAAAATGAAAAGATTGTTGTAAAAACAGGAGACTATAGGTTTTTTTTTTCTTTTTTACTCCTTATTTTATATACTTCAGTTATAAATTCCCCAATTTTTTGTAAATCAAGCATGGATAGTTCTTATTACTCCGAGTAAATTCTCCTGTAACATCGATGAAGTGCATTAAAAATTGAAATAAGACCCAAATCCACTAAGAAAGAAAATTTTTATTCACCATAGTAACACTCGTTAGAATTTTCCCACTAAAGATGTAAAATATTCGTAAGAAATAGCAATTATCTAAGTCACTTTTCAATGCAACAACCTAAGTATACAGGAAAAGGGGGTTAAACCAAGAGAATTGGCAGTAAAACAAAATGAAATGAAAAAATTTGAATCGTTGTAAAAACAAGCTTTGGTAACTATCAGTTTCTACTCCGTCTTTTATATTACCCATAATATTTTCGTATTTGTTGTGCATGGATACTTCTTATTACCCTTCCATGAACGTTACTAATGAAACCTTTAAGGAGGGAATTTAAAATGTAAATTGAAATAAAATGGGCAAGTAGACAAAACCCATTAAACACTATATAAAATTTCTCTCTAAAACACTTAAAAAATTTTATAATAGATATTTATACCAGATGGGTGAGTATATAAGGATAATCAAATGAGACTATATAAGAGTACAGTAGGATTTATTAAAATGTAAAGAGATGCAAGTTTAGAATACTTCAATTTTTTTAAACATGAATAATTTAAAGAACTACGACTTAAACGGAGTTTGTTTGTAATCGTGGCCCAATGATGGATAGGTACATATGAAAAGATTTAGAATGAAAAATAAAAAAAGTAAAACTTTTGATAAATTAGATTTAATATTTTTTTCTTTCATACACTTTACATCGCAAATACTGCAATAAAATTTGAATTGCAAACTTTTTTTCATTCTTAGGGGAGGGAGACTAAGGGACTGTTTCACTTATTTGATTATTCGTGGTACGTCAATCAGCCGTTACCTAGAAGACCAATCACAGCGAGAGAGCTCAACCAAAGTCATTTTTGTCTCTCTGTGATTCGTCAAATCGGTACAACCGTATTTCCGCACCGAAACAGACACGGACAAGTGGAAACGCACCTTAAGACCACGCCATAAAGTGACACACACGACTTACGCCGCTTCACCACAAACCTATCATCGTCAAAGGCATTTTTGAAGAGGGCAAAGGCGACTCTGCAAATGAGATGCGAAACGCACTAATCGGGGCAAACGCACTAAAATTACCCCTCGTTTTATCGCCGATTGATCGGAGTTTTATTTATTTGGTCCTCTTCAAACGACAGTTTGTTTGCGGCGACGTCGTTAAATCAGAAGCTATGGGGCGAATACACATAGCTCAGTAAGCGCGACGCGATTGCAGAAAATTTCTTGCTCTGCAAACGATAATTTATGACACATTTGAGAACTATTTTTCCGTTCTCAAATTAACAACACTTTGGTTTGCGTTGTGTTTGTGTTATGAATATGTGTGAAATGTGTTGCTATCCAGAAATGTATTCTAAAATCAATTCTGTAGAAAAGTGTTGCTAAAAATTATAAAGACAAAAAATGTGTTCTTATAGAGTTTTTTTATGTTTATCTAAATTTAAGCACACATTCAGAATTCAGATTGTAATCACTATTTTACCCGAAATATTTTACACAATAGTACTACTTTTTTAGAATTATTCAGAAATTTATTCTAAAAATAGTGTTGTAAGATAAAAAAAATATGTTCTTAAAATAGCGTTTGGAATCTGAATGTGTTCGTAAAAAAAGATAAAAAACACCTTTACACATTTTCTGTATCTGTTTTTTTTCAGCAACACTTTAATGTTAATTCATTTTCGTTATTTGTCTTGATAAATATCAGCGAGCTGTTTTGGACGCCAAATGTTAGAAATATCACCAAATATTTCAAACTAATCAATTAAAATTTTCAGTTATATCATTATGTTGTGAGAAATTGCGGTGTTGCAGATGACGTATCAGCACCAAGAACCAATCGAAGGACCAGATTCTCCATTCGTTCACATATTGAGTGGATTTGCAACGTTCGCGTCGCGTTTAACGAGCCTTGTAAACCTTCCCTTATGCGGCGAACAGTTTATGAAGTGTGATAAGTTTTGAAAGGGTTTTTTAAATGCAGTAAAGTTTCTCCAAAGATGGCGTTTGATAAGGCGAACCGGTCTTTTGAAATGATTTCGATATTGAGACTGTCTGATGCCCAGATTATTTCGTAAATTTATTTGGGCGAGTTAATGTGAGTCGGAGTTATTGCTTTCTAAACTGTTTATCCCTTGGAAAACTTAATAGATGAATAGCTTTGAAAGCATGCGTTTAAGTGAATTTCTCTTTTAGTGTTAATAACCGGGGTTATGATTTCTTGTTGCGTAAAATTTTGATGTGCCACTTAATTTATAATTTACCTCTATTTGATTAGTCGAG
Source organism: Tetragnatha montana (assembly GCA_963680715.1). Lineage (NCBI taxonomy): Eukaryota > Metazoa > Arthropoda > Arachnida > Araneae > Tetragnathidae > Tetragnatha > Tetragnatha montana. Next base: position 13,107,136 of record OY796686.1, read on the forward strand.
TAAAAACATGCTACAAAAGGAACTAGTGTGTAAAGAGTCAGTAAATGTTATACATAGTTCTTTTCGGATTGAATTTTTGATCAGAACTTATCTTAGAATTTTAACTACTACATTAAATTATTAAATTTAAACTGAATTAAACTGAAAGATAAAAATTAATATGCTTAAGAACACAGACTGTCTAGAAATAGAATAAGTTATGAGATAAAGAATAGGCAGGTTCTTTAGAAATCTAAATCTTTGATGCTTAGTTTTAAAAATGTGGTTAAGCAATTAATTCGTAATTGAAACATTTTGTTTCCTCTCAAACTTCAATATTCTGTTATTACTGCTTACAGAAAAAGTATTTCGTCTAACTATTAAATACATAAACCCCGCTAGGGTTATTTTTTGTACCAGATTTAAATATTAAAAATTGCCCAATTTTGTCATTAAATTTCCATGAATTATTTTCTTGATTAAAATCTAATTTATATATGAAAGAATACTTACCAAGAGAAAAAACCCTCAAATATGGTTCTTTTTTTTTGTCTAACCACTTATCCTTTTTTAAAACACCATTTCATGATATTTATAAATAATTTAAAAGGCAAAAAATAACTATCTCGGAAAAAAAAGTATAAATCTAAAAAGTTTGAAGGGTTAAAAGCTAAATTAAACGTATAAATTCAATTTACAGCAGATTTAAAAAACTCACCTTAAAAATCATGAATTTCCTCAACTTCGCCCAGACGACATCTCTATGTAAATACACACCCCCATCATGACATCTCCGATTACAGAACCCCCAAAAAACTCCCTACCCCCCACCATAAATCCCTCCGTTCCAGCCCACCCGCTTTAAATTGCACCTTCCGACATCTCAACTCAACTCCACTCAGGTATGGGAGGGAGGAAAAAATAAGACGAACAGCCCCTCGGTGGCAGACGACATTTCCAGGAGACGTCACCAACCTGTCAACGTCCAAAAAACGACAGACTTCAGAAATAAATAAAAAATCCCTGGGGTAGGGAGAAAAACGCGACTTGATGAAAAATAAATAAATAAATAAGCGGAGGGAATTTCGATTTAGACGTAAAATTGAAGAGGGTTTGAAGAATCCATGGGGCTAACTAAATATAAATCTGGGGATAAACCCGAGGGAAAATATTTTGGTGCGGTTTCGGATTTCTTTTTTCGTTTGGTGGTCAATTGCCCGTAGGTTGGTGTGTGCGGTTGGGCTTATGAGTGTCTTGGAGGTGTTTGTGAAAGTGCTGAGGGTAAGAGAGGGATCACTTTTCATCGGATTAGTGTCGATGTCCGGATTTAGCACTTTATTTCTCCTGCTGTGGTTAATGGATGTGATCGGTAGCGATGAAAAAAAGATTGTTAATGGAGAAACTGTGGCTGATAAATTACCATTATGTTTAGTTACTTGAAAAATAGAGTATCCACACCGTTTACGTAATATTAATGGATTCCTTCCCATAAGGTATTTGGATTAGAAATTTGTTGAAACTACAGTACGTATACGGTCGTTTTATCCAGTGGCGAAGCGTGATTTGTAAACAGGGGAAGTGTACGAAGCTGATCACGATCTAGCCAAACTTGATTCGATTGTAAGATTTTTTTACAGTTTTATTCCGAAAAAGGCAGTTTTTGTTGGTTTAGGGAGTTACAGTTTGCAATGTCTACTGTTCCCCGGTACACCGACATCTGTTTTCCCAATTCCTCCCGTACCTCTATTGGACGTATTTAAATTAAAGTTAAACTGCAAAATGTAAAATGCAAAATTCCACGGACCCCCTTTCAGAGATGAACAACAAATCTCATAGGTTCACGTCAATTACCATAGACAAAATGAATTTTCAACGGGAAAAAAGCCATCTGACAGTTTAAAAAACCTATCCCTCACATGCAAAAGAATCCCAATTTCATCCCTTTACCTAATCTTCAAAAGAAACAGACACAAAAATAACACGGGGAACTGCACATGTCGGAACGGGCTTACTCACGAACAGAAGGATTAAACACAGCTCTTCTATACATATATATGGGATTAGGTTGCCAATATGGCGAAACGAAACTTCACCCGGCTGAGTCGAATTTCCATCAGTTTGATCCCCAATCACGGAAAATAATACATTTTTCAATCTCCCGAAAATCTCAACAACTGTCCCGCTGATCCGATTAGCTCTTCGTTACAGTGGATTCGTCCAGTTCCCCGATTATAAAAGAATTAGTTACGAATCGGCGGATCCGATATACCCTCTCCCCCCTTCCTTTTCAGCGTGGGAGGGGAGCGGTCGGTGTTAGAATTAATATGCAGGGATGGGGGATGAGAGGTCCGTTTGGAACTAAAAATAGCTCGAATGTGGTTTGTGCAGTCGATATCTATTAGTATTAGAAGAATTTCCCGGAAATATGCTGTTGGTATTTAAAATAATTGACCGTTAAAGATATGGATATTTATATCTACAAGATAAATAACATTCATTAATTTATTGTATATCAAGGGGGATTTTTGAGGGAGTACCTAGGTCGTTGGACCTTCAAACTCCAGTATAATTAGCCTCACTGGGTGAGGCCATGAGCTGAACTGTTACAGAAGGTGTGATTTGAAAGTCACACAGTCAGCTGAGGAGTGGCTAGCTTGATGCTAACCCCCTCTTGATTTCCCCAAGTAACCTTGGTACTCATTTTATCGACCCCAGAGGGATGAAGGGCTGAGTCTGCCTTGCCCGTGGACAGGGTTTTGAACCCCGGGCCTGTGGTGTGGGAGCGCAAAGCGCTTCCTCTGCGCCATTTATTGTAAAGTATGCTATATATATTTTAGTGAAGACACTAGATATAAATGGCCATATCTTTAACGGTCAATTATTTTAAATACAATAGATCTATTGTTGCGTAGATCAAATACGAAACAACAAAACGAATGTATTTGATCTTAAAATCCATCGTTGCTTTATATATTAAAGAAATAGGGTCATTTTAGAAGAGGAATTTTATCCTATTTCTTCAACAAACATAGCGATTTATCCAGTTTATCGAAAGAACTTTTCTGCAGAGTACCATTATTTTTAATGTCTTCACCGACAGAATATTCTACTAAATATAACGGACTTCAGATATAAATATTCTCCTATCTTTTTACAAACAAAGTCCTTTATAGGATATACTCATACAACCATTAAATTTCTGTTAAAGCTCAGATTATTCTACCATATGTTATTCCTTACTACAAGTGTACTATAACAAAAAGTACTACAGAAAAAACAGTTCTGGAAATAGAATGGCCATGAAAAGATCATGTTTAGATTGCTTAGAGGGCTCTTATCCTATGCAATATGATACTCCTTTCTTGAAGTAGACAATAAAATGTAATGGAAATAAAATAGCAATGAAAATATCGTGTTTAGATAGCTTAGAGTATTCTACCATATGTAATATGATGCTCCTTTTATAAGTAAAATATAAAATACTTTGAAAAAAAAACACCCCTGAAATAATAACAATGCGGAATCAGAAAGTATAAAATTTTCAGTGCGTTTTGATGATACTCATCCATAGATTCATTAACTAGATTCGTAAAGACTTTGGAGAAAAAGGCTAAATTATCAAACGTACACTTAAGACAGTGGTTGCGGTACGGATATCCGGCAAGAATCCAAAACTACCTGATGCCACATAATACCCGCTGGTCCACTTCTACATTTGGTTTTGGTTCATGACAGAATGGAATGGCGGATTTGTTTTCTTCCTGGATATTAATCCTCATATTAATCTAGCCAGATTTCTGTACCACAACCAAACCCAAAAGTAAAAACGGTCCTTATACGCGTCCACTGTAATGCTAAATCCAATGAATACCTATCAATTACAACAACGAAAATCCCTCACACACCAAATCCAAGAACAGTAAATCACAGCACCCCAATAAACTCACACACAACCCTTTGTCTCCCCCCCTAAAAAGTCAATACACCCCAAACACAGAGCAATGATTGATCAGACTCCCCACTCGTCGGATATTTAAAACGGACGCTATGGCCCTGACACACGATCCATCAGAAAGCGGCCTTTTTATTGGAAGAGGCTAATTTGAGGATTAGTAACAACTCGGGAGAGGATTACGTTTTCAAAAGGGCATTTCATTGATTCGTGCCTTTTTTGTCTGCTGTGTTTCGGGAGAGGATTGGCTCCTATGGTCATCAATATCCTTTCTGGAAGGGTGAGAGTGAGTGGATTAGGATGGAAGCGGAAAATTGGATGAAGAGAGGAGGGAGAGAAGTTGAGAGAGATGATTCAGGAGTGAAGAATGGAGCGGAACTGGTTTGGAAAATTGAGGGAACTGGTTTGAAGCGTTGTGAATATGAGAGTTGCTAATTTCATTTCTGTACAGTGAGCAGTTTAAAGCTACTCCTAGTTTTCAATATTCCCAAATAGCAATGTAAAGGTTCAAGGCCAAATAGCAATGTAAAAACTTCGGCGTAACCCTTTTAAGGTTGTCATTGACAACCTAAACCTGTAACCTTGTGACAAGGTAAATACAACCTGCGCTAGTTGACAACTTTTAGGTTAGCGGCGATCTTACGGAAAAATCTTTAAACAAGGATAGAAATTGAGGTATAACGGTTTTAAAAGGGTTTTCTTTTTTTTCTGCAACCTTGTCATGCAAAACCTAAATTATGTTGTAGTTTAGTTTAAACTGATTTAACATTTAATTTATTTTTTCTTAGACCTCTCAATATTCCCATTAAATCCTTCAAAAATTTTTAACGTTCAGGATTAAAAAGATTAATTCCATTTCTATTCAATTCAGGAATAACGACCATATTCACCTCTAACCCAACCTAACGTTAACTTGGAATCAAAACTTATAATTGGGTTTTGAAGAAGGGAAACCAAAACTAATTAGAGTTGTCGAAAAACCTTGATTCCAGGTTAACCTTAGGTCAAGTTAGTGGTGAATACGGCCGTAAAAGGTTATTCTTTTTCTATTACCTTTTATCAATCTTTCATTTAAAAACCTCGATTATTTAGCTTCTCTTGTTCTCAGGCCTTTATTTGAGTACACAAAGTTTAAAAAATACTCAAATAACATGTAATCTAACGGTTAACCTCCTCTTATCGTAGTCATTGGGTTTCATTAAACTAGGTTTGCCGAAAAAGCTTTGCGCAATATTCGAATGAAAAAGTGAACAGGGGGCATTCGAAACACAAGACCTTAATGCACAGATTCTCCAGATCATTCTTATCAAGGCATTTCTCTTCTCAGACCAACCAGATTTACCCCTCATTTCTCGTGTAGCCGAAACCGGAAACTCCGGGAAAAGAAGATTTCGGGAGAAAGCCGAAACTCCCTTCCAAGAATTTTCCCTGGGGCCTTCGCCTCATTAGGCCAAGAAAGAGTTTATTCACCTTCGACTTTGATTGGGTTACTAGTACAAGCCTTGACAGCCACTTCAGCCTCCTACCCGGGGAAATTTAATGGATACTTCCTTTGGCCGACCTCTTAACCTTTGAATCCCCAAACCGCGAACTACCTGGAACTTGCGGTGAATTTTCTCGTTTCAAAAGGGTTTTAACTCTCTGAAGGGGAAAGATTAGGAAGTTTGAGACACTTCTTGCTGGGGGTGCTTATCTCGGGAAGATATCTAAATAGCTTTCTGTGATGAGCGTGGAGTGAATCTCCGGATTTGTAGTGTAGTATATACTAATTTATTTTGAAATAAAACTGATTGAATTGTGAATCAAAACATGAATTGGGATTGAATTTATTGGTGTTTAAGTGTAGAACGTAGGGAACACAGGGGAAAAGGATTTCACGGGGTAAATATTTGTGCAAAATAAAGGCTCTTTTGAGTTTATTATGGATAAAAAAAATGTCATTTACCGACTGTATACAGCATTGGTAACGTTGCAACTAAAACGTAGTTTTATCCATGACCACCTAGACTCACAAAGTCAGAGGAGCTCGAAATCGTGACGTGAAATAGTAGGCAAGACGTCACTCTTTATAGCTTTTTTGGACAACAGCGCAACTCCAGTCTGAATTATCTTGTACCTTGCGCTGTTGAAAAAAGACGTCTTGCCTACTATTTCGCGTCACAATTTAGACCTTCTATGGCCTTATGAGTCAAGATGGTCATAGTTCTATCCCACTATTTAATGAACTCTTCATTCCAATTTTAAACCACTTTTTTATTACGATTCTACAACTTGCATAAAATAATTTTGCGTTTCTTTAAGAAATTTCCTCTTCTTAACAAGTAAAATTATATGGTTGCACTGCAAAAAGCTATTTCATAAATACAAACTTCTTCATAATCTTCCTACCCACACACGTTCCAAATCCCGATTTGATTTCCGCTACACCCACCCCCTGCAAACGATATTTCGCTTCTAGAATCTCCGCTCATCCCCTCCCAATCGCACCCTCTTCCTCGAAAAAAAAAATAAGAACATCCGACTTCCTTGGGCCATTCCGAGTGAAACGCCATTTACTTAAACTCGATTGATGGCTGGCTTTACTGCAAGAGCCATATTTCTCTCATTGATAGGGTGGCTTATTTGCAAGGCAGCGGCGTACTTCAAAGTCCTATCTTCTTTTACCGTATCTTCTTTCTGTTGCTTCTTCGTCTCATCTTATTAGAGTTTGCGTGTACCAACTTGTTTAAAAGGCGATATTTTTTTTGTTGTTGATGTTGTTGGATTGAGCGTGCATCTATAGAGTGTTTTCAGGTGACGTCACGACCAGTTTGCTGTAGGTCAACGCGTCTGTTGCTAGGGCGGTTGCTAGGTGTTGGGTCACGTGAATGCGAATCCTCCAATAGAAGCATTTCACGACCAGTTATTTTCTTTTAACTGTTGTAGTCTGTTGCTAAGGCCGTTGCTAGGTCCGAGTCATGTGATTGAAAATGCTCTATAGCGTAATCTTTTGAATGTGCCTTGATTTTATTGTGTGAGTAGTAATTGAATATCCGTCTCGGCTCGGTTTTTATATGATGTTTGTTAAGCTAAGTTTGTTTGCTTTAATGCTTTTCAAGTTACGCCTACATTGCATTTGTAATGTGAAACGAAATTTTCTCTAGCGTCGTCATAGACTTAATAGGTTTGCGATAGTTCAATTTTAAAATGCGCATAAAGTTTAAAATAATCCCATCGTTCCTATTGCTTTGATGTCGAAACTTTAATCGCTTTAGTTTAAAAGTTTTTTAATGATCATAATTACTACTCTTACTACATTTCGGAAGCTATTTATTGCATTTCTTGGAAATTCCATCCAGTTTGGAACTAGAGTCTCCATTATCCAACGCATTTATTTTGAATTTATTCATTGAACAAATCAACGGTTGTTCCTATTCTAGGTCTTCGATTCAATTTGGAATATTCAAGAAGCTAACGAATTCAATAGCTTTAATACCACTTTATTTACAAATGCTCTTTATCTTCATTAAGAAATAAACGATTTTACGGCGCAACTAATGAATTCCAAATAGCTGAATGGGTTCAATTAGAGTGTTAGTGTCAACATCAAATTTTAAAACATTATTTTCAGTCTATTTTGAACCACCCAAATGAATAGACATTTTAGGTGGTCTTACAATTCCTAATAGCTCAATTTTCTTTAGTTTCAGCCTCTTTTCATTACCGCGTTTGATTTGACTCTTATTCTTCCATCGATTTAGTTCTATCACTCCTGTTGATCCCAACAGCAAATCGTATATTTTCTTCTTCCCTAAACTTTCATCATTTTATTCCTAGAACTTTCTCAGAACGTGCGCAGCATCCCCGAGCAACCCCCTCCCTCTTCTAATTCCCCAGGGGGCACCTTCCCGGGAACATCTCAACTCACGCCCCCCCCACCCGTCATCCTATCCCTTATTATTTATCGTCTGTGCCTAAAAATCCAATAATAAAGAAATTTATTCTAATGCTCAAGGAATGCGATCGTCCTTCTATCCTCCCCCTCACACGTGTCGCTGACGTCACCTTCCTCTCCCCCCCTGCTAGAGAAATCCCAAGATGCCCCCCTGCGTAAACAAATACTCAAAACGTGGAAGAAGACGAAAAAAAAATGGCAATAACACAGCATGATGCGAATCTTGGTCCTCCGCCTGTACGGTTTTTTTCACTGCGCGGCACCGATCGTTATTGTTCCTGTGTAGTTTTTTCCCCCGCATTGTCTCCGGATTGAAGGTTGTCTCAGTTGGGACGACGGAACTGAGCAAACAGAACAACTTTTTTTTTTGTTCTTCGGCGGAACATGCAGGAGGGGATAAATTAAATTTCGGGCCTCCTTTAGGGAACGAGTTAAGTTGTTTTTGTGCTGTTTGGCTTAATGTTCCGTTTCCCTTTTTAGGGAATTGGAATTTGATTGAAGGGATTAAGTTTGACAGCAGCTAAATGAATATTTAATATAATAGGCAGCCGATCCTTTGTGCTTGAGTGGCAGGGGACTTTGGGTAAGAGATAATTGAAATCCGGCCTGGATGTGAAGTTTTTCGAAACCCCTGTGGTTATTACATTGTTAATGCATTACCTCGCTTCGGCGTCTGTGAAAACTTTAGGTGTAGTAAGTGTATCCTAAATTACTACTCGATTTAGTTTTTGTGTCCTCAAAAGTGCTGGGAAAAGTTTTGTTTGATGAAATTTTACGCGCATTAGTGTTTGGATTTCGTAAATCATATTAGTGGTTTTCTCAAGGGGGATTCGGTATCTCATGAATGAAACTTCGAAAGTTACGTTATATTAATTCTTTTTTTTATATGATAACAAATGATTACAATGTTTTTGTTCGTGTTATTTACTGTTAAAGCGTCTTTGAAAGCTAATAATATTCGTAAAAGGTTTTTAAGGTTAAATATTGTTCACTTTTATAAGTTTTTTCCAATTAGCTGTGGTTTGAACGACCTTTAAAGTTGGGGAAAATTTATATATTGTCGGTCATTTCTTATTCGTTACCTTGCGGTATTTTTGGATAATACTCGGCTTTAAAAAAAAAAATTATCTTAAAAAGTTCAATATTCGACAAATTCAATCCAATTTTTAGATATTTATCCAACAGAAATTATCTTAAATAATAAAGTGTAGATTTTAAAATATATCCTTGCACTGTGAGTGACAAGAGATATAGATTTATTGCAAGTTAAAAAACAGTTAAATTAATTATAGTTAAAAATACAGTTTCTAAAGAAACCTGAAAAACTAAATTATATTGAAAGCTGCCCACCTTGTAAGGATACAGTCATTCATAAACTGTTAGCTTTGACAAGTCCAATAAAGGAGATATCATTAAATAACATTGATATTTTCACAACAGGCCGTCAAAATAGTCAAAGTGATGTAGCATTAGGTTTTTATTCAAAATTATTTTTTGATGCAAGTTGAAAAGGAACAAATAACGATCAAACTGGATTTAAAACCATTAGCTTTAAAGTATGTGTTGAACTCATAAATCAAATATGTCTCATCATTCAGAATTTAGGTATTCAACAAGAGATAAACTTTTATAATTCTTTCTTTGAAAGAAATAACGACACAACGTGTTTGTTCGTTAACTGCCTCGATAATAACGTTTTTACGGATTTCCCTTACAGAGATGTTTCATTTTAATGGCACAGCAGCGATATCGAGCCAACAATTAACAGTATCTCTCACACTATCTCTTCGAAATCAATACGAGATCTGCAACGACGACCATCAAGAAAATAAACCCGAATCCCAGTTTTCGCAACAAATTGAGCTATTTATCCGGAATGTATGTTATCTGGATCCGGAATCGGGATCACAGCCAAAGGAAATGGGACTTCAACAAACTAGTAGGAGGAAAAAACACTTTTCACGCCATAGAAAAGCATCTCACTTTATCGGTAACTTTGAAACGTAATTATTATTATTGAACAGAAAATGCTTCCTTCCTAGATGCCCTCCACCGAGATTTATTTTTATTCCCGTTTCAAATGGGTTAACTGTGAAGAAATGCCAAATCGCGATTTCCTAGTTAATGAAAGGACGGTATATCGTTAATGGACGCAGATATACGTTATTTCAATGAATGATTTTATTGATGGGAATGTTTTAAATGTGCGTGTAGAATCGTATCCGAGAGCAGTTTGGATTGATGAATGTTTATGAATGAATGAATGTAGGTTGTTAATGTCGGTTCGGTATTATTAATTTAAATGCGTCCGGAAACGCTTAACGCAGGGTTTGATAAATTCTTCGTGATTCAAATGATCATTTCGTTTTTGAATTATGAAAATGATTAGATCTGCAATTCAGATATGGAAACGTTAACAGTATATATGGGATTTTTCTTGATGGAGTAACTGCTGAAGGGAAAAATTAAAGCTTCGAAAGAATCGTTAGCAAATAAGAAATGGATCATTATCACAGAGGAAATGTATGGATGCTATCGGTATTCATATGTTAGAAGTTTTAACAGGAGGTGTGTTTTATTTATTAAGCTTTTCAGCATCGAATTTTCACAAGAATACATTTTAAAACCAGTGGTTTTAAAAAGTCTTGCTGAATTTTATGTGAACCTAAAACTAAAAACCTTCCAAACGAAAAAAAATAATTCATGTTGGATTGCCAAAAATTGGTAAAACAAGAAAAGATTAAGGTTTTCATTTATATTTTTCACATAAAATTTAAATTTGGAAACAAAAAAACTGTAAGGTAGCTTTAAGATATTCAAACCATTTTTTAAATTATATTTTTCGTGTTAGTTTAGTGTTCGTTAGTTTTCGTGTTAGAACATTTTTTTTTACACCACAGAATAATGCTATGTTTTTATTCTGCTGTGGCAATTTTGTAAATTCCAGTTCAAAACACTAAAAAGGACAGATTTTACATTACTTCCCAAAAATAGAAAAACAGCAAAACGACTAATTTAATAACTACTAATGTAGTTAGAATATTCTTTAACGAAATAATTTAAAACTAAGAAAAAACCCTGATTATTATCATAATTAAGCCTAAAATAGTTAATCACCGACAAAAAAAAATCATTCGATATCCCAAAACGTTCCACCACGAAGGCAAAACCCGTGCCTTCATATGTGAGGTCCCCGCGGAATATCCAATAATTGCTCAGGAGAGTGTGTTACATGGGAGCTAACAAAGGAGCTCAGTTGGCCGCCGGGGCTTCGCTAATTGAATCGGCTGAGGGTGCTGATGCCCCGGTCACGTGATGCGGAATGGAGGGCTTTTTGCCACGGCTTCGTTTTTCCCTCTGATGGTATAGGCTGTTTAGTTCGTTATGGAGGTTATGTTGCTTTGGTTTGATATTGAGGCGGATTTGTGATGAATAGGTAGGGGAAAGTTTTAAAAAACTAGATGGTCTGCTTTCCTGCCGTACACTGTATTTTAACTCATTGATAAATATCATTGAATTTATCACATTGTCCGCCACACTTCAGGCATTATTAATAATCCCTGGATTTATCACACTGCCCGTAACATTTATATGGAGTCAAATTTCTGAGAAATATACGATACGTATATTGTTTCATACAGGTGCTAAATTGTTTTGTGTTACGATATGTAAATTAACTTTGTTAAATTACCAAGTATAAAGTTGGATTAAAACTTTAGGCATACCTTTTCTACGGTAGGTAGGGTTTGATATAAAAATATAGGATGACTTTGTCTTACATTATACTCTCATATTAAAATGGAAAATTTACTCACAACTTGCAGGTAATCATCAAGAAGAAAAGTCAACTTACCTAAGAGAAAAGAACAAAAATTATTGAAAGAAATTAACACACAAAATACAGATAGAAACAATGAAACATTACATTAAAGGGAGAATAAAATTACTATAAAATATCAAACACAATTTTTTTATGTGCATTGGAATAAAGCATTTCGGAAATCAAAGTTTCTAAAGGCAATTTTTTTTAGACGAGGAGAAATTCTAATAATAACAAAATATAAGATATTCAAAAGTTAGGGAATTAATATTTAACATCAAATAGCAATTGATAAACTTAAGTTTCGTTTAGAGTGGATTTCAAAGAAATAAAACTATCATTACATAAACTCTGAATTGATGGATTATAACCTTTGAAGAGCAGAAGATTGTTAGCCAATATTCCTTCCTATCGACCGATATCGTAGATTTAATACCGTCACAATAATAAGCAATATCGAGAAATAACTGAGAAGTTAATTTCGTACATTCTAAAGGAAGGAACGGTCAGGTAGAAACTTAACCTGGATGCAAAGTAAAATACGCATACATCTATATTTTTCCGAGACTCTTCACACCTTTCCTAAAAAATTCAAAAAACCAGTTCATCTCCATCCTTCCCCCATCATCCATCGAACGATTGTTTACACATCCACCCCCTCTCAAGAAATCGAACTCCTCCAAGAAACCCCCTTTTTCGATCGAGGGGGGGGCACAGGGGTGATTGTTCATTTCCATCCGATCCCCTAATACGATCCCTTCTCCAGAAACGCAATTCGGGAGAGACCTTTCCGGGGCAAAAATTCCGGGAGTGAAAAATAGTTCCCGGGGAGACACCCGAAATATGGAATGTTTCCAGATATAAATGATCGAATTTTTTATTATTGGTATTATTTCTTCTTCCTCAGAATCAATCTTTTTTCCCTGCGTTTCTTCTGGGTGCGATTTTTTTTCCCGATTTTTCTTCCCTCGGAAAAATTCGAAAACTTATATTCTGTAAGAGAGGGGGGTTGGGTGGAATTAGGGGATCGGGGCGGGGTCGAGGTATGAATGGTGAGGGAAAATGGAAAAGGGGTGTTCTTTTTTTTAGGATGAGGGTGAAGGAAATCGAGAAGGAAACAAAAGATTCTGCTGAGGGGTAAATGAATCCAAGTCAAGTCTCATGACTTACTGCTTTAACTCTTTCAGTCCTAGACACCCCAAATTTACCATAGGATTCAATGGCAATCTCGGGCGGTTTAGGATAAAAAAGGCTAAGGGTCAATGAGCTTTAAATTTATTAATTTTCCCCTTACTAAATTACCCTTTCACTTAATTTTATCCCTTTCAGTTCTGACCATTCCAAATTTTCTATGGGACTTAATGGAAATCTCGCGCGGTATCTAGGTTTAAAAGGGGGTTTAAGCGTGATAAATTTAACAGCAATAATAGAAAACGGTACTGTAAGTTTTACTTGAGAGGGAATAATCAAACCTTTCGAAGGTCTTAATACAAAAGTATCTAAGGTCTTAGTATAAAAAGATATTGACAGAATACTTAATTTCTTTATATTTAATTTTCATTACTGAAACTACAGACATATTTTATCTCAAATTATTTAGTTGTCAAAAACATGCATGAAAGAAGAAAGGAAAAACATCCCAGAGAAATAAAAAAAATTTTTCTTATAATCAGGATGAGTGTATTGTTACACAATGATGGATTAATTCTGGTCCCTCCATTTTAAGATATCATTCACCTATAACTATGACTGTTACACAGCATTTATGGTTTATTCGATGTTTTGGAGCTATTTAATCAATCTGTAATGTTAAAGCGTTAAACACCCCTACATATTGAAAGTTTATTCACTGAATATTTAACACTGCTACATTGATGAATTAGGATTTATCGATTCCTCAACTGTATGTACAGCAAATAGTAGTATGAATTCAGATTTTGTGTGATGTAGATTTATATGTTGCATTGTTATTCTGTTATTAAGTATTAAAATCCTTTCCCATTTTATAGCACAATATAATCACTGAAAAATATCCAAAGAACTCCTCACACAGTATTATTAACAAAAACGAAAAATGAAACTTTGGAACAGCTTTAAAAAGAGTCCTCCAGCCACCATGCTTACTCTCACTTCAAATGATGACAACACTTAAGCAAGTTGCTGTGGTACCTGTGGTTACACATGGAGACTGGAGGACTCTTTCAAAGCTGTTACAAAACCCTTATTATACTCTATAAGCATTCCTGGTTTATTCCATTCATAATATATTTCCAGATAAAATAAATAACCACTCACGACATAAAAAAAGGATTACGACTGATGATCACAAAAAAGGATTATGCGACAACCCACCAAATCCGAACACAAAACCAATGCTTTGGAGTACTTACGTACACAAAAAGAAACGCAAGGGCACCAGCCTTAATCCAATTCCCCTCCAGAAACGGATTCAGGGGATCGAAAAGATGCTCAAAAAGGAAACCCTCAAGAAATCAATCCCGATCTCCAAGATCGAAAAACGCACCTCGAAATAATAAGCTTTAAGTCGACAGAAAGATCATTTGATCATTCTAATGATACTACTATTCCTTTTTCTTTCCGGAAATAAAAGGACCCACGACTCTTACTAATACACCGTTGCCACTCGTGACAGATGAAAAGAGGGCAGCGTTTCTCGTTTGCGTGAACGCGCGGAGGAAAGGAAAAAAAAACTCCGGGCAAATAAATAAATTATCCGGCAGACTGGATTCCAACTGTAACCGTATCCGGCGATTTGGAAAGACAAACGGTTTCTTTATCACGCCAGCTTAATGGTAGTCTGCAAAAATATTTTACGCTGGGGCCCGAGCGTAAATAATTAAACGGGAGGAAAAAATTAGAACAAAAATAAGGAAAAAAGATCGATATTTTTACGTGGGGTATACGAGAATTACTTAAATTATACGTTGGATTGGGCATTAGGGGGAAAGATATCGCGAGTCATACTAGAACGAATTTGTAGAGATTAGTTCTTTTTCTTTTGGGGGCATTTATATTCTGACGTGCCCTGGTGGAATGAGCTGTAATTCCGAGTGGCGGAGGCAATCCCATAGGATTGCTTTCGGAAAGTCATTTAATACTGGGAATTCCCATAACTATAAGTATAACGGTGGAACAGTCAAGAACGGGAAATTAGAGGTTAGTTGAAATTTGGGGTTTAGTTTTGTTGCGGAGTTACTTATTAAGTGAAATGAATGTAATGTTATAGTTCATTAATCAAAATTTAAATGATATAGCAAAAGTTAGAAGAATAGTATGCCTACTACTTAAGCAATGAAAGTCACGGAATAATAAGTATTCAAAATCCAATTTCTCTTTAATGTGAAGATTCAAAAAAAAATATACTTATTTTCAAGATCAAAGTTTCACATTAAAGCTGAAAAGACAGGTAACTTACTATTTAAGGTAGAATTCCGCTGTCCAAATATTCGTAAAGTAAAACTAAATAAAATGTAAAAAGACACTTATATTTCCTTTTGAAGCTTATATTTTAGCAGGAATGGGTAGGTTTAAATACCTAAAAATGACACATAGCCATACATTTAAACTAGAAACGTGTGATAATGATGAATAACAAAAAAATACTACACCATCTAAGAAATAAATGTGAACTAAACAAAAAACATGCTATTTTATCCTGAATTTAAATGAATTTACGTCTAAAACTAAGGCCAGGCATTCAAAAACTGGTAGTAAAGGGATGAAAAAGCACGACTAAGGACTTTAAAAAAAGAAATATGATAACATTTAGAATCTTTTTACGACACTAGTATACAACATTAAAATAAGCCTCTGAAATACAAACAATGGTCGAAAAAAATCAAGACTCACTTATTTTCCACACATATCTCAAAAAAGCGAATTCAAACGTCACTATCTCCCACTCCATACCTACTCAACAGTATCGCAAACTTCAACTCTTCCCCGGGGACACAATATACTACCGATACCTCCCTGAAACTTAAAAAAAACCCCTTAAACTCAACTCAAAAAAAGCGCATCAAAGACAAAAATCGATGTTTCAAAAAGCGACTGCCCGAAAAAACGGGCCCTTTTGTCAAAGACTGTTATCACACCTTTTGGAACAAAATATCATGAATCCATCGACCCGGAATTTTTCCCTGGGAAAAAAAAAACTGGGAGAAAACCTTCCATTTTCGGTTCGAGGCCCCAGGGCGTTCCAAGATACTGATTTCGTGCTGGATAGAGAGAAAGTCAGCGTTTTCGCAGCCCTCTTTGTATAAACACTTTATTTTCCCTATACTCTGCTGTGCGTTGGAGAAAGTTTCTCTCTGTAGCAGTAGCGTGTGTGTTCCGGTCCTTTTGGCTATTTTATTATAAATATATAAAAAAAGTCGTGGGTGTGGGATCCAGTTCTTTTTTATGTTTGGAGTGGGGTAGAAGTGGACTGAGTCGGAGTTGACCGTGGGATTGGGGAGAAGTGGGGTTTCGCATGTCTTATCGCTAAAAAAGGTTTTGTGAAGATGGCATCTTAGAAATGGAGTTGGTATACTTTTTGAATAAACACTCGGTGTATTATGGAAAAAAGAATGAAGAGGTGAGGGAATAAGATGGCATGGAGTGAAAAGGATAATTGTATTGAAAGGGATGAGTAAAATAATATCTTCATATAGTCTGTTAGATTTCTAAAAGTTTTTTTTTATTTCCGTTGAAATAATTCAATGAGAAAACCATGAAATTTCCGAGATTTGTGTACTCAGATTCTTTCAGAGTTGAAACTTTTATTTCTTTGGATAACTAACTACAGTAAAGATTAAACAAGTATGACGTACCTCAAGAATGACCACGATGCTTTAACCAAGGGATACAAAAAATAGAAAAACATATTGAAAATAAAAAAAAAAACCCTCGTTACCCGAGTATATTAAATATCGAAGAAGTAGATTGTCGTAAGCTACAGAATAAGATCGTACAAGCATTTTCTTTTTTAAAGTAATAAAAGTTCCACCACTGAGTGAGTAAGGTAATTTATTCGTGTAAAAATATCACTTACTACATAAACAGGAAAACCAATGATAAAAATCATGAGAAACATTGTTTATTGTGGAAATCATCAAATTAAAATGTTTGTAAAAAAGAAGGCAATGTGTTAGAAACTGACACAAAATAGGAACACACACGAAAAGGCTAAAAAAAAAAGCTAAAGGCTAAAAGCAGACCTCTGGTGAACTGTCATCCTACTTCTCGACTTCCACCACTTAACCCCACAAAGGAAAGTTACAATCCTTATAGAGGTAGAGATAAATTAAAAAAGAATGTGAGCATTTCGTTTCGAAAAGTATCTCTCCACATTCACAAAAATTCCCAAAAGGCGCAGATGATATGCGATCACACTCCTCGACTTACGTCACTCCACCCCCAATAAATCCCGAGTTCCTTCCCAGAAGTCGGTCCCAACCGGCTTTCCATACCGTCAAAACACGCGACTCTTGGAAAACGCTCTCTTTCTGCAGCACGGATCCCTCCCCAAAAAAGATATTTATTTAGATTTTTCTCCGAAAAAGACCTCCTTCGAAATTGAAGAATCGGAGGGGGTGAGAAGAAGGAGAAGATTGGAGACTTGGTACTTCCCTGGTTCTTTCATCTGACAGGTAATACACCCCTGGATGGGGAGGGGATTCGAGTCTTACCCCGCGTAAAAACGGGGACGAACAAACTCCTTTTTGAAAAGACGGGATAATGGGGTTTATGATCTCGAGACGAGAGATCTTGGGTAAATATTTGGAAGCGCGCGTTTCTCAGTGTGTGTGTTTTGACGCCATCTTTTGTGAAAAGGAAGGGATGATTCCTGTTGGTGTTGTTATTAGATGTTTGGTTTATTATGTAATGTAGATTTGTGAAAGGCTAGACGAGGTGTTTTGAATTAATTCGGCTTTGATGTTGATTTTTGTGCCGATTTCCACGCATGGAATGTTGAAAAGAGAAAAGTCGTATTGTGTAATATTAAGGCTTATCGATACCCCTTTATTCCATTTATCTTTGTATGTTTAGTACCCTGAAGCATATAACTATAGCTTATTAGTGGTTGAAACTTTCATACAAAGGAAATTTCCGAACAATTTTACTATAGACATAGTTACAAAGAGAATATCTACAATGTAGATAATCTCTATGTATATGTAGATTTTACATAATAGACGATTGCTATTACGTATGAAAAGAAAAAAAAACTGTATAGAGTGTTTCAATTCCGTTATCTATTCCTTTAACAATTGAGGCGCTTGCAGAAATTTCAACAACTTTACATTGGAGTTTGCTCATTGTTGATACAAGCGCCTGAATTTGCATGTTATTTGTTGTTACCAATACGACTGCATATTTTAATGAGGGTGTTCAATTTTCGGCAATATTTCTAATATTTGAAGTTTAAAACTGCTTGCGGCTATTTATAATGAAAAAAAAACCGAAAGAATTAAGTAAATATCCAAGTATCTTGGGTAAAGTATCTTTCTTTAGATGCTAAAAATATTCATTCGACACTTAACGCTTAATAATAAAAAACAAATTTGAGGTTATGATGATAGAGGTTCATTATGAGTAATTTTTCTATACATAATTCCATTAAAAATAAACAATGTCAAAGTTAAAATTAGTAATTTGTATTCTGCAAAAGGAATCATACGATCTGGATTCAACTCCAGAAAAGAGTAGAAACATACAACCATCTATTCTCCCACACTTACACAAAAATCCTTTTAAACCCCAACACAAAAACGCATTTCAAAAAGCCACATACATCCCCTCTGCTGTTCCACACAGTCAGCAAAACGCTAAAAAGCGAAAAACCATATAAAAAAACCCCGCAACAACCTCTCTAGTCCCTTTCCACGCATTCCACCAGAAGAGCAAACGCATATAGCCCCAAACAAATAAACGCAAGTTAAAATCCTTCCTTTTCCAGATTAGCAAAGAACCCCAATAACTCTCGGAAAGAACCTCTCCACGAAATGAAGATTCGACGTATTAAGGGATAATGCCCAATGATACAGAAACGTATCGGAGAAGGGAAATAAATATAAGGGAATTTATATTTTTCCTCCAAACGGAGTACGCTTCTACCGCTAAAATAATAATAATAATAATAACAACAACAATAACCTAGAATAGTGGGTTACAAGACAAAAAATATTTTTCATTAGGTAATGGAATTCCCTGGTTTTAAGGGGGACGAAAAGGGATATTGAATCGATTTATTACTTTACATAAAAATTATTCTTTTCGGGAGTCTAGTCCCACTTCATTCACTGAGTGGGTATCATATACACAAACCAAGAACGATAAAGTACCAAAATGACTGACAGATACAGATACACTCAGTAATGATATCGTATCATAAAGCGTCTGTAACTATCATAGTATTCGCGAATCCTGAGCGTTGTCTTAATGCGCCATTAAAATCGGAATGCCTATAAATTGCGCGACGCATTAAAATCTAAATGTTCATGATGAGTAATGTTCCCAAATGTTTACGAACACGAAAGATCAATTGATGTCTAAATGTTCGGCGTTTATGCCTTAGAATTAGTTACCTGTTTTGGGGCAAACAATAGTTAAAGGCAAACCCACTCGAATATGTGCTATGTATCTATTAATTAAATGGGAGTTCATAGACATAGACATGTTTATGGCCGGATGGGTTTAAACTGCTTTCCATCAGTGTTGGACAGCGAATGGAGCTATATCATAGATTTGTTATGTGAATTCCGCACTGTGCATTTGAGAGTGGTATCTCTTTGCTTAATATAGAACATATGTGGACACACGGATGCGAGAGGAGGTAGCTGCTGTAGCGCAGTGTAGCTCATATAGCTTGGTGTCTAAATGACGAACATTGTCGTTCAGTATATGCATAATATGAATTGCATGTACTGCATTGATATTGTGTAGATTTTCAATCCTGATTTGACGAATTATATTATTTGATTTATACGAATTTTTAGAGATTTACAACTCAAATTCTGCTCAGGGGGATATGTTTCTCTATTGAGTAAAAGTAGCATAGTATTTTTATAGTAATACTAAATTCCAAAGCATTAATTTATAAAATCGTCACAAAATCTGTGTCCAAAATCCAAAATACCTAACAAAAATTAAATCTTCGTCAAATCTCTAAAAATTGTCTCTATGAACGTATTTTATAATCTCTTCATAGTTTCTTTAAAGCGTTGATTAACATTATATTAAAAAAGTAAAACTTTTAAGGATATTTATAAACGTTAACTTCTAATATAATGACAAAGGCTAATTCATTTTGCATTATAAAGGTAGTGAAAGTAGTAAATCCTAAAGCCCTGGATAGTGTATCCAAGCGTCGATTCTTAATTTACATCAGTTAATAAAATGCTACAAAATAACAGTGCAATGACAAAAAAAAAAAGGAGACATAAAATCAATGTAGAAAAGTGGCAGAAATTTTTTTAAAAAGCATGATTTACTTTTTATTTTAAATTTAATATTGAAATAAAAAGGACAGCTTTCACTACGGTTGCCAATCAAATAGCCAGTAAAATGATGACACCTATCGGTTGTCCTACGAACCCTCAGTTAAAATAAAAAACAATTTATTAGTTTTAGATAATTTTAGAGTTTAACAGTGATCAGAGGAAATCGAAACTCCATGGGGCACAAACCCCCACAAAAAAGGGTTAAACGAACGAATCCCCCCACGACCCCTAGGTGACAATTTATTCAATCCCAATGTTGTCAACCGAAAATCAGCGACGCGTCACAAACCCTTCCAATTAGCATCAAGGCGACAGTGGCATCCCACGAAAATCCACTCAGGACGTACGATTCCGAGGGTACAACAAAAGGGACCGCCTTTGTGACGTCACACGTGCCCAATTAGAGAGGGCGGCGGAGATTAGGGCGCGGGGCCTTTGATGTGCACAAAGGGACGCCCTTTTCACGCGCGGCTGAGCCCCGGTGCTTTTTGGGGTGGGTGACGCCCCGTGGAATATTTCGGGGCGTCAGTGTGGGAAAGGGATGGCCATGAAGGGAAGGTAGTTTGTCTAGGTTTTAATTTGCTAGGAAACAGTTTGTGCGCCGTGGCTATGTTATTTGAGTATTATGCATCATTTGCAATCACATGACTCGGACCTAGCAACGGCTATACCAACGGACGCGTTGACCTATAGCAGTTAACAGTTAAAAAGAAAATAACTGGTCGTGGAATTCTTCTATAGCAGCATTTGCAATCACGTGACCACACACCTAGCAACCGCCATAGCAACAGATACCGTCGCACTTAGCAACCACCCTAGCAACAGACGCTTTGGCATACATCTGTTAGCAGTTAAAAGAAAATAACTGGTAGTGACGTCACCTGAAAACACTCTATATGGAAATTATACTAGGCTACACAGTTGCAAAAATGCATATTAAGTGCATAATTCAAAAGCGTAGTGACTGCTTGAAGAAAATGCTGTAATTCGGAATTTTTCACTTCTTGCTTCACAACATTAATTTCGCTTTTTAAAATACAGTGAAACTTGGATATTTCAAAGCTGAAAAAAAGTTTTAACTACCCAAAGAATTAAAAGTATTTAATTAAAACTATGAGCCTTATTTTAACAAAACTTTCAAAGGGTTAAAAATTTCGAATTCAAGTTGTTTAAGTTGCAGTGCATCCGGATTGTGAAGCAACACTTGGGTTTCTGATTATAAAAGGAATTTTTTAAAAGCCAAATGTTATTTGATGATATATAAATAAGGATAAAATTAAATATATCTCTTTTTTAAATTCTATACTATTACTATTTATACTTATAAATTGTACATTAACTAAAATCATTATGTTTTACGTTCCATTAATTTCATAACATACCTACTGACTAAGAGCACGAATTAGATTCTACATATTGATAAGGATAATTACTGAAACACAAAAGGGGACATCCATAAATTACATGATTTTTTCCAAAATTTGGACCCC
Organism: Tetragnatha montana; assembly: GCA_963680715.1. Classification (NCBI taxonomy): domain Eukaryota; kingdom Metazoa; phylum Arthropoda; class Arachnida; order Araneae; family Tetragnathidae; genus Tetragnatha; species Tetragnatha montana. Next base: position 13,128,815 of record OY796686.1, read on the forward strand.
CTCCCCCCTTGGTGAGATTTTGCTGGATCCCCCCTCCCCCCACGTGAGATTTATCTAATACTTTTTAAAAATGATTTTCCTTTCTAGAACAAAACAAAGAAAATCGTTTAATTTCCAACTTAAAAAGTTGACGTGAGATTCTAATCGACCCCCCTCCCCCCTTGGTGAGATTTTTCCAAACCCCTCCCCCCTTTTTGACCTCACGTAATTTATGGATGTCCCCAAATCAAATATGTCAAGAATCCAAATGATAGGTCTTAGTAGAAATAATGTCATGATATCACAATTTGGATGAATCGATTTGACTACATATACAACATTGAAATAAGCGAAAATAAATCTATAACCTACAAAAAAACATTCAATTTCAAAACTCCATTTCTCAATTAATAACCACCGAGCACCGAATAACAACATAAATCAACTAATGGATCCAGCTGGGACCGCAAAAAAATCAAATACTCATCGAAAGCGAGCTCTATACAGAAATCACCGCTAATTGAAGACAAATATTTAAACAATGAACGCATACAAAAGAAAGGAGAAAAAAAAAAGACATTCCATTCATTTCAAGGATATAAAAACAATCCCAGGCTTAATCCTCCTCAGGGTACGGATGAGGGTGTTTTTTATACCCCTCCAACCCTCCGCAGCATTTCGAATCTTCTTTTAATGAGCCGGGGTTATCTTTCCGTTCGAAAACCCCCCATAATAATTGGAACAAAACCGTGGAACGAAAAAAAATTCAAGATGATGATGATGATGATGATAATAATAACAAAGACAAAGAAGGAATCTGAGTTTTTGGAGAATGAATGTATCATTGATTGAATCACAATGGATTTGGGTTGCTCTGTCCGTAGGGACCGTGTACGTTTTTGCTCCCTTTTTTGGGGATGTCGTTTGCTCCCTGTGGGGTAGGGATGACGTTTGTTCGGCTTCGTTACCCGCGTTCGTTCTGGTGGGGTGGTCGTGACTTGCGTTGAATATGGTCGGAGATAACTCAACTCAGGTGTGGGAGGATGAAGCTGTTCCGGGAAGTTTTTAATTAGAATGTTCTTTTTATGGGGGGGGGGTTTGGAGATGTTTTTGTTGTTTGATGAAAAATTGATATTGTTTTTTTGGTGATAGTTCTTAGAATTGAGGAGTTATTTTCTGAGTACAATAATAATAGAGGAGATATTGATTTTGTTTAAAATAAAATAGAGTTATGGATTGTTAAAATAGAAAGAACATCACAGATTTTGAGACATAATTCAATCGATTCAATTTCATTCGGTTCACCGTTTCTTGCAAGGGTCTTTGTTTCTCTAAAAATATATCATTTTGTGATCTGAGTGCAAGGAAATGTAGTTAAAGTTTCTATACACGGTAAAGCTTCTTATTTAAAAACTTAAATGATATAGGCTCAAGATTATAAAATTCCCTTCAATTAATAATCGATATTAATAGAATCGATAGTCTATTAATATCGATAAGTGAAAACTACCTATTATTGTGAATAGTTAAAAATTAAAAAGTATCTAATAATATCAATAAATATCAAAAAAGTCCCAATTTAGTTATTCGCAGGGGAGAAAATTTAAATATAATTCAAGCATTTTGCTACAGGTTTGGATCTTTACAGTTGTAGCAAAATAGTTCCATAAAGAAAATGAATGCATATAAAATATGTGAGCAACAAGAAGGAAAACCGTAATTTTGAATCCATTATTTGATTGCTGTAATTTATTGTAATGTTCCTTTATCATTTACATGTCCCTTCATCTCTAACTAAACTGAAATGCTCAAGAGTAGATTCCTAAGCATCACTTAGCCGGAGTCCATCCTTCGTACTAAATACCAAGAGAATCCCTGATAAGCCCCCAAGAAACATCTCACTCCTTAAAACAATCAACGCAACGCGTTCCAACTCCGTCCAAAGTTTCCAATCAAGCACACGCGATCTTCGATCTGATTGGACAAAAAAAAAATGCACCCATCCAATCAGAAACTAAGAGCCAATCTTTCCCAAAACGGAAATGAAACTCGTTAAACGGAGCCAGCAATTATATCGCTAAACAGTAAACAGAACACTCGCGATGTCGCGATCTTAATAAATTCGAGTCTTAATAAGAATCGAGTGTCGTCTGCATGGCAATCGATTCGATTAAGGGCTTGTGATTGGTTGGAGGCGTTCATTTCGGTATTCTTCGGATCCGCTCGGGTTTGATTGTCGTATGAGAGGTTCCCTTTCGTTTGTGGATGGCAAATTGATAAGTTGCATGTGTTGAGGACGTATGTGTTTCGTTAAAGAAGTATTGAAAATTAATATTTTACAGTGAATTGGAGGTGGAAATGAATAAATTGGTGGTGGTGAATTTATGTCATCCATGTGAATGTGTCAGTTCCATGTTAGGTTTATATGGATTTTCAAACATATGGAGGTTTATTTGGTAGGTACACAAAAATATCAGTGAAATTAATTTTTAAATGGCCAAGTGCTGTACACAAGGTCATTAATTCAACACGCAATAAAATACTATATATAAAGTAAATACACATAAAAGGTGAGATGGGTGAAACTTTGAAAAGGAATACCTATGGAGGTATTAGAACAAGATTTACAATACTTAAAGTTTATAAACTGTAAAATAATCAAATAGATTTACTAGTTGAGGAATATGAAATGTCAGTATGTGAAATCCTAGAAAACTTAAAACTACTCTTAACACAAATTATTCCATACTTTAAGGTGCACAATTATTAATTTCTGTCCATTATTTGTAAGAAAAATTTTGATATAAGATGATACAAGATTTATCAACAGAGAAAGCAGAACAATGGTTACTATGAATTTACAAGTGGCTCTGTGGTACTATCTTATCCTTAAATCCTTATGTTTTATGAAAAATCCTCTGAAATAATCTTGGTTAAAATATTAAAAACATAGAAATTTCGTCCCTTAAACAAAAATAAGTAAACTGCATAAAGAACTTAAATCTGATAAAATAAAACAAAGAACTCCACAATAAAGATCTCTAAATGGAATGATGCGCATAAAATATTCATAACCTTGACCCGAATTTAAAACATAAAGGGACAATTCTTGAGGGTGAAAATATTCTAAACTACCTTATAAATCTTACCAATAAAAACAAATAAAATCAACCCACTAGATCTTCAAAACAGTTAATATTAAGAGGGCAAATACGATTAAGCCAACCCTAATTGATTGCTAAATAACCTGTGGGTACATTTAGTTAAGCAAACATTCCGAGACGTTTAAATCAGTCCCAAGAAAACAATCAAGGAAATTCCGCTTCACTAATTTCGACAGGTTAAACTTTAATGTGTGTATATAAGGAAAGCATTCAAAATATTTAGTTAATAGAATTACTTTTGTTAAAAGAAGGTTTATAGGAGCCGTTTAAATAGCCCTTTTTTAATGTAAAAAGTTTCTTCATAAATGTGAAAAGGTGCCCTTTCTTATAATCGAATGTTTTTAGTGAACTAGTTCATTGATCAATATAATTACTTTCTTAAGAAATTGAAAGTACTTTAAAGGAAATAAACTATTTCCTAATTTATCTGTATGCAATGGGGTCCTTACATTTACAGTACATTCTTTCCTTTTGTTATTCAACTATTCCCATAAGATAGAGCATTTTCAATCACATGACTTTACCAAACAACGGCCTTAGCAACGTTGTTTTTATCCTCCAGTGATGTCATGTGCGAATGCTTGTATTGTATGCTTCTATTTCCCGCCCCTAATAACAGCCTTAGCAACGTTGTTTTTGTCCTCCAAGTGACGTCATGTGCGACTGCTCTATATTGCCACATAACCAGTAAACGTGTGACAGTGAACTGTGTGACTAGTGAATGGATTTATTTATTGTTGTAGCTCATTAAATTAAATTATTTCATACATTTTATTTTAGTAGTTTCTTTTTGGCAACAATGGATTTTTATGTTTGGAAGGTTCCAGAAGATTGAGAGCACTTACTTATAATAAATCGTTTTTATAATTTAATCTTGTTAAGTTACATGACAAATTAAAATGTAGTAAAGAAAATTAAAAATAGTGATTTTCATGTTTAAAAAACCAAACCTGATCTTTATCAGAACAATAACCATTCAAGTTTCATATACAAACCTATCATACAAAATCCCCCAGCAACAAATCACACAGACAATTTAAGTAAAAACACAAAACAAAACTAAACTAAACAAAGTATCCTAAAAACAATGCACAAACATAAAGAAAACCCCTTAAATTATCTCACAGGTCAATAAAATCGTGTTTTCCGCCCACATCCATAGCCAGAAACGCTGTACCTCATCCTCAGGCGCCGTGCCTCATGAGTGTTCTCCTCACGTCCCCCTTCGCTTCCTGATCAATGGTCGAAGTGTCTCATTATTCCCGCTGGACAGTCACGTGCACCACTTTTGTCCACTGTCGCCATGACCTCTTCCATCAAGCATTAGGTGGACAAAAGCTTAGTTAGTATGCGTGTTAGGCTGAGGGTTTATCTTATGGCTTTTGGCGTGTGTGTTTGTGCTCAATGGTAATTTTGTTAATGATGTGTTGATTTCGGTTGTTATGTTTATTTATTAGTTAAGTTGTTGTTAAAATGTGGATGTTACGCGTGCATTTAAATGCGATGTAATTTGTTGGGCGTAAATGTGGTTTTATGTATCACGTACATAAAAGGATACAGTCTTATACGGTACTTTAGTTATCATAAGGGTCAGTAACATACGATGGAATTTCAGGATATACTACCACCAAAATGTTGATCAAACTAAGTGTCAATCGAATTTCATGGTTTACTTGAGTTCTACAGGATACTAATTGGGGTTAGTCTAAGCAGTGAAACCATTTAACATCAATTTCGATTTTCCACGTGATTTATATATTTTTTGGTAAGAAATAAAGACAAGTATTATTCAAGTTTCTTTAACACTTTCGATCCTCCTCCCCAAAGTTTACATATGATTCAATACTAATCTCCGGCGGTCTAGGAATAAAAGGGTTAAATGATCATTCACGCTCTAAAAACCCTTTACTTTTAAAAAAAATTGATTTCCAATTAATTAAAAGCAACCAATTATTCATTAAAAGGTTATGCATCAATAGAAAATATTCACTGTCAACTAAAACCTCACTTCTTTTGCGTGTCCATGAATACAACTGGGTCTGCCCATAGGAGTACAGCTGCTTTCATGAAGTTATTTGAAAATTGAGCTAATAAAAATATCATCATTCTATTTACAAAGGTTAAGACTATGAGATGAGAACTTTAAATGGTCAAAATGCGATTAAGAAAAATTAAAGCATACATTTTTCCCGTAAGTACAACAGCCCTCCTATAGTATTTATTGAATATGGTAATGACTAATTATCCCTCTGTGGCTAGATAATCCATAATACTTCAACACAAAACAATAATCTAGTACCACCACCAGAAAAAACCCCAGACGAACCACTTATTAAACCACCCAAACTATTAATCTCCACCACCCCCAAAAATCATCGTCCTTGAGACAATCTACCCCACAAGTTTCCGAGAACGAACACATAATTTTAGCACTTTCCATTGTCGACCCCACCAGCCCAAAAGGGAAACTTCCTTCATCCACAAGAGCGGAAGGAAGTGCTGAAGATGATACCTTTCGTCAAAAATTTCCTCAGCAGAAAGGCCGGGGAACAATGATGAGGTTTCTGGAATTGAAAGTGTGATAATGAAAGCATATTGTGGGGGTGCCCCATTGTGTTATGTACCCCTTTGCTATTGCGGAGAATGAGGAAGACCTTGGCCGTAATGAACTCCGCGGGGTTGCCGAGAGGATTTTGGGTATGATGAGATTTTCATTACTGAAAGGAGTAATTACTTTCTCTAGGCGTTGTTATTTATTAGCATATTGAACTATGTGGGGTATTTTGGCCGTTATTATTTCTGAGGGCTGACTATAAAAATGTGGTTGGATTGATTGATGGAGGTTTTCGAAAGGTTTCATTGTTTTTGGATTGGTTATATGGAATAATGGGTGTATCCCTAAAACATAATTGAAAAGGGTTGAGACTTTTCTATAATATATAATACTATTTTTTACGTTCCTGTGTATCAAAATTGTATTAAAGTACAAGGAAACAATGTGGAAGAAATATGATGTAACGCGAAGACTACCAATATTATTAAAACTAATGTAATATAAATAAATCTTTTATTTTTTTTATGCAAACAACCTGTGTTGTTCAGTTCAGACACAGCATTCAAAATGGATAGATTCAAAAAGACTATTTACTTTACAATGCAAATGCAATTTATTTAATTAAGTTACAATATTTTGAAAAATATTATTAGCCCAAGCTGAATTATGATAGGTGAAACTTTACGATTAAAATCAAATTTATTTTTAAAAAATTGAAAACATAAAATATTTATAATGGCTGAATTACATGACAATGGGAAAAATATGTTCAGAACAAACTTAAAAAAAACAAAATATTTTAAACTTTTGTTCAACCGGCTTTTGATGGACGACAGCTTCAAATTTCAACTTTCATACCAACTACATTTCATAATGCGAAATTATTCTAAAAGCACTCTGCAAAGATAAACAGAATTTAAGCTTCCAACAACAACTCCCGGCTTATACACAAACCAGAATATAGCTCCTCTTATAAAATTTATTACTCATTCGATGGAAACACGAACTCGCACAAAAGCTTTCATACCCTTTTCTAGTTTTATAAGAGACCGGACCAGACAGGTAAGCACAAAAATCGAAACCCAATCAAAAGTTTTGTCCACGTATTAGTCAGGACTAATATGAATAGCCTTACATCAGTACCGTGATGGGTTCTGGGATGCAATATAATAGCTTCTTGCGATTTTGAATTGGACTATTATTGTTGTATTATCCTGGTTGCACAATACGGCCGTTGGGCAAGACGTGTTGTAGGTATGTTGAAATTCGATCTTCGTTTTTTTGTACTCTTTGCGTTTGATAAAAGAGTTAGTTATAATGGTTGGATATTTTTCCTAAAGCTTTTATTGATTGGTAGTGCTGTTGTGAAACGGAAGAGATGAAAAGATCTTTGTAATGCGAGATTGTGGGTTGGATAGAATTATTATTTACGAAAGACAAGTTTAGTTGAACTAAAAAGCGGTTATGCAACCTGATGTTAGTTTATTTAAAGTAATTTAAGCAAATTAGTAAGTTTAACTAGCAGTACTAATGGTTTCTATAGAGTGTTTTCAGGTGACGTCACAACCGGTTATTTTCTTTTAACTGTGTACCTTCTGTAGGGCTTTTAACGGTGCTAAGGCCGTTGTTTATCTGTTGCTAAGGCGGTTTTTAGGTATGGGATCACGTGATTGCAAATGCTCCAAAGAAGAATTCCACGGCTAGTTCATTTTCTGTAACTGTTAACCTCTGTAGGGAAAAAACTGTAACTTTTCGGTTGCTAAGGCCGTTGTTAGGTCCGAGTCATGAAAATGCTCTATGAGGATTTCACCAACTTATAAACAGGATTCCCAATCACTAGATTTTTCAAATGAAATTAGGGTATTTTGTGATTGTGTGCAAGAAGTTTTAAATCTTTTTGAAAGTGCTGTCTAGAATGCCATGAAGTGGAATATTGAACTTTTAAAGCCCTACATCAAGGAACTTTTGTATACAATTAGAAGTAAAAGACCGTAAAAAATAATTGGTATTATTATATTGGTATAAATGTATTTATGCTCTATTTCAATGGATGAAGGTGTATCAGAGTGAAACATCTGAAAAAAAAATATGCATAATGCGTTTTAAAGATTGACCTTTTCTAACACCCACAAAACAAGGAAAATTGCATTTAGCACGTTTTGGATAAGGGAATCACTTATACAACTTTTAAGTTTCACAAGATCTATTTTACACATCCAGCTTTAGACAGAAATGAAATCCACATTTGAAGAACAAGGAATAGTAACTGTATCCGTAATAATATCACTCCGTACCTCCTCCACTCAAACATACGCGAAATTACAACGCAAAAAAGGACATCCCCAAACCCCACAAAATAATAATATGACAAACAATCTCCTGATTGGTGGGTCAATCGACCTCAAACGCCATAAACGCACATCATCCTCTCGCCCTTCCTTCCCAAATACCGCTGATCAGACATCCTTCGTAAAACTGTATAAAGGTCTGACCACACTTGGCGCTTTGAATCGCTCGATGCCGTTAAGATCCTATCAAACGGAGGGAAGAAATGGAAGAAAGAAGGAGTTGAAGGGGGATGCACTATAGTCTGTGTTAATAGAATCGGCGGTTGACTTTGAGTTTTTTCTCAATGTATTTCTTCTGCGTTGCCATGGTAAAGAATGACGTCGAACCGCCTATTTTATTTACACAGACTATAGGACTAGACTACTCTTGTAGCAGAGCCGTCGAAATACTCCTCACCGTCAAGCCTCGCAAAATATTCACATTTTCTTCGAACAACACATCAATGTAGGCTAAAATTTTCCTTAGATTCCAATTCCGTTTAAAAAAAATAGTTATATCACAAGCGCGTCAAAAGATAGCGGTTGGAAGTGAAAGGATGACACCCGTTTTCCTACTATACTATATTGCAACGTTTCTCGACCCTGTGACGTCACTACGCGGAAGGAAAAACTGAGTAAACAGAAATCCTGTTGGGTTGCTAGGAGTTTCGGAACGCAAATCGTTATAAAAAGACGCTATATATACAGAGGTTTAACAAACCATTCATATTTCTAAATTGAAGTTCTTAATTTCACTCAAGATTTACTGTATTCTGCATAGGAAATAAATAAAATTTCACTCAAAATTCAGACACCACGCTGGGGACTACTTTCTTTGTTTGCTCTCAGCTTGTTTATCCAGAGTCAAGTAACGTTGCAGTCTAGTATAGCGCATCGCTCTTTTTCTCTCCGTTTGAAAAGGATCTTAACGAATTCGATCGACTCTAGTCTGCCAGTGTGATCCAGCCCTAACGGCCTAGTTTGTTGTCCAATCGATCAACTGGGTCCCATTTTACTACATATTAAGAGAGCTCAGAAGGAAACTGTCCACACAGATAAATAACGACCTTAATAACTCCAGAGCAAAAAGTGGATGCGACGGTTCGGCACTCAGAAGGGAACCAACGTGATGGGTTTTCGTAACTTTGTATCGTTTTTAATGTGATTATGGTATTTTCATTTTTATGGGTTTTTTTTTTTTTTTAGTTTGTTACAAAGTAGCTTCTTGTCTGGGATTTGGAATCAATGTAAAGAAGGAGGAAAAACTGTTTCGATAATAAATGTTTTGTATCTTTCAAGATTGGATGGTGACATTTAGGAGGTAAGGCTGATCGCGCACGAGCGACTTTTTTTGTGACAAAGACAAAATTGTTGCCTTGGCTATTGAAACAAGTTCAAGTATTGGTAGAGTGCGCGCACTAGGCGACGTGACACTTGGCCGATTGCCAAGAATTTCTTCATAGAGATCCATTGTTTTCTAGTGATATTTTTGATACTAGTAATCCTGGTCGCCGTGACTTTAGTCACTCGTGCGCGACGAGCCTAAGGATTTTTTTAGTTGCTTAGAGGTATGGTGACGTGATACAAAAAAAAAGTGTTAATAACTCCTTTTGTGCTTTGGAGCTTAATAATTTTTCATCACATCAAAGTAATAAAACCTTGCAGGTATTGTGAATATGCCAACTCACCACACGAGCATATTTACAACGCCTGCCGCGTGGGGGGGATTGATTACACTCCAGGGACCACCCTCCCCCACAACAACTCCCACTTTCTCTCGCCACCCCCGCAAAAGTGAGACCGGCCCGCACTTTTCCGATACCTTTTGAAAGGGAAACGATGTAAATATGCAACCGAGAGGGGGGGGGAAAGAGGAATATGGTGGGGGGGGGGCAACAGACATACCACACCCTGGTACGTCACGTGACTTGGTGGAACGCAGCGGACTGTGAATAATGAGTGGAATGAGGGTTTGTCAATCGATGGGGGTCTGAAATTTTCGAACGAACATCGGAATTCCATATCCGAGTTGTTGATTTCTTCTGGAGATAGTCATTGGAAGAAATTAGTCATAAGCGTCGTATATCAACTGTGTAATTAACTAAGCGTGACGGGTAATCGATGATTAAGGCCGGGCATGTTGCGGTAATTAAGATTCAATTTGCGTTGAAAATACTGAAGCGTTTGAAAATTTGTTCGTTATTTTAGGTATGTGGCAAATTATTCGTTGTATATGGAGAGCCTATTCAAGTGCGAAATTATCCAATAATGTTTTCCTCTATCTTGTGGTAAAGTAATTTTAAATATATAGAAGATATTATATTGTGATTGCAATTTATAATAATGAGGATTTTAAGAATGATGCATTGAATTTTTGTAGAAATTAATAAACATTTTAGTTGTGATTTTTCAAATGGAATTTGTCCGTTATTGATAGAGATGCAGCGTATTTTTCGTAGCACATGAAGAATCTATTCAAGTTTAAAATTACCCAATAATGTTTTCCTATCTCATGACTAGAAGTGCAGTAACTTAAAATATGCAGAAAAGTTTAACATGTATTGCAAAAGAGAATAGAGAAAAGTTCAATAATGATGCTGAAAATATTTGTGTAAACTAAAACTTTTAATAAATATCCGTTACCCCCGTATGATCTCAATTGAACGAATCTAAATTAACTTTGGTCATTAGTATGGTATTGAACTTAAAAAAGCCAAAACAGACCAATTTAAAATCAAAAACACGTATTTTACCTTAAAGAAAACTTGCGAAATATTTCCACTTCCTGTCCCAACTAAAGATTTCAAAACTTTATCTCAAGAAATATAAGAACCGTTTCAAATATTTCCAGAAACAAGAAACAGATTAAACGAGTCTGGGAATAATATTTAAGGGACAGTTTTAAAATATATATTCAGACATTTTTGTGCTTCGGCAGAAATAATTGCTGCCTTACAATAATAACATTTCACAACAGCCATAAAAAAAAGTACAGACACATTTTTTACAGCTCCCAAACACTGCTAGAGTATATGAACTCAGACTTTCTCCTTAAAAAAGTGAAATTCCGTGTCTCATAGCCTATAATTGGCCCAATATTTAAAGTTTTCACTAAAACTACATGACAAGACCACTCGAAAAACTCTTCTATGCTTTCAAGAGCAATAGAGCCTGTCATACCCCTATAACGACTTACCCACTACATGAATATGAAATCCTTCTAAGCCATTATGTCTACATAAACATGCATGGGAAGTACCTCCCTAGAAATCTAAGATATGGAGCACCCTTGAATTATTCACCCTGTTTGTTGACAGACTTTTCCTGTAGAAGGTTCTACGCAGAAACAACAAACACAATACACCCGAGCTCGCCTCGTTATTAAAAAGGAAAAGCATATGCGGGAAAAAAATAACATTTCCCTTAGCGAGGGCCCTTTCCTAGTTGTTTGCGGACTGCGCTTGTAAAAATCGGGATTTGGGAACGACTGAAAAAATTATGAAGAACGCAGCAGAGAGCTAGCTAGCTTCGTTTGAAGTGGAGGTTTTTTCCCCGCTGCCTGAGTGTGTGTTTGCTCTGTCTTACCTGCTGCGGAGAAACCTGGGAGTTTTTCCTTTATATCCCGGGCTCAGTAGTCGCAGATGTTGACAAACAAAACAACAAGGGTAGTGGAGTGTGCCTGGGACTTTCAAGTTTCCCGACGTTGAGGGATTTTTTATGCGATGTGTTTTCCCTATTTTTTGTTGTTGGAGATGAGGGATTTTGTTGTGCGAGGGGAAAGGTTCTGGTACACATGTTTTAGAAGGAGTGGGTAATGGAATATGTAAGTCGGGCTGGAGAAATCGTGTTTGGGTTATGAGAGCTAACTCAGGCGTATATGAGTTAAAAACTTACTAAAAATACCTCACAGCTTTGTTTTAAGCATATAATAACGTTCTCAAGAAAATATTTATTTATGTGCCTAATAATCAGGGACTCCAATATATTTTTTCTTCGATTTTATATACATTTCTCCCCCCCCCCTTTACGAATTTAAATAAAATAATTTCTCTAGTATTGTATTAAGAGACCGATTTGGGAAACGATTATCTGAAAAGTAGTAAATTTTTAATATACAGGAAAAACAAGGTTGTTTAGGATCTGGGCTACTATTCCTTCCTATCACTCTACTACATAATAAAGTAAGTCAACTTTAATTCTATCCAAATAGTTTTTAATTTTATTGGCGAGGAACTTACTTCCACACAAAATGAAACTTTTGCATAAATTTAAACCATGATTTTGAAGGATATGATTATATTAATAGAAAAGCACTAGTTATTATATGTATTCATATTTAATAACATCTAATACAATCTAAAATGTATCGTATATCCATTTAAATAAGAAAAATTATAATATTGTTTACATTGTATTACTATTTTCCACGATTAGAGTACTTCTTCAAGCAGTGATAAGTGCATGAAAATTATTCCAACTCCACTACCATGTTTACAAAACATTTAAATTCCTTCTTCCCATGGACGGAAAAATGAAAGTTTCGATCCGAATAACTCTTACGAGAGAATTTATTAACGAAACTTTCAACAACAAACTTCCAGTGGTAAAACGCATCATTTAAATTCTACGCGCACGAGAACAAAAAAAAAAATTGAATTTCAATACGACCGACGTGATTTATCACTGGGCACAAAATATTTGCGAGGTATTTGGCAATGTATTCCACGAGCATCCACGAATTCGCATAAAATTCCCATCGTACAAAACAACGCTATGCATTTCCCACAACCACGATCACTATTAAAATATACTAGTTTGCCATTACTGAAAAGAAATTATATAAATCTTAGGAATCTATTTCTAAACCCAATCTTTGAACATATACATCCAAATATTGAATTATGGATCTTTAATGGATACGCTCGCCATTGGTGTTGCCAAACTACAATACAGAAATATGCATTAAAAGCAAATAAAAATACACGAATTACGTACATCTCCTTAGGAGAGGGAAGCAAACACCTTGCTCTTCAATTCAAGCCTTCATTTCCCCCACAATTTGCATTTAAAGTACTCGAATCTGGCAACTGACACCGCTATTCGGGGGACTTCCCCGCCCAAGGATTGGATCATTTAAATTTGAAACGAGGCATCGTTTCATCGCATTGAGCTGGGGATGGTTGACTTTTATGGGTGGTCAGAGATACGAATGGAGTATTTTAATGACCCCCAGAGCGATATTCGTGAGAGAATGGCTAAAGGACGAATTCGTGATTGGCTGTTGTAAGGTCGAGAAGAAAATCTAAGTTCATTTGAAGTTGGAAATCATTATTGCCTAGTTCGCTTGTTGCAGTATTGTTTGAAACGTGTCTTAAAATATTTTAGGCTAACTCAATAACTGCAAATGAGCTAAATTTGAATCTTAAAATCGGAACTGAAGGATTATTATTACATTAAATTAGAACTACTTTTGGTTTCCTTTTGCTTATGGTTGGTTTATGTATACAAGATACTAAATTTCATATATTTTCTGTTTTTTGCAAAATCTTAGTTGTGACTCACATTACAGGGAAGGGCAAATTTTCCGCGCTCTACACCTATTTACAGATTTCACTCGGAAAGATAATTAAGGACCAATCAGAGCGTTAACTGAGCGATTATAACATATTAAAATCCCTATAAAATCAAATCTTTATATTTTTCACAATAGCTTACGAAAGCAAAGAAGAAAATTTACTTTTAAAGGGTGAAATCAGTTTTCAGCGCATATCTTCCAAAATAGTCGACTTTCTAGAAATAATTTAGCTGGACTGAGTGCTCTGATGGTAAAGATGGAAACAACATACAGTAGAGCCCCGATTATCCGCGGAATTGGCTGACAAGGGTACCGCGGATAGCGAAAATTGCGGATAATCCGAAAAAATACTAAAAATGAGGTGAAAACACGAAAAAAAAAATTTTATCATAAGAACTATGTTTTAATGTACAAAAAAAAAACATGACATGTAAAACTTTTAAAGTATGTACAGTACAGCAGAAACCTTTGCTCTACATCTAAATCACTGAAATAAAGAGCAGTAAACTAAAAATAATATACTGTATACTGTTAACAAAAGTGTTCAATTACGCCTTTTTTAAAAAATCAGTCACTCACTTTTGCTTCTTGCTTTGGAAACACCTTTTTTTTCGATTGGAAAGAAAAAAAAAATTTTGTGGCACTCGCGGATCAACCGCTCGCGGATAATCGGGGCTCTACTGTATTTAGAGTTGCCATATAACTGAAAGTTAATCTAAAAACAGTGTAGGACCGAGGTACAAGTAGGTCCGAGGTACACTACTTTCCTCTATACTAAATTATTTTCTTATTTTTTCAAAAAATACGTCACATACCACAATCCCCCTACCAAAAAAAAATCAATTTTTATTACCTTCAAGAGGGATCTCCCCACCCAAGTAAAGGGAGGAGACCATAAAGTAAATGCCGGAAGCTCACCTAGGGAGGTACTAGGGTCTCCCACACCCCGTGAATACCTGATAGACTGATGGAGGGAGACCATTTGCAGCATATATCTCCATTAGATTGCGGGTATAGAGGGGGTTTTATGTCTTATATGGGGTCTGAGTGACTTTTATCTGGGGGGTAGAGTCGGTAATGGGTTAAAAGATTCAGTAGGAAGAAGGAATTAAGGGGGGTTTTAGCTTCTTGCTAATGCTGTGAAGAAATTGTGGAAGAGAATTAAGTGTAGGAGGTAATTTGTTGATGAGAAGGTGAAAACATATATAGTAGTTGTCAACTGTGATGGACCCTTCTTCAGAACTTGATTTGATAAACATAGTATTGTAAAGTTAAGAACCTCTCTCATCAGTATCACCTAGATACTTTATATAAATATGTTTCATCTTAAATAATGTTCATTTTATGCAGAGAGAGAGATAAGATAAATAAGAAGATAAGAAGGATAATTATTCACGCATTTCAGAGTTAGTCAAGCATGAAATCATGCAAATAATAGCAAATTCTAAGCAGGTTATTCAAACGGTTAGACCTTGATAAACTAAAATAATATGAAAACTATGATAAAATACAATAACTTTAAAGTAAAATTTTATTTAGAAGTGATTGTACCAAAGAAAGCTTTTTCATGTGTTTATTACTGAAGAAAAGTCGTATAAGAGATATTTATAAAATAAAGGAAACCCTTTAAGTTATCAACAAGAAAGAAAGTATTAAAAGTAACTTCGTTCAAGATGAAATGCTCTCTCAACCATTCTATCTAAAACTTAAAGATCTCAACCAAACTCTTTACAGACGATAGCAAAATAACAACAACTTTGAAATAATCATCATCGATAACACTAGACGGGAGCATTCCTATGGGCGAATAAAAATAACCTAAAAACAAAACAACACAACAAGAACGAGGAGATAGACACCGCACAAAAAGCTAAAAATCAGATAAACCCCATCGGCCGCAAACAGCCTCATCACCCAGCAAGAAAGAGCTCTCTTTATGTGCGATCGGGGATTTTAGTAAGGCGATAACCCCGTAACAGCTAAGGCTATTTATTGATTACCCCAGCGCCCGTTAAAAAAGAGATTCATTCAGGAACTTACTATTGGTCTGTGTGTGGAGTATACACAGCGAAGAGATAGAGAGGAACATCTGGAAGGGATTCACACTGACTGAGGATGTTCCGCCAGAGAGATGGGTTAGCAGACTCGGTAATGTGGGTGCGAGATTTATTGAACTCTTGATTTGATTCATGGAAGTTGCTGAATGAATGGACTCGTGGCGAGCTTCGGCAAATTGAATTCGGAGAATGGAACTATCTAACAATTGAACTTTGAAATCGGCTCTGGAGACCATAAATATCTTTTCAACGAGGTTCGATTTAGTTAGATTTGAAGGAATAGTAAATGCGGAAAATAGTTGGTCGGTAAAGAAATTGCTTTTAGTGTCTTGAAATGGTTAAAATATAACCAGTTGTGTATGAAGAAAACACTTCTGTCTGCTTCTGGTGCTATTTAAACAGACATAAACAAATTTTACACAGCGTAGTCAAGTTTCTCTGCATTATACTTTAACTTATGGTATTCCTTGGTTTTGTTAAGCGTATTTTAATGTTTGTCAACTGTTAATTTTTAATTGTAATTTTCAAGTAAAAAATATCAATTTAATCTCAACAAATTTTTAGAAGATTTTTAGATGTTTTAAGAATTTTAGAGATTTATAAGATACAAATAAAGTTTTCGTTTTAAAGTATCGGTAATATTTAAGAAATGAACCAGTACAGCATCTTCTTAAATGAAATTATTTTCTACTACCAAGTTTCTCCAATTCAAATCAGCGAAAAACAATTACTGTAACAATATTATTTTCAAAAAGCTCTTAAAATAATCAAACTAATTATCTTCTTTTTTAAAAAATATCATTTTTATGAGACACAAAACTAACATAAAGAAATTATTTTCAAAGGATTTATCCCAAACCGAGTGAATAAATCTACAAAATAACCCCCACTAACTCAATATATCGTCAATTTTGATACTTACACTAACTCTACTAAATTGTTGCTTATGAAAACAACGAACCCACACAAGAAACTTCTTAAGAGGGGGCTCACTGGAGATTCTTCCGAAGTTTTACTTCCTTATCTTAAGACTAGGAATTGCAAATGGGCTCTTCACTAAATCTTTTTGAGGGGCGAAGCACAGGGCTTAGACGAGATCCCTGGGATAGCGGACATAAATTACGAGAGGCTGGCAGAAAGATTTCGGTATTTCAGACCAACGAGAAGCCATAAATCTATCCTAAACGAACTAAAATAGTCTTTTACATGATCCGCGTCGCGTGTTTTTTTTTTTTTTGATAAAAAGAAGTTAAATAATTAAAATATCCAAAACCCCCATTTCCTAGAATTCTTTTTTTCTTTTAATGTGTAGAATATCAGAATTTATTTAGAGCCAAACACATTGTAAAATTGACTGAAGTTGAGAGTTATGTTTGTTTCACTGCAATAAACCTCATCTAGTAGCAAAACTACTTTTACAGGTGAACTTACTCTTTATGTTTGTTTCTCTGCAGCCAATGTCTTCTAGTGGCGAAACCAGTTCTACAGTTACTTATGAAGTTTTGACATGTTTGTTTCACTGCCAATAAATGTCATCTAGTAACAAAACTAGTTTTACAGGTGAACTTACTCTTAATGTTTGTTTTTTCTGTAGCAAATGTCTTCTAGTGGCAAAACCAGTTCTACGGTTAGTTATCTGTAATGTTGTTTTTTCCACGATACAAAATACCCAGCAGAAACATTTTTAGAGAAATTTTAAATAAAAATGTAGGATCCATAGTAAGTTGTTGACGCAGAGCATAATTTTTAAAAATTCAATTCCATTTTTAAAACTATTTCAATACAGCAAACATGCTAGAAAGTTAGATTTCAGAACCGAAACTAATAAAGAATTTGCAAACCCTTCGGCTAAGTGTTTAGGAATTTAAAAACTGCTTCTAAATAATTTTTAATGAATATTGCGTTGAGAAAAGGAATTAAACTTTTAAATTAATTAAGATTAAGAACACATGTATAAAATTGAAACTGTAATGAATAATTATAATCAGTTCTCACAAAAATATAATATATTTATTTGTGATTAAAATTTTGAACGGGTATAAAAATATTGTTTTTATTAGAAATATACAAACCATTTTAACATAAAATAAATATTCTTTTTACATTTTGAGTAGCATAAAAGCAAATTTTGGAGCATGGAAAAACATGTTAAATAGAAAATTATTTTGTAGTCAAAAACGTTTAACGTAAAATAAACCAACGAACAAATTTCTAATAAAATAAGATAAGAGTACTCCATAAATATCGGATAACCATCAGAAAGAAATATTCAAATTAAAATAAAAACACGTACACTACCTATGAAAAATAGACCCCACCTAAACCAACACCACACCGCGGCCAAACTCAATAACGTAATAGCCGGGAGAAAAAAAAATACAAGTTCCAGTCCCCTAACGCACATCCGGGTATTATTTATGCCTCCCTCCTAAAAGCGTAATTCCATTTGTGAATTTATAACTCAGGGAAAAAGCGAAGAGGTTGAAATAAATGACTCGGATAAAAGTAGAACGTGTGTCTTTGTAAAGGAGAAACAACACAAAAAAACAACAGATAACCCCCGATCCTCCCCGTAATAATGTTACCAAAAATGAATTCCGACAGCAAAGGGAAAAAATTCCTACCGAAAGCGTGAAAAATCCTTCCCTTTATATCCCGGATAAAAAAAAGGGGGAAAATTTTCTCGGATCAGAGCGTCTGATTGTTACTTCTCAACTCCACTCTTACGTCAGCCAATAACAACAGAGAGCCGAGCCCGGAGTAAATAAGTTAGTCTAAACAAAGTCTTTCTCTAGTAGTAGATAAATAAAAAACTGGGGAGACGGATAAATTCTGCTCCCTTTATGGCTGGCTTTTTTACAACACACGCCGCGTGCTTTTTATTTATCGTAGCCAGTTCTGTTTACTTATTGTTTGTCAGAGAAAGGGAGTTATTTATATATTATTCCGTTTCCGGAGTATCGATATCTGCATCGATGGAAGGGCCAGAGTTGTTGTTGCCAGATTGCGCTGTAAATTTTCTCGTTTTCGATGTTCCTTATCTGGGGGAAGGTTTATCAGCCGGAATTTATGCTACCCTGGATGGGGAATGGGCTGGGTAATAGCTCGTCTTCCGTCTTGTCTAGTTTTTTTTTCGGCTCCAGAGAATTGGGCGTCGTGACTTTCCCGTATCTGTCGACCTGTTCACGAATAGTGAGTTATGTTGCTCGAAGCTAGCTGATCTGATCTTTGTTACGGTTGTTGTGAGTAAAGAGAGGTTTTTCCCAAAACATTTTGTCAAAGCATAGAAATTTCTTTAGTTTAAGGACATTATTTGAATGATACATTACAACTACATGTATTGCAGGTAGAGTTTTAGCTGGACGTTAATGATTTGTTAAAATTTGAGTGAAAGGATAAGATAACGTCTTATTAAATTAAAAGTATGTCAAATAGTTGTTTCACTACAGGTTTTAAACCATTTTACAGTAGGGAAACTTATAAATCCTTAACAGCAATAAATTTGAATACGAAAAGTAAAATATTCGAGCTTGATTTAATATATGCAATGTAAAGGAATATAAACAATGTTTGCATACATTAAACTGATGTAGATATCTGAAACTCATTTGATACACCTACATTCAAATAAACACATTAATAACATTTACCCAACCCCAACTTTGAATGTACTAGGTATTAATTTAATTGAAGAACATATGAAGTGGGCAGTGGATTATTACAAAAGACTAAAGATACAAAAAGTATTACAAATTATTACTGGACACATAGTTTTTAAATTGTTATACATGGATTCATATTAAATCAACGTCCCCTGTTACAAAAATTTTTTTAGCTTAATACATATAATTTAATCCGTTATAATAATATAATTGAAAAAATGTGCATATTATAATCAACGGAAGTATAGATTTCTGTTATAACAGTGTAAGGAGTAAAGTTTTAAATTTAAAATCTTGCTTTTAAATAAAATTTGTCACATTACCCAAACCTCCATAACTTAGTGGCTACCTTTAAGGAGTCTTTACAGTCTTTAGGCTTTACCGTTTAGGCTTTTGGGCCGATATCAGTAATTGCCTAAAACATTATCGTATTGCTTTAATTCCATTACTCAATATAAGTTGCAAAATAACTATATTTACCGAACTGTGCAAATATCTAAAAGCACTCAGAGAAATATTTACACATGATTTGCAATAAAAGATAAACAAATAAGAAACTATCCATTAGGCTTTTTTTGCCAATTTTCTCCTCCAAAATAGACCCACCAAAACTCAACGCTGAATATTCCTGATCAATATAGACGCCAATTTTAACGCCACTTAAAGCCAGATGCATTTAACTTAATAAACGTTGCTATAGTAACCCTCTGCTCGCGTAGCATAATTCGATAGGCCATTAATATGCTTTTAAATTTGACTAAAAGTGCTTATCTCTAATTACTGTTGACATAAGGTGTTACATTGGGTATTATTCAGAAACCAGTAGCTACAACTTGGGTTAAGATGTGTTGCACAACTAAGCTGAAACCTTTTAGGTAAATTTATCTTATTGGATAGAACGGTTTGAGCTTAAGCCAAAGCAATTTATATTATGACTTCAGGTTTAAAACGTTGGAGTGCTTTCTAAAAATCCTTTTCAAAATTTGTTGCCTGATAGTGTTCTTTTCTTAATAAATATGAACATTTATGGCGATCAAGTAAATGAAGTTGACAGGCCAGTATAAAATATAATCTAAATAAAGTTTAGTATTTGTTTTAATACTAAATAAAAAGCAATAATATTACACTTACTTTATTCTTAACTTTTTGTAAATATGATTTGATTAATCAAGTTTGATATAAGTCAAATATTTGTTTCACATAATTGAAAAATTTAAGTAAAACACAGTTGACTAAGAGAGAAAACAGTTGGTTTAATATTACTACACAAAAATTTTCTTTAAAAGCATTGCAACATAGAGCTATTACAATAAACTTTCTTCAGTTGAAGTATGATTTCATTGAAATGTGTTCATAGAAAAATCTCAATTTTCAAACGAATTGGTAATTGGTTTGGGCACAACAACTTAAATTCTTACCAATATAATTATATACCGTAAAAATAAAGTTGGATGGAGTAAATGTAATGAAATGTTATGTATGGAATAAATAAAAATATTTGCACACATTTATTTAACTGATGTACTGTCGTACCGCGAGGAGAAGAGCTTTGAACAGGGTTGCCGTGAGTAGACGAGTCCAAAAGAAGAGGGAAGCTGGTATGAATTGAACGGCAATATTTGGGTTTTTAATCGTACATTTGGCGAATGAGAAAACGCGTTTCGTGAATGAAAATAAGATAATCATATTTTATTAAACTACATTAAAATATAGGTACATTATCTTTGAAACTTCTCGTTAATAAAAATCGAAAATACCTTTAGGCATGAAACATTTTTGTGCGTTTAGTATGCTTTTATATTGCTATTTTGAGTGAATAAGTTATGTTTAGTTTTATATAAAATAGCTCATATCACTTAAATTAATAATTTTATAATTTAATCACCGTACTTGAAATTTAAATGAGGCGTTAGAAACTTGTAAAGAGACAAAATATAGAAATATTTATTAATTTTTTAAAAAATATTTTATAACATTTAAATACAATTTAATGCAATTCATTGTCACTAGAACTGCAGTCACTGTCAGTGTTTGACAAAGATTCTGAATCGCTGTCCGATAAATTAATCACTAATTCGTCTACAATATCTTCGATCAACCCATCTTTTTTCCAATAATCGCTTTCTATATTTTGTACGTACTCTTAACTGACGACTCTGAAACTCCTGTTGCTTGGGCTTCTCTCTTGATGCATTTGCAATGCATTTGCAATGGGCACTTTTAGAGAATTCGTGCTTTTTCTTCTTCAAAAAAACTCCGTGACATTGTGAACTATATAGCACGTGCTTGAGAATTCAAAGTCTTTTAAATTTTAAATGTTGTCATTTTATTAATTATAACTACATAATAAGATAAATAATAAGAAACTTGAAAGTTTAAAAAAAGATGAACGTACAAGGTGCAAAAATTTAAGGCGCAAATAAATACAAAAATTTCTAAAATCAGATCAGATCAGATATGAAATAGACCAGACTAGTTGATGTAGATCAGATCAAATAAAATTAAAGGTAACTACTTGATAGAATAAATGATAAGCAACTTGAGAGTTTAAAAAGAAAAAATAATGAACACGGTAACTATAAATCCAAAAAATTATAAAATATCCAAAATAAAATCAGATAAATTGATGTAAATCACATAACATAAAATCAAATTAAAAAGATCAGATTCGGTGAAATATTTAAGATCAGTTGAAAAAGATCAGATCAGTTAAAATAGATCAGATCAGTTAAAATAAACCAGATCAGTTGAAAAAGGTCAGATTAGAAATATTTAATCAAATCAGATGTAATGCGAAAGGAAATTCCAAAATCCGTTACTCTAGAATCGAAAGAAGTACACAGCTGAAAGATAGCCACTCAGATTTGGCTCGCAACATTTATTTTAGCGCCAAGTGAATTACCATCACCCCCAAAATTCAGTGGAATAATCCGTTTCTATAACAACTGCAGCATCATCGTGTGACGTCAATAGCTCTTCTCCTCGCGGTACGACAGTAGAGATATAATATTTATTTGATGCCATCATTCTTTATCAAGTATAGTTTTTCAGTTACAACTTCAATACTATATTCAAATATTTTAACGAGAAGGTTAAATGAACTGCTGATTCATTTTTAAGGCATAAGAAGAACGTTGGTGTGAAATTAGTTGTGAATTTAAGAGTAATAATATATTCCCCAAAACAATTTAGATTTGTTTGCATAAAGAGAGGGCCAAAATGAGACAAAATCATTACATTTCATGTTAGTGAGTCATTATATTACCATAGTTATCGCATTCTGCATAAAGTGCATATCCACATCAATATGTTGATCTTGTGATCAAATACTGGTACTGAATGTTAACATGAGTTGTTTTAGTTATAACTTCATATCTCAATCATGGATTTTCCGTGAATCCCACTTCAAATTTATACCAAAATGCTCACATACATAACGGCACCCCTATTCCTTTTAATAAAAGAGAGACTATACCATATCCACGGAACCCAATTTTAAAACCAAACCCGTAGCCAGCCTACCATGCAAATATGCCACAACGCTGCCCACGCCGTCGCCATGGCAACGGCACGCGCTTTCGCCAATCAATCACCGCATCGATGCCGGAATCGAATCACCCGCCGCAATCGTAATCGTAATCGCATTTTTAAAGACGGGGAATAGAGAGGGGAAAAAAAGGAAGGGGGAGGGAGACGTAATTCCGAATTAGGGATGCAAATTGGAAAGGGACCTGGAAAGAATACCTGAGGAGGCTTTCGGTTTTGCTTTTGAAAGAGAAGGCCGAATTAGTGGGGCCCTGGTAGATGTAAGCTAATTTAAATCTCTTTTGAAGAAAGACCGGGGAGAGGGGGGCTATGCTGAAAGGGACCGGTCGGGTGGGATTAATGTGTAGGGTGACGTCTGTTGGGCTTGGATTTCTTTGGGATCGGGGCGTGTTTTTATTAAGCTTTGAATAACGCTAACAACAATAAACTGGGGATGTTTTTAAAATGAACTTCAGAGGATTTAATATAACGTCATTTCTTTACAGGACTAACGAAATCTACATAACCCAAAATATCAATTCCTAATACTGTGTGTACTACACTTAAATATCAATATATTGTCCCATCAACACGCATCTAAGGTTCAGGTTAGATCAAGTATAATCTGTTTTTGTTAATTACTTTCATAACCGTTGGTATGTTGGTTCTTAAAAGCCTGAATGCCAGCAAACAATGTTGCTAAAAAGTAATGTGAAGAACATGGAACATAAATAGTATCTAATCCAAATGTTAGATGTGAGCAATTGGTATTAACCCCCCCCCCGACGATATACTGATTTTAACCAATACCAAAATCATATAATGACGATAAACTGATTTTAACCAATACCAAATCATATAATGACGATAAACTGATTTTAACCAATACCAAGATCATGATATGATTGTTTTTAAGCAGCTTCTAATCATCTACTAGAGTATAGAGAACATATAATAAAGAAAACTTCCACTATTACACACGAAACACAAAAAGAATTAAAAACACAGTTCTTTTTAAAACAAAGCAATAAAAATAAAGTAGTAATTCATCTTAAAACTATTCAAGATATAAAAAACGTTAAAGAATAAGAAGTCTCCAAACACATGGAAAATAATACATAGGAAGGAGTTAATGAAGAACTAAAACTAAGCAATTTGGGATAAAAAAAGGCATTTTTTACATTAGTTACACACAATACTACAGAAAAGAATATAGGTAAATATTTAATAATTTTCTTAGCCGGCCGTCTGCTCAAATATTTAGACTTCAGCGCATAAAGATAAGGGCTAAATAAGTCCTCATTTTCTCAACAAATTAAACAGAAAATGTCTCATGAGCTTTAGAATATATTCAGTTCACTGTTTAAATTTTCTAATTTTTGGTTCTCTTTCTGAGAAGGCAAACACCAGTAACTAGACTGAGTGAAGAGAGTAGTAGCTAAATACAAATTTATACATCTTCCAAAACTCAACTAACCATATGCAAATTTGACGGTAAACGCTCAGGCTTTAACTTAAACAAGAAGCTCAACTGAATTTTTGCTAGTATTAGTCTCGATTCAAAAGGCTTAACTTCTAAAGACTTCGTTAGAAACTGAATTAACTGAAATAAATACTTCAACTTTCACTTAGCTTTCAAAACATCTTCCGTGAATTAGCAAAAGACGAAGAAAGTGAAAGTTATTTAAACACAGTTGCAACGTTTTCCAATTTTTCGTGAGTAAATAAAAGACATTTAAAGATATAAATTGCTTGTATTTATATTGTTTTTTTTTTGGCACAAATAAACGACTGGAGGTTTTTATTTGCATAAAGTGATTAAGAAAACAGGATAGTAGGTTTTTGCATAATAACAAAAGCTTTAGGGTTGATTTTCTAATCGAAATTTGCGGTTATAAAAGAAACAGAAGGATCTAAATTAGAATTGTTTCATGAGTGTATTTATGTTCTTTATCCAAACACGAGATTATATAAAATTTACTGCAAATAAATTACTTTGTTTGTTTATCTTACTTTCAAATAAAGACGGAACTAAAATCCCTTCAAAATAATTGGAACAATAGAGCTGCAAAACGTTTAAAAAACCCATATTTTAAAAAACGTTACTTACACATTTCAAAAAACGTTACTTAAAAATAAGAAATTTTAAACCTATTTATTTCGTTGTTAGATTTAGTAAAAGATACAGTTCGTATTGTGAAATAAAAATTGTTTTCTATTTGTTCCTAATCGTCATATGTGCGTATTATAATGGCTTTTCTCAGAAGAGTTTCGTAACTTGTTATAAGGAACTTTGAATAAAACATTTCATCGGAGATATACAGAAATAAAATATTTTTATTTATCAGCATATGTAATTTCCAGGAAAAGACATTGTCGACGAATAAAGATTAATATTTAAATCCACAAAGGATAAAAA
The DNA here is from genome assembly GCA_963680715.1 of Tetragnatha montana. Taxonomy (NCBI): domain Eukaryota; kingdom Metazoa; phylum Arthropoda; class Arachnida; order Araneae; family Tetragnathidae; genus Tetragnatha; species Tetragnatha montana. Next base: position 13,154,077 of record OY796686.1, read on the forward strand.
AGGATGTAAAATAAATTCCCAATGAGCATCCAAAGATAGGAGACTTTTATTTTTTTTATGATTTTAATGTTTATTCTTTTCTACCTTTTTGTATAATTTGATATAAATTAAGGTTATATTTAGGTTAACGCTGAAATTTGTTTTTTGCTATAAATAAAAAATGACCTCATAATCAGTAGGTATAATTATCATCTTTGCATTTCTCATTGAAGAAATGACTGTGTATGATTTATCAGCATTTATGTGTTTTATAATTAAAAAATAACTACTATAAGTTTCGTTCTAAATTGAATATAAAGTGTACACGTATAAAACGAGTAACTCAGAGACTGTGTGTTAGATCAATAGTTTAGTTTTTTAGGTAACGTAAAACCAGTATAATTCGACAAAAAGTATCCACAACAAGATTTCTTTATTAAAACAAGCATCATTTACTTAAAGTCCTTCGTGTCTTTCATTTAAATATCATAACATACTGTTGAAAATTCGTTTTTTTAGTTGAAAATTAGATTTTGAACTATACTTGAATTACTAGAATATAAGAATTACTATATTAGATTTTGAACTATACTATGACGTCACTATGCGGAAGGGAAAACTGAGCAAACAGAAAGCCTGTTGGGTTGCTAGGAAGAGTTTCGGTACGCAAATCGTGATAAAAAGACGCTCTATATACATTGGTTAAAGAAATTAATCATATTTCTAAATTGAAGTTCTTAATTTCACTCAAAACTCAGACACCGCGTTGGGAACTACTTTCTTTATTTCGTTTCTCCTGGGTCAAGTGGCGTTGCAGTCTAGTTTAAAAAATTCAATTGAACTGCATTTAGTTTCAAAATTTTCCTTTAACATCGTAATAGATACATTTTGAGTAAATTTAATTTACTTTCTATAAAGATATAAGTAAAACCACCCGAAACTCTTTAAAATGAAGTTATGAGTCAAACCCCACCAAACTTCATTTTCACAGAGGCGCCAAAAAGAAACACAAATATTTTCCCGCCCAAAAACCCAACCCATAAATACTTCAATAAACTGCCAGCAGCCACTCAATAGAAGGTAGAGAGAAAAAAAGTAATAAGTAACTCCCTTCCCCCAACAACATAAAAACCTGGAAAAAGGGGGTTCCTTTCGGGATAACCGGATCACAATTGGAAACTGGAAAATACCGCAGCGGCTCCTGTTGCCCGGAGCGAGTCTCTCCCGGAATTTCCCGGAGCAAAGAAGGGAGAAACACACGGGAAATGAAGACCAAAAGAATAAGAAGTTACACAGGAAACGCCGTCTGCACCCCAGGAAACTTTCCAAAGGGGTGGTCCGTGCTGAAAAGATTCGAGGGGTGAAACGGTTTAATTAAAATGCTTGCAGACACGATCGGGACCGACACCTTCAGACCCCCTTTTCTTGTGTTGGGTTTAATTATGGAGCTTAAGCCCCCGTCCAAATGGTGCTTTTGCGTGTGGGGGTGCTATTAGGGGTGGTTATGAGTTTTGGGGGGTAGTAAAAATGGGGCGCAATTAAACGGTAATAATGGTTTAGTGAGGGTGTGATGGAATGGGGGATTAAGGTGGTTTGGTTAAGTTTGCAAGTTTTGGGAAATTAGTTTGAACGGTGGTGTTCAGTTTGGTCATGAATTCGTGGTGGTTTTACCTGTATTTCCTATATTTTCTTTAACTTAAGCGAAAACTTCATTTCATCGAAAGCAATACTGAAGGCAATAATTAAGAAAACATTTTGTTAGCATGTAGGTATTTATCATTGTGGTAAAAAAGTTAGACGAATCGGATACTGAATTAAAAGGGTTAATAAATTCAAAATTTAAAATAAAATATTATATTTCTTGAGGTATCAAAAAAGCTCATAAAGCAAGTGTTTTTACACCTAAACTTTTATATTCTAGTTTTCCGTATGAGTGTCTTATTTGCGTAAATCTCATTAACTGTTATAAAAAATACTGTGTGAAATATTTTAAAGATATTCATAAATGAACAAATTGTTTAGGGAAGTAGGATAGACAGCGGGAAAATATCAGGTAAATTGAGATAATTGATAAAGTAAATAAGTAAAATAGAATATAAATCTTGAATATAAAAGAATTGTGATAGTAGGATTAACTATGATGGTACGTATAACATCTTTGATTTAGCATTGTTTTTCTCATCAACGCATAAAACAGCATAACTCTTAACTCCTGCATTATTTAAAAATATTATGAGTAAAAATATAATAAATTGAATTTTTCCAACTAAACACAAAATAATCATTTATAATTAAATCCCATCTTTATACGAAATAAGAATATCTTAATATGATTAAAACCTACATCGCATATTAAAATAAACGCTTACAATTTTTCCAGAGCATAAAATAAATAAGGATTCAAAAACCAACACTTATTCATTCTAACTTGATAAAAATATGGAAGATTCATTTACTTCAATTACAGAGTGGGTAATAAATTTGACTCGCGCGGAGAAATATAAACGATAGCTAAAAGCAACTACCGCGAATAAAAAAAAATACAAAACGAAACGGATTGCTCAGTTAAGTACTGCCAAATTGCATAAGTGCAATATATAATTAATTAAAAGATAAAACAAACGGCGAATGTGATAGTGAAGTAATTACACAAAAATCAAGTTTTCTAAGAGTATTTAAATGAAAACGAAGTACAAGAAAAACTAAGAAATAGCGAGATATTTCGTAAATATGGATCTCTCGAGAGAGAGTTTTAATAACTACACTAACTATAAAAATACAAATATATCCCACATTCACAGACAGAACCGAGAGAAAACTTAAAAAGAATGCGATATAATTAATGCGATGTAATTAATAGCAGTAAAGAGATGCTCGAAAACATCAATAAAATGGAATTTGAGAGAGAAAAGCCGACCATCTTGGGAATGGAACAGATGCATAAAAGAGTATTTCGAAGAAGATGGGGGAAATGAAAAATTGAGTTTGCAGTGATATTTTGAATCGAGGCGGTCGGTGTTAGCTCGTTTAGAATTTTTGACAAGGCGGATACAAGTTTTCGTTTCGAATGCTGTTTGTGAAAGTTCCCTAGAGGAAGGAGAAAGGGCTGTAATTTTTACGCAACAAGTTTGGATTAATTTATGGAAGAAATGGTTTTATGGATTCATTCGTTTTAATTAGGGAGTATAACACGTCGGAATTGGTGGCACTTTTATGATGGCTGAAATTATCTCTCGACGGAAAAGGTGACTAAATATTTGAAAAATTAATGCACTTTTTTAAAGATTTACAACATAACACTTCATAAATTAGAAGGTATATAATTTAATAATTTATTTCAAGAATTAAAAAAATAAAGTAAAGTAAAGAAAAGACAAATGTGGAATTAAATTTCCAATATAGTTGAAGCAAATAAGTAACAAAAAGGAGTAAAAAAACATACCTACGATCTAGTAAATAATATGGTAATCAAAGAAACTATTTCTTTTTTTATCAAGAGCATTTTACAATAATATGGTTATCAAAATTAATAAAAACAAATATTTTCTTTTGAAAATTAGAAGAATTACTTGCAACTCAATCACCTGAAAGCTTTATAGAAAATTTTTAAGAAACAGAAATACACTAAATAAAATCAGAATATAATATATTTAAAGTACCTACACTAATATCAAGTAATAATTCAGAATAAATTTGAAGGTAAATATATTTTTAATAAACTTAAATTCAATCTAACGGCTGTATTCACAACTAACATGACCTAAGGTTAACCTGGAACCAAACTTTTCCGCCAACTCAGATTGGGTTAACACTAGTTTTCCTTCTTCAACTACCAATTTAGAGGTTTTGATTCCAGGTTAACCTTAGGTTAGGCTAATGGCGTAAAAAAATTGTAAATAAAAAAAAGTTCACCGAAAGGTAACACAAAGATGCTAGACAGTATTTTAAATTAAATGGACTATTGTTGTCAAACATTTAATTCAAAAGTTATGAGATTTATTTCAGAAACGACTAACGATTCAAACATTCTAACACTAAGTTTGCAAACATTCTAAGGACTGTAAATCGATTTTTCAAAACATAAACCGCGTGTGTGACCGCAATCCAGTTTAAAGGACATCACACCTGCTCCTGCGAACACTCAAAAAAACACCAGCCACAGCCCTACTGTCTCTTTTAAAAATACACTCGCTAATTACAACTTCATTTGCCGGTGTCTCTTCTTTTGGAGGAATTCTCTCCCGAAATCATCACCATTAAAACTCCCCCTTCAAGGAAAAGAATAGTTCATTTAGCGGTTGTCACGGTAACTCTCGAAAAATAAGAAATTTCTCCTTAGTACGAAAACCGAAGTTGGGATTTCTTTGGTTTCACGCTTAGATGTAACTGCTTGGGAAAGGCTTGATGTTTTCTTTACTATAACTACATATTTTGAATAAGGGTATAATATTAAGAGTTTTCTTCTTATTTTGAGAAGATGGAAACCTGACAAAGTATGGCTAATATAATGTGAAATGTCCCAGAAGCGCATCATGACAATCCTGGATTTCATAGAATCGGGTTTTTTGCTACTTATTTAGTAGTGTGGAATACTTTTGTGCCACCAAGTAGAAGTTAAAGGTAGATCATAAAGTATTATACGTTTCAGTTTACTGATTATTCATTTTTTAGCTTACTGTTCTATAAAAGCTTTCATTACAAATAATTTTTCCTAAGCGATAGATATTTGATCTTAATAAATTTTAGCAGCATACATCTAAATATACAAGCATACATCTAAACCCATCTTCAACATACTATAACCCATCTTCAACATAACTAAACCCAATCACAAACATACATCTAAACCCAAGCAACAGAAACGTTCAAAATTCGTCCAATTTTTGTCACGAATGACCAAATTTCGTTTACTTCTAGTTGCAGCTACGTAAACTTGCCATATTTGGTACGATATGCGCAATAACCGAAAACAAAATTCCCTTAATTTCCCCTCAACACAACTACCAACCATTAAAACCTTTCACACAAAATACCCTAGGTTTCCATAGCAACGGAAAGAAAGTTATTTCGCCACTTGGGTCCGTCCAGAATCTGCCTACTAGTTTATCCGCGAGTTAACTCTTCGAAAAGGGAGTAAGAGATAGATAGGACTCCTCTGCTCAACAGAAGAAGCACAAAAAGACGCCTTCTGCCTCCTCTTTTCTTCTACTCCCAATCGGAATCTTCTGCTTCTTTTGGGCGGTCGAGAAAAGGTGGGAAACAATGCGACGATGCTGCTTCGAAGTAAGCTTCTTTAGGGAGAGTTCATCTTTATTCGGGTTTAATATTGTTGTGATAGGGCCCAGAGGGAGTCGGGGAAGGTTTTCTGGGAGAGTCATGTGGGAGCAGTGTATGGGTGAGATATGAGTGATATCTGAGAGAATGTTGGGGATTTTATTTTTGGTTTGTTATAGTTGTGTGTTTTTGTTGAATGTGTAGTAATGTTGCTATTGAGATGCTAAGAAAATCTGTAAATGGCAAAAAAATTAAGTACGTTTTTTTGGGAGTAGTTTGATGTTACGTTTTGTTTTAATAATAAAGTCAGTAAAAAGTTCTGGAATGAAATTCATTCATTTTGATAAAATTTTCAGCTATTCTTTCGCCGGTTTACTTAATAAAATTGTTGAGCATGTTAAATTTATTTAGAAAATGTAAATTAAATTAAATATAAGAAAACTTTATTAACACAATATGTACTAATTTTAATGATACTTCGGAAAAAATGAATTGTTAATTATGCAGCTATTAAACAAAAAACATTAAAAAAATTAAAATAACAGAGTTAAATTTACTACATATTTTTTTAATAATTTAAATGAATGTGCTTATAATATTCGACCTTAGAATCAGCAATTTTATTCCACACTACATCAATCAAATAATTTCGGAGAAATATAAATTTAAAGTTAAAAATAAATATTTTAAGTCCCTCCAAGTTTGAATACTCAAAAAAACACAGTAAACAATTTTCCACAGAACTAAAATGAAATTGCTCAACATATCCCACCAATCATAATATTCTCGCCTAAAGCTAAAGTTGACACCGGGGATATAAATTGGACATTGATGCACTTTAGTACTAAGCACCAAAGCATGACATTGTCATCAGTCACGGGGTAGGGAATCGTCCTAATTACGAAAATTAATCGCGCATTTCTCCTAGCGACCATCATTAATATCTGACCATACATATTCGCCCGCACATGATCGTGTTTTAAGTGATTTTTGGTTTAGAGTAGAAGGGAGAAAGAATATATTTTCAAAAAATATTTTTGGTAATTAAACGTTTGTTTTTTTTTTCGTTGAATGTAAGTTAAATAGGTTTTAAGATCGAAATTTATAATAATGTTGCTGGTGTTGGACGTAAATATTTTTTACTATGTACTATATTACAACCTTTCTTGAGAATGACGTCACGACTAGTGGAAAAAATATGAGTTAAGATCGTCTGTGAGCTCTCAATGGCTGAAATTATTCCCCGAAAGCGCACTATATGCATGGATTTAACAATTTAATCATATTTCTAAAGAAAAGTGTCTAATTTCAATCGGATATCAGACATTGTTCTGAGAACTACTTCCTTCGTTTGATCCCAGCTTATTTCTCCATTATAAATAAACGTTGGAGTCTATACTCGACAGCAACGTTTCTTGAACCCAGTACGTCACTACGCGGAAGGAGAAAATGAGTAAACACAAAGTTTATTAAGTTGCTAGGAGGAGTTTGGGTACGCAAATCGTGATAAAAAAACGCTATACATACATGGGTTTAACAAAATAATCATATTTTTAAATTGACGTTCTTCATTTCACTCAAAATTCAGACACCGCGATGGGAACTACTTTGTTTGTTTTGTCTCTCCACGGTCAACTTACGTGGAAGCCTAGTATGAGTAATATAGTTATAATATCCTTTCCTTTGCTGGGTTTCTTTGTAACCTGTTCTCCTGGCTACTTTTATTTACCTGCCTCACCCTGTAAAACTGATTCATGAATGAAATTTCCCCTAGTAAAATAACATCGAGTCCAACTCACACTTCCACAAACTCCTTAAAAAAACCCTCTGAAAACCCTCTCAAAAACCCAACCTTCAAACAAAACCTCTCCACTCCAACAACCAGTCCCCACCACACCACAGTACGTGCGCATGCAAGAAGACGCTTCAGGGGCGAAGTTTAGCATGTCGCATACCATTTGTCTTTCCAAAAGGGAAGAGATATCGAGCAGCGGAGAGCGAGGACCGGTGACACTGACGATCCATCACGACGCCTTTAATGCCGCTTTTTGTTCCGCCCTTTAGCAGAGGGAGAGGGTTAAAAATAGCCCCCCCCTCCCTTTTGCTGAGGAATGGGACTGGGTCCTGTGGAATGGGTTTGTTATTCAAAGGCACGTATATGTGGGAATGGTCTGAATAAAGGGTTTTTTTCTGTGGGGTGGTGGTCGAGCGTTAATGGAGTTGAAGGTGAGAGTTATGTAAAATGGTGTGTCTGATGGTTTTCTTGTGCTCGGTGGTCATACCTTTATTCGCCATTTATCGTATGTTCTTATGGAGCTGTAACCATTAAAACGTATATGTAACCAATAAACATTAACGTAAAGTCGACAGCATTTTGTTGCTGTAAGATCCACTAAACGCTGAATTATTTTCGTAAAGATAAAACCCGTAGATTCCAATATTTTTTCTGGTACTGAAATTTAAATGATGTTTTATTTTACTCTTAAAATGAAAATAATATTGTATGCCATAGTTTTATCATGAGGTTTAAAGAGTACACGATAAGTGTCAGATATTTCTATTGACTTTACAACATTATTATTTTACTTCTTGATAAAGCTGTTGTCCGATATAATCTCAGTGATGATTTTTTTGGGAACTTGACATCCCAATTTCTCGCTAAACACGTTGGATTCAGGGAATTTGATTAAAAATTAGAAATAAAAATCTATGAAACGATAAGCAACAGACAAATAAGCTCTCAATCATTCTGTAAATAAATTCGAAAATCTAACATTCGAAAAAAAACCCCCAGAAAATAAGGCTTGACTGATAAAGATATTTTAATGGATATTTATAAAATAACACAATGAATAGCACGTGTGCATAAAAAAGTTAACGAATCTACCTTAATATTTAACGGTTTAATTTCATATGAAAAACCAGCCTTTATCAAGTAACATTTAAACTAACCCTATAACCCGCCAGAAAAGACTAAAAACGCTACATGTACCCAACAAAAAACCCAATAATCATTTTTCTTCAGAAAATCCCCCATTTTTCCCCAATGAAAAATCCCGATAATCATTCAAGGCCCATAAGCACCCACCCGAGTTCACCCTTTATCACCTTCCCACCCCTTTCCATCTTTTTCAGAACGCGTTTTTCAAGCCGGACAAGATAAGGGGATGACTTATGCTGGCCGGACCGACCGGATTATCAGGGATGGCCCCCCGGGGACGATAACGGAACAGGGGGGGGTGATGCGAACAAGATGGGGTGTGTTTGATGGGGGTGTAAGGAAATGTTCGGGTGGGTTTTTATAGAAGATGTTCGGCTTTGAATAGTTTTTTTGAAAGAATGTGAGGGAAATAGATAAGGAAAGATCAATGATTTGTGGATTGAAAGGTTAGGGATTTTTAAAATGAGAATGTTGGTGAGATTCTTGAATATAAAAATTACTCATTTATACTTAGAAATGTATACTAATATATACATTTTCAACTCTTTTGTTAGAAGCACATCGTACTAGAAAATTAAAACGTAGTGTTTGCATTAGTTTCTACTAACCATTAAACCAACAAAGTAAACCGTGTTTTCAAAAGATCATTCTCTAGTATGTTCGGAATAATGTCAGGTTTTTTTATTGGAGACTTGAAAAAAATTTGAAACATACACAGACATTGGAATCAGACAGAGGGAGAAACAGAGGTAAAGGTAGAACTGAAAGAAACACACCAATAAAGGTAAAACTTAAAACAAAGGGTCAAATACAAAGGTATTTAACGAAGGAAGAGGCATAACAAGGATTACATACACTTTTTAGTATGAGAAGTGTCCCTTTAAGATTTTTTTGTAAAGGAACACGTTTATAACACATAAGACGTTGAAATTATTCCATAAAAATAAATATAAAACATAGAACTAAGGATAAAATGCTATGTTTTATTTGAGGGAAATGCACAAGAACATGGACAAACACTTTTGGGATCATGGCACAAATACAGTCTCCTTGAATTCCAGTCAGTATAATATTTAAAGCAATACTTATTTTTCAAAATGTTAAAGGAGAAAATAATTCAATGCTTTCAATCATTTCAGCGAAATCTTTGAAAAGAGATAAAGAAAAAGGCTTTAAATCTAACCATTACTTAATAGTTTAAAAACTTCTTGAATTTAAGAAACCCAGAAAAAATAATTACTTATCAAATAAAAACTATTAAACTGACATTTAAAATTTTTCAGACCCCAAAAATACCTCTAAAAAATTAGATCAATTAAATGTAAAGATTTAAAGTAAAATATAAAAAAGCTAAGTAACATTCATTCGAAAAATAACTGGACAAGCAGCTGATCAAACAAACTAGCCAAGACAATATTATTCCCATTGCCAATACACCTCGCTAAACCTTTCTTAAAAAAAAAAACAACCGTATATCTATCACAACGCAGCACAAAACAAACCCAAACTGAACAACCCAGCACACCAGCCAATACCGGCGAATCCGAAATCAACTTTCCCCTATTCAACCGGCCGCCACTCCTAAGAAGAAGAAAGCGAAAAGAAGCAGTCTTCTTCTTCTTCTCTTCGCAGAGAAATAACAAATAGATTTATTTCGCTTTTAGTTAAACCGGCGGCGGCAGCAAAAAAAGGCACCCTGTGAGATGCTTCCGATATATCGACCCAATCGGAAACAAATAGTCATCTTTCATCGTCATCGTATCGGTGCCTTCGATCTCGAGACGATGTTGCCAACGCGGGACGCACAAAAATCGGGAGTTTATCTCCCGGCGGGAGCGGTTGCTGACAGAACTCCGATTCCGCTCTGTCCCCCTGCTTCTGGGTGTTAACCCTCATTTGGAACGACATTTGTATTGTTCGAATATCAAACGATTTTTTAAAAAAAAATTACTGAAAGAGTGGCTAAAGGGTTAACTTGAAGTCATACGAACGAAGCATTATATTTATCTTGATATAAGTTAAGTTAACGTTTCATATTAGTCAGGTACAGCTGAACCTGATTCAGGATATTTAATAGTTAAGGATGGGGTGAGTTTAGATAATTAAACTTAAATTGAACTTTCAAGAAATAAGGGAAATACAATAGTACAACCATGCAGAAAAATAAATACAACACTTACCTCACATCTAGTCCTGTTGATGTTGGCCAAATTCAGACGAAATATCCTATCCCTAAAAAGAAACAAAATACAAATTAAAAAAAGCAAACGTAAATTATTCAAAAGTCAATGTTGTAATTATTTTTGAACAAAATAAATTAAGATTCATTCGTTGCAGTACGACTTTAACAACAGTACGATGCAAATTATCTCAACTGTTTAATCCGTAGTCTTGTTTTTCCAGCATCACATTAGTTTCTGTAAAAGTTGTTTTCCAACGATAGGAGTATTTCGGAGGAGAAAACAACTTAACTAGACAACACTGCACTGAATAGGTATTGTGTCTTAGGTGGTACATTTTTTTTTTTTTTTTTGTCTTCGAGTAAACCATTCTCACTTAAGACTTTATTCCAAATCATATTTACTAGAAAGGTTCTTGATTTACATGATTAATGTTTCAGAATCTCTATAATGAAATTGATTTATTAAAAATTCATTCAATGTAATTCAAACATCCCCTCAAAACTAGCAAGACTCTCTACTAACCCTCTAACGTATCACTATTTTAGCAAAACAAACTTTAAAATTGATTAATTATTTTAAATTTATTAAATTATAAGCCATTAATATATATTTTTAATTATTTCATTACTAAAATTATTTTCACACCATTTCAGAAAATATTCTCATTTGTCATGTAGTATTACGGCTTTTAGTCACAAACCTCAACTTTATTCACACAAGTAAGACACATTTTAATCTGGATTAAATCTTCCTTTAACTCTACCACAAAATACCCCACCTACCCTTCACCAAATATTCCCCAAACCCCAAAAGACTCCATCACCACAAACTACCACCTCACTCCAAAAGTTCTCTTCCCTCGAAAAAGAAGCCCCACAAAACTTTCTCCCGCTAACTAACATCCACTCGGCAAACACCGCCCACATAAAAAAAGGTCCCCAAGTCCTCCCCCACTCAACGTTCTTAATTGGCGTCGACGGCTAAAGAGACGGGCAGGAAAATTTCAGCAAACGATAAAACAAAGAGAAGGAGGGCATTCCAGCCCTGCCCGGGCACCTCGTTTGGGGAAAAGAGGGCATTTCCTTACCTGATGGGTGTGGAAACGGGGTAAAAAAGAATGAATTTCGGGGTTCTAGATGTAAGATGTAATTAAAGGTTCTGTGAGTGTGATTCAGTTTCTTTGGGTTAGTCAAGTTGGACTGCTCCAAACCTGCCTAGGTAACTTTGATGTAAAAGTTTATTTGAATAATTTTGTGCTGGTTGGATTTTGTTTAGAAGTTTGTTTTCACTTAAATAGTTAAATGATAATAATTTATTATTAGAAGGGAGTAATTAATGCTTAGATGTGTATTATCCTGTTGAAATGTAAGGAATTTAGTTATAAAATGATAGTAAAATTTTTGGTGCATGTGTTTTATTTAAATTAATTAAAATTAGTTAGTAGTGTTGTTTCTAATTCCACATATAGAATTAAATACAACAAATATAACACATACATTTCACAGAAAATAGTACATATTACCCAAGGTCCCTCGGCGAAGCAAACAAAAATTATTTGTACGTTTATATATAAATATTTACAAAAAGAACCTGTTTTCAATACTTCACTTATATCAAGTAACATAAAACAAAATAATTAATTTAAAAGGATGATTATTTTTTACTCTTATCTTATACTATTAATAACATATATTCATTATAAAAGTTATTTTTATCAATGAACAAAGGTTTTTTACAGTAAAGTGTTCCGATACAATTATTCAGCATTTAAAAAAAAACCGCTAGTTTTGCGTTTATATAAGGATAATGTGCATATCAACAGTGAAAAACATTCACATAAAAATAATTAACCATTAATACATTTACATTACTCGTATATTCGATACCTCTTTTGTAAGTTTCACAGAAAACATTAAAACTATTTTCCTTTAACAGAGGGGAAAAAACCCAATTTCATTTCATAACAGAGCTAGAGAAAAACAAATTAAAATATAAAAGCAACTTTTACAGCAAAAAAGAAACTTAATTAACATTACAATTTTTCTCCCACTATAATACAGCATGAAACTAACTGGATAAACAAAATGTTTTGCTTGTGAAAACAAAACCTCATTACAAAAACATACCCTCCGTAATAACGGAAAAAAGTGAAACTCGATCTGAAAATCGAGACTCCTTTATTAAAAAAAAACCATGAATTCGACACTGGTAAAAAAATAATCGAGAGAAAATTTTCAATTAATTTCATAAACAACTCTCGAGTCGCCCTTAATGAAAAACAGATTGATTGAAGGCATTAATTCTCCAACTCAAAAGCAGCTTTTCTCCGATTAATAATTAATGATTTTTCCCATTTATTTTTTACCTAATAACTCATCGAAATTGAGATCCGGAACATTAAAAAAAAAAGACGGAGAGTATTTAAAAACAACCGGCTTTTCGCTTTTAAGCAGAGAAATGGCGCGTTTAAAAAAAGACGACTTATTAAAGTAAATACTCTTCTCCGAAATTAATAAAGTAGGATTAGTTTCTTAATTAGATCACAAACGCTTAATTCGGCTTTGAGCAGATACTGTCGAAAATCCCGTGTTATTATTGTTGCCAACGCTCATCTTAGAAATGATAATAATAATAAGCGGTATTAAAAACAAAGATTTCTCTTTGGGAAACAATGTGTGAAACAAAGAAAGAAAAAAAAATGAAATGCGACGGGAGAAAAAAATTATAAACGCATGAAAATGATTACAAGATTTTACGATATCGCTTTAATACGAAATTGAAGGGCCTGTTTTGAAAGGAAAACAATAGAGACGGAGGGGAATATGAGAAAAACAAATATTTTTTAATCTTTTTCTCTAATCCCTACGATCGAACTCTCTTTTACAACAAGCTTCTTTCATCAGTGAAATTTAAATATTCTCGTCTCTTTATTTTTTCCGACTTAAGGAAAAAAAATCCCCGAAGGGACAGAAAAAAAAAATCCCCTTGAATTATTCATCTCGAATATTAAGTGAGAAATTCTAGAAGGCAGAAATATTCCATTGATAAAAAAAAAGCTATAGTAAAATGTCAACACTGCTGTCATGATTATATGCATGAGATTACAAGGGGGCTGTGAGGGCTTTACTTTGTGTATCCCCGGCTCTAAACAAGTTGTTTCTAATTTCACAGTTCTTTGCGCAATGCTCAGGGAAGGGTATGTTCCTTTAATGATAATAATTGCGAGCATCTGGTACTCATAAAAGCTTTTTCAGGTAATCTGATTTCATGATTGTGTTATTACCTTGTTTTTCACGGGTGGCTCAAATAAGGTGTTTACAGTTGGGGTATATAATGGGATGGAGGGAAAGGTAAGATGAATAAGATGATGTTGACTTAGGAACTTAAAATACCGCCTGGCGGTCTATTCATCAAGATATTTAATAATAAAGGCAGACGGTGTTCGGTGTAGACGAAGAAAAGTAAGCGAATTATTATCCCAGATAGCATGTAACCTTGCGGTTAGCCCTTTTTTTTCACTGTCATTGGGCTGCCTAAAAAGGGTTTGCCGAAAAGCCTTTAAGCAGTGCAAGAAAAGGGCTGTTCCGTGGCTGACCAAACAAGGTATACCGAAAAGCCCTACAGCAGCGCTTGACGCAGGGCTATGAAAGGGCTGTCCCTAAACCCTGTTGAAGGGCTTTCAGGAAAGGGCTGTGACAGCCAAGCCAATTTAAGCCCACGTGACATACCACGTGACCCCAATAAGTCCATCCAAACTCCACATCAACATCGCCATTTTATTACCATTCCTGGGTGCAAGTTAAATTATGTGTGTGAAGATATTTTCATTTCAAGATCAAAAACAAGGTAAGTTTTAAATGTTCTTTTAGAGTTATGAAACATCTTCCTTTCATTTTGCCTTAAATTGTGTAACTAGTTAAGTTTATCGTATATTATTCAAAGTTGTGGATAATTGGAAAATTTCTGAATGCTATTAATTATGCTATGCTTTGTTATGATCCCATGTTCCAATATTAGTATTTCAAATATTAGTATTTCAAATATTAGTAGTTTCATTTTATTTCAAAAATAATATTAATAAAATTAAATTATAATTTGATTATACTACTAACGATAGTCTTTTTCATCAGAACATGTGTGAGAAAAAAAAAAGAATTCGCACTGAAATTAGGATGTTTTTATATTCTTCCTGAATGATTTTCCGTGTGAAAATTATTTTTGTTTTATGTTCTTAAACAAAACAATTTATTGTGTTTTCCTTTTTTTAGAACAACAGCTTTCTGTTTCTTTATATTTTTCTTTTCAGAAGTCTGTTTACACATCTTCAAAGATACTAAAGAATCGTAATAAGAGATGCTGTCAGTGATTGGTTTATAGAAGCCAAATTTAGGATTGCTCTAAGGTAATTTTATGTATGACTTCATCAAAAAATGTTCCACTTTCTTAAATTTTGGATTAAATGTACATAAAATGAATATCAGTTAATCTATAATCATCTCCTGTATCAGCTGTTTTCTATTATTAGGCGAAACGTTCTATAATTTAGGGACCACTTAAAAACGTCCAACAGACCACAGGTTAAGAATCATTAATGTAATACACAAAATGGGGCTTGTTTTGAAGACAGCTAGAATGAGTTAATATAAATGGTGACTGTATATTTGATATCTGAGAAGGATTTTTTTCTCCAAAATGTTAATTTCTGGCACTCAAGAAAGATATTTTTACCGAATATTTATTTATTCATTGCTCAAATAGTTCATGATATTTTTCCTCTTTTTTTCAGAGACAACAGAATTTTCTGACAGAGATGGAAATAACAAATTTAAATTTTGTAATTATAGAACAGGTTAAATTCATCTTATATTGTGCAATATTTCTAATTAATATTTTATATAAATGTATTATTTCATTAATTCCTTTCTCACAGTTCTTTTGAGTATAGTTCTGATTTGTCTGTTTCTTTTTTTTTACTTAAACAAATGTTTGCTAATTTAAAAGTTGATGGGGGATAATTTTCCCTCTCTTTTACTGTCATTTTATTTATAAACGTGCAAATGAACTTCCATATAGTTCAATATTTCCCTTCATTTCATGAGTATTCTTAGTATGATTTGAGTCTATGAGTAGAACCAGTATGCTTTGATGGCTCCTTATGTAGGATATTCTTAATTGTAAAATTTACTCATGTGGTATTTTAAGCAAGAACAATCTCTTGTCAATTTTAACTTTTAAAATATACTTGTATTGAAAATGTTTCTCTAACCCAGTTTTCTATGGAATAGCAAATACTGTTCTATAACTTAAGTTGGCAAAGTTCCTGCATGGTATGCAGTCTTAGCATTTTAATTCAGTAAAAATTACTTTTTATGTGGCCATAATTTGAATTCTAAGAATGAGAACCTTGAGTGTATTTCTAATTTAAATTTACCTGACCTCTGATCTATATGGGATCCTGTTATTAGTATATTTTGTATATTTAACGGATTTTTTATGCTTATTTCTCTCTGTACTCTATGTTAATCCAGAAGCTATATTAGTCTAGTTTGTGTTATTGTCAGTGTAATACTTTTTCTTGCATTGTGTGTTAAAATAAAATTCTTGATAATATTCTGCGTATTTTTAATTAAAAATTTTCTTATGTTTATGTCTTTCTCTGATCTATGGGGATTCTGAGTATATTTTGTTTATTTAAGGGAGTTTTATAATTAATTTTTACTTCTTCCTCAGAACCATGTTATCCCAAATAGCAGTAAAATATTGTTTTCTTGCATTTTGTTTTAAAGAATTTCTAACAAAAATTCCCTCGGTATCTCCTTCACTGGTTGTTTGGAAAACTTCTTAACTTTTATAAAGAAGTTTAAAAATGTAAAATCTTTAAAGTTTTTTTATACCATAAAATGTATCAAATATTCAAAAAGAAGTTATTTAATGAAAGCAAAGTATTTAATATTAGATTAGTAAAATGTAGGGATAAAATATTACCAGAGTTAACGGTTAAGTATTGCATTTCGTATTTTTTAGTTTCTTTGTTGAATTATGTGATACAAAATTATTCCTGAAAATATGTACCACAGTATAATATATATATAGTGCAATATTTCGGGGAAAATTTTGTGTCATCACATAATTAAAAAAACTCAGGAAAAATATGAACTGCAATATTAAACCTAGAACTATGGAGAAAATTCGGAATACCCTACAACAAACCTAATTTATAACACTATATTAAGTTTTAAATAAAGTTTAATAGCCAATTTAAAAGACCTAGACGTGACGACGTTGTCGCAGGGCTTTCATTCCAGCCCTGTCGCAGGGCTTTCGTTCCAGCCCTTCGCAGGGCTTTCATTCCAGCCCTGCCAAAGCCCTACAAAGCGTCAACTAGCAGAGGTCGGTTTTACCCTGTCACAGGGTAAACAGGGCTGTCGTGACAACCCTGCGACAGCCTTACACGGGATTACGCCGCAAGGCTACGGCAGGGCTGTAACAGCCCTACATTGCTATCTGGGATATACATAAATTAATGAGCTTATGAATATGGATGAAGTCTGAAAACAAACATTATTCTCCTTATTATATGTGAAAATGGAGATAGGTTAAAAGAAGAATTTTAAATTTCCCTCGAAAGTAGGGTTTTAATAAAAATGATGAAAGACTGAGGTTTTAATAAAAAGTTGAAACTTTTGTGTCGTTGTGACAGAGCACAATCTCAAAAGAAATCAATATCAGAAAAGGTGCAATTACTTGCACTAAAATACAAAAGTACTCTAAAAGGACCTGTTGATTTAACAAACAACCTGTCAGCTATGCTACTAGATAATCCCTGTAACTTGAGCAGAGAAATCTTGTTATACTGATATTGACAGACCTTCAATGTATGCAAAATACTTTCCTAGTAGGAATCCTGTAACATCTTGATCCGATACATCTTGTCTCTGTAGTCTGACTACGGAATCTGTATCCATATAAAAGGATTTCCCTTCAGAAGCTACAGGGATTTTCTGGTAGAATAGCTGATAGTATTCTGATTAAATCAACATGCGTTTCAGAGTGTAGACGTATGGGGAAACATAACTATAGGCTATACAACGACGTTAGTTGGCCCTTGTCGTCGCTAACAAACAAAATAGTTCCCAGTGGCGGCGTCTGAATTTAGAGAGAAATGAAGAACGTCAATTTAAAAATATGATTAGTTTGTTAAACATATGTATAAATAGCGTCTTTCTATCACGATTTGCCAACCAAAACTCATCCTAGCAACACAACAAGCTTTCTGTTTACACAGTTTCTGTTTCCGTGTAGTGACGTCATAGGTTCAGGAAACGTTGCTGTCGAGTATCAATACCTCAAATATCAGCTAAATCGTTATTAGCAACCAGTGTTATTTCTAGGATTTTTTTGGAGGAGTAAAAATACTCCTTGACTTTTTTAGGAGGAGTGAAATTCAATTATGAGGAGTGAAATACCGGAAATAGCATATAAAGTACATAAACAGCGACAAATTTTCTATTAAGAACGCTTACTTTTTAATGCACAAAATGAAATGAACAAAAAATGAGGATGCTATTTTGGATTTTAGTTTTAACAATTATAATGTTAAGTATTAATAGAAAATATTAAATATTTTAAATAAAATAATTTATTTTACATTAAACTTCTGTTACAATTCTAATCTTTTCCTCTGAATTTGAGTAGAAAAATATAATTTGTTGATTTCGGTGGAGCACGGTGCATTTTTTTAAGCTAAACCTTTGTGAAAAATTTAAGGAGTGAAAATACTCCTAGCTAGTTTTTTGAGGAGTATTTCTGATTTTCAAGGAGTGAAATACCCTTTCAGAGGAGTTAAAAATATCTCTGTTAGCAACAATTATATTAATACAATTATCAACGGAAAAACATCCAATATTAACAAAAAAAAAAAAAAAAAATTCAAGCACACACTAAGCGCCCCGTTTCTCCCCAAATAACCAATAACAAACAATCGCCAATTCCAGAACACAAAAAAACTCCCCCACAGGGACGCAACCGGACATGATATGACCTCCTTTACTTCGATTGTCGGAAGAAGATTTCGAATCCCGGAGGATGAAAAAAAGTATTCCCGGATCTCTTCTCGGGATCCGGGAGCGCTCCTGGGGATTAAATATCCCCGCCCGTGGGATCAGGAGCGGGACATTAGGATTTTATTATCCAGTTAGAAAAGAGCTCCTTGCTCCACTGTTTGCTCTGGTGTGGAAAGTATTAGGTCATGCTTCATGTCCGAGAAGAGTTATTTGTGTTTGCAGAAGGAGTTAATTTCGGTCTTTTTCTCGGGGTAAACAGCAGTGGTTGTTGTTATTGTTGTAAATATTGTACTGTTTGGAAAGGGGTTTAATGGGGAGGTAATTGGGTTGTTTTGTGGGGTTTAGTTTTTGGAAGATGTGTGTTTTGAAATGAATTATAGTGATGGAGTTGGTTATAAATAGAGTTGGTTTTAAATACCTATATTACAGGATGTCCAGTGGCCCAATAGCTAACGTTCGTTACAGATACATTCTTCCAGTGACAAAACTTCTCAAAATGAAGTAAAAAATCATACTTGCTAATGGTTTTTAGGCCGAAAAAAAATTGCAAAAAAAATCCAAAATTTACGTTTTTATATGGTCTACTGGTCCTATCAATCATATTGAGTAAAATTATGCACATCAATTTTTATGTCGAACAAAAAAGTCTCATACTCCTACCATAATAGTGGACCGAGTATTAGGTACCACTTTGAATTTCTTTGATTTTTAGAGCAGATAGCTCTATTCTAAATTTAGAAACGACCAATTCAATGTGTGATGGATTGCAAGAATTCATAATATCAAGTCTAGTTAGCTGACAGTTTCCGAAAAAATTAACGCGTTTCGAAACTATTATATGGGAATAAATAAAATTGGTTACAATGTCTCGTGTTCTCTTTATAAATTGATTCTGGGACGATGTAAATGACACAGTGAACATTGTTATCTAGACTATAAGATTCAAGTACAACTAAAGAGAAAAAAATTACAGAAATCAAAATCTCGAAAAAGTCATACTTTTCACATCTCATACCATTCACTTTCTTTAAATTCAATTGCATGCCTTATCAAGAACAAGTTAGCTATTTTCAAAATTAGTAAGGAATCCTGGGATAAGTTAATCGACAAATATTTACAAACGAAGCAATGCATTTTTAAACCCTAATAAAAACTACTTCAACCTAAAAAAACAAAATTTACAACCCAAAACACTCAAAAATTATAACAAAATAAGCAGAGATTACAACTTCCACTCTTCATCATTCATAAATAATCAGAAAATTCATGAATCCTCACCAGAGTAAAATTTCCAAAAAAAAAAAAAATATCATTCAACAAACACACATTTTTTTACAACCCAAACTAAAAAACATCACATCCAAACAAACTAAAGACGAGATCCCAACGACGCTGAAGAGTAAAAAAAAAGCATTTCTATTTGCGACTCTAAAAACCTTAAACGGCGAGAGAAAAACTCTTTACGGAAGCACTTTTTCAGAGAGCAAAAAAAAAAAAAAAAAATATTATCCATCCTCGAAAAAACGCCGCCAGTCCAAATCCCCTCCATCTTGCTATTATCATTATTATCGGAATATGTGACCTACAAGTCTCGTTTCAGGTCGAGAATCCGCGAGAAGGTAATTTTCTACTCCGCCGGTTTTGCCGAACTTGTTGCTTTGAAACAAAGTAAAAGGGGTCTCCCTCTCTCAAAAAGTGAATAATAATAATAATAACGTGGAGTAAGGAGGCTAGGGTTTTTTTTTTTCGGGCCGCCCATTTTAAATAGGCGCGGCCTGCCAAGCGAAAAAACTCGTTAGGCCTAACGGCGCTTCTGGGAGTCGACTGCGCATGCGCGTCGTGCGAAATGGATTGAAGCGAAGGTAAAGTTGGTAAAGTATGTGAACTGTCTGGACTTGAGTAGTCTTAAAAATTACAGTGACTTCAGACGGTTGTAAAATTTTGGAATTTTTTTCGGGTGAAGATTAAAAAACATGAATTAGATAGCATGGATTAGATATTTGGGTTTTTCTTCTTACGTATGAGGTATAGCAATGAAGTTAGATTTAGATGAAACAACTTTTAAACTGATTTCTTATCTGGTGTTAAATGATATTCAGCTTGAATGTTAGAATGGAAAATATTTTCATTTTAAATAATAATAAAAAAAAATAAATTTAATCACTGATTTTAAATCCAAATTCGTAATGCAAGACCAAATATTTGTCATGTTTATAATATTATGGGGTACATTAAAATTGATTGGGAAATCTCAAACGTAGAAGTTATTATGTGAAGGATGAAAACTCTTAAGAAATGCTCCTTAAAATGTATATCCTACACCGTAAAGAATTCCCTAAAATTTTTAGTTTTCAATGGCAGCCGTCACCTCAGTAGACTGAAGTAATAAAAGATAAAGTAATCAAGAAAGGATGTTTTCATACACCGGATATGATGTAGTTCTTTAAAAGAAAAATATGATGATTCCTAGAGTTACAGTTCTTTTGGCATATTTAAATATTCGAATTCGACTGTACAAAGTTTGGGCAGCCTTGCTGAACCACCCTGTACAGACAGAGCACCATCCCCCCAAAATTGACACCAGCTCCAACTCAAAACATTCCTCCACACCCCTCAATCCCTACTCCCCCAATCCTCAAGAAGTTAACACCAAACGAAATGACCCCATCTCAAACCCCCCATCCCTCAAGGAAGGAAAAAAGCCCCAAATCTTTCAACACCTGTGAATGATATTACAGGGCACATCCCAGGGCACAGCCTCTGCTGCAAATGGGATTCGTACGCAGATTCGGCCAAACGGCCGGAGCGTTATGCGAGTGATTTTTTCTTCTTTTTGCTGTGTGCGTTTTTCCATGTTTGTTGGGAATGGGAATATTCAGATATGCGATGGTGATCTGTGCTATGAGAGAGGGGCCTGTTGGTGATTCGATTGAGATGCGTTTGATCTCTCAGATGGGAATCGCTTCTGCGAATTGAATCTGAGAGTGTGTTTACAAGGGAGGGGCGTGTGTGTGTGCCTTAGGATGTCGTTTTTGGAAGGTGAGAAGAGGAGATAGTCTTGGGGAATAAAAGAGTGAAATGCGAAGGAATACTTTTAAAACCTCGCTACTAATGTTATAAAGTCAAGGGGGGATAAATGGATGCAAACAAGAAAGGGAGTATTATACTATAAGATGAAAAGTTAAAATGGATGCTACAGATTATGAATTTACGATATTAAGGGGTTGTTTATAGTATGTATTTATAATTCAATGTACTCCTACAAAGAATTTCATGCTTTGTATTGTTTGAACGGTAAGCGATTTCAATCAATACCTTTTTGAAGAAATTATCACAGTTTCGTTTCTGTTTTTCCAATAATATTCGATAAAAAAAGTGTACGTATTTAAATGCGAAATCTTTCTTTCAGCAGAATGTCAAAATTCCAATTAGTGTTAGTATAGCCCTAGTCTGCCCATAAAAACTTTTAGTAAACAAATTATCAACATCACTAAAGTAATTATTACATCACTAAAGTAATGGTTCAGTAGTGTTAGCAAAATGGGATCCCCAGGCCATTGATTTCTTCAATTTCCAGGCCTATTGCGTTCAAACAATTAAATTGGCAAGACTGCCCCATTGGACAACCCCACACTAAAATTTTCGAATTAAAGAAGTGCTTCAAACTTTACCCAACCACTCATTTTATGTAGTTTTATATTTCTTTATCGCATATTTAGATTCGAAGTAGAAGTAGATACAATGTATACCATGGAATATAATGCAAACTGAGATGAAATGAAGGTGAATATACAAAAAATTAATACAATACTTAAATAACAAACCTATGCTCATTATTGAAAGAAAGTGATTCCCATTGTCAAGAAATCTGACTCAAAAGTCATTCCACAGGACAGAGAGAGGGGGGGGGGGCAAACCTTCCTTTGAGGCACCCGTCACAAAAAGGCTCCCAAAAAGTAAAATATATTATCTGATAAGACTAAATTCGCACGGGGGCATCGGAAAACCATCCATCCACGTGATTCACTTCCCGTTCATCCATCATCCGGGCGGATGACGGAAAATAATCCACCTCCGTCAAAAAACGGAGTATCCGAAGAGCGCCCCCTGGTGGAAGGAATTGGCCTTTTTTTTTATTGAAGAGATACCTTATGGATGGCTATTGAAATGTGGAGTGATGTATTATGGTGCTTGTTATGATTGGATTGAGTTGAGTTTTTGAGAGAGATGAAGGTAATAGGGTAGTTATTATTATGAAATGGTATGATGAAAAGGATGAAAGTCCATTCATGTGGATTCCTTCCTTCGGAGAGTTATTTGTGTTTGGATTATTATTGTATTTGATCTTTTTTAGGTTGTTAGTTTCGTACAGCGTTTCGATAGAGTTATCAAAGTAATCAGATATGTTATACCAGTGTTTCTCAGCCAGGGGTACGCGTAGCCCTAGGGATACGACGAGAGCTTTTAAGGGGTACGCCCAGGGCCGCAGAGAGCCAAGTCGGGCCCCGGGTAAAAGGTCGAGAAGCGGGCCCCCAATGACATTCTCATTTCGAAGTAGGGGATGAAATTTTCTGAAGTACCTCCACCATGCATTCATACGCTTAATGTAATTTTTAGAATATTTCTAGGCAAGATCTGAATTTCACTCAACTTAAAAATATCGTTTTCTTGATAATACGATGAGTAACAAGTAATAAAGAGGGTCTGGGGGTCTTCCCCCAGAAAATTTTTGAAAATATTCCCCTAGAAAACTGGGAATTTACTCATTTTTGGACCTTTATGTGAAGAAATTAATTTCCAAAATATTCAAAATGATATCCGTCTTAGTATTCAATATGAAAAGCTTTGGGTACCGGGCCCCCTAGCGGCCCGGGCCCCGGGGTATCTACCCCTTCGCCCCCCCCCCCTTTCTCGTCAGGTCTGGGTACGTTACGAATTATTTATTTTGTAACTTTCAATAATTTTTCAAGTTTTTTTGTAGCGTTTTCATCTTACTATCATAAATTCCCAGACATTTGGACACCAGTCAAAACCGAATCTTGCCCAATTAAATAATTTTTTTTATCCCCCCCCCCATTAAAAAGCTCCTTCGTCCTATCATTCTATATTTTATAGATATTTTTATCCTCTTGACAATTAATGTTATAACAGAACGTTAATATAAAATTCTATGAAATGTAAGCAAATTTAAGGCAAAAATTTGTAAGGAGGCTGTGAAAATTTTTCTTCTTGAAAAGGGGGCGGTGGTCCCAAAAAGTTTGGGAACCTACAATCGTGAAAAAGGTTGAGAACCACTGTGTTATAGAGTAGAAGATCTTATGAAAACCTGCTGTCTCAGCTTTTGAAAGAGTTAGTTATGGCGAAAGTCCTTAACGGCAGCCAAGTTGGCACTATATTAGAGCCAATCTGTTGTTTAATCAAAACAAATGTCAAATACTATTTATTTGTAATAAAACTGCGACAATTTGGAGACATCTAGAGACTTTCGCTTTTCTCTTTCAAAAAGTGAGACAGCTGGTTTTTATACTGTATGTTACTAATGTCTACTTTCATTTTTATAGGTAATAAAATGATATTAATTTAGTTGTTTACTAATACATAAACTGCAAATAAAATATTCTATACTACCGGACAAAATTAGTGAGAAATAGTAAATTATTTGTACTAAAAGAGTAAATAACTAGTAACTACACGTAATTGTCAAGCAGTTCCTTTAACTTTTGGAAGAAAGAAAAAGCTTACGAGATTTCATTAATGTTTCTATTCATTAAATCTTAATCGAATTAAGTTGTTTAAATAATTTTATTACATCATTTTGAGAACGGAACGCAAAACTTAAAATAACAATTAAATTATGTGTGCGTTTGTGCAAATAGTATAGGAACATCTTAAAATTAATAATCAGTTGTAATTAAGAATGTCATTTATTTATTTAGGATGAGGTTTTTAAAAATAAAATATTGTATTAAACCTTCTCTAAATACATTTTCTCAGACGAAACTTTTTAATGACTAAATTCTTCTAGTCAAAGTTCTTTGAACTCTTTTCAATCCTAGACCTCCAGATATTTTTAAATACAATAGAAAATCTGAGGCACCGGGACTGTAAGGGTATAAATATAAACATTTTATTAACAGAATTGTGTCTAATACGAAAAAAATTGTAACATCGCTTTTACATTTACTACAAATCCTATCTCTTACATGTTGTGTCAGTTAACTACACAACATTTTCCCAAATTTACGTCCAGTCAACCCCATGACATCTCACCGACAGACACAGCCAGTGACAACCTTAAGGACCCTTCAAAAAAAACCCTCCATCAAAGACAGCACACACAATCAAAAAGAAGGGACAGAAGAAACCGTCCCCAAGTATATCGGACGACGAAAAGAATAAAATACTACTACATTCCCCGCTGATCCAAAGAGGGCAAATATGAGAAGGAGAAGGACTCAGCGTGTTTGCCTTGGAGATCCATAAAAGGCCTTTTCAAGCGGGACATCCACGATGTCGGGGCAGTATGAAAGGGGCAAACAGGAGAATTCTGGGATCGTGTTGGCTCAGAAGAGGGTAATCAGGAGAAGGTGGATGACTTTGAGGGTGAGTGGATCGTTGGAGGGGTTTTGAGGGGGTCAGAACGTGGGTGGGGTTAAAAATGGATGTTGGGGTTGAGTTTGTTTGATGAGGGAAAGTGCGCTTGATGAGTTGAAATTGTCCTGATATTTAGGTGGGAGGGTTGAGCGAAATGGGAATGGTTTGGGAGTAGTTATGGTTCAATTCTGTTAACTGCCCCGTTAAATGAGGAGCCTAGAAGCCAAGGGGTAGAAGTGCAGTTTTTTTAGTGTTGGAATTAAGTGCACTAAGTAGCTTAACAACTATCTAAGTAGCTATAACAGCTACTTAGTGCACTTAACTCCAATACTAAGAAAACTGCACTCGTACCTCTTGGCTTCTAGGTTCCTCAAATATGGTCAGGCTGTTTTGAAAGCCAAAATGTTGCCAAGTTTTTGTAGTTATTGTTATAACTGTACATTTTCATCGGTTAGTTTGTATAATTCTTGGCTATGTTTCTGATTTTTCGGTACAGTTAACGGAATTGAACCGTTGTTATGAAAAACTGTAATAATGGGAATGAGAGAACGGTAAGAAAAAGGTAATGTCTCAAAAATTAATTGTTTTGGCTGTTATGGGGAATGACCAGGGTTTTTTTTTCGGGAGGCTATTATTGTTTATAGTTATATAGTCATTTACAGGATTTAGCAGTTTGAAAATTCAGATTTAATTTATGGACGTTTAAATTCTAAGGAATAAGTAGTTTCTTTAAAATAGTTATCTTCCCTTTAATAACTCGGTTTTGAGTAGTAATGGGTGAATAGTAAAATGGAGTATGATGAAAGTGAGGCTTTTTAGAATTATCTTAGACATTCTATCTGACATAAAAGTTTTATTCTATTCTTTGCCTAATACCATGCATGGTTTTGTAACATTTAACTAGAGTCTAGTCTAGACGGAGAAGCAAACATTTTCTTGTACCTGTTTCTACAAATAAAATCCCTACAATAATTTACACCTTTAAGTTCCCTTAAAAATGTTAACAAATTTCAAAAACCCACGGATGCTTTAAGATACAGACACCCCATCACTAACCTTTCGTCGCTGTTTTTCCAACATCGGATGATATGTGTGTGTTCTGTATAGAATAAACATTATCCATCAAATATTTTAAACAATATCACATATTTATATTTTAAACAATTCAACCGAACGTCTAACGCAAACAACAACATATTCAGCGCTAAACTACACGTCCCCTATCCATAAACAACCTCCTTCAATTTTTTTTTTCTACAGCCCACACCAAAGTCTGTTATATCCGGCATATAAAACAGATCACACAAATCCCCAACTGTTTAACTCAAACTCCCACATGTCTAACCTTTAAACAACAACACACACGCGAAGGAAAAATTGAAAACCACACTAACCGATCCCTAGTTGATATTTCCAAGAAAAAAAAAACGTTCGCCCAGGGGCTTATCTCCTGGAGGAAAAAAAAAAACAAAAGACGCAGCAGACCCCTGTTTGTTAATGCACCTTTCATGCTGCCGTAGCGACGAGTTTAAAAGAAAAATGTGAATATATATTGGCCATGGATTTTTTTCTGGAGTTTTTAGGAGGAAAAGACACTCTTGCCCGGCTTTTCCGGGCAGAGAATCCCGGATGTTCTTCTCCTGGAAAAAGGAGGGTCGAGCGAGCGAGGATTAGGCTTTGGGAGAAAAATGGAACGCGGGAATCGAAGTTTAAAAATGCATTTTTCTCCTGGCAGATGAATGAATAGGCGCTGGGCACGATGGGAAAAAGTTTTTGTTTTAAGGGATTGGGGAGTTTTAAATATTTTATTTCGGGAATCGGGAAACGTGGGCAGGTTTAGGAAAAGGCTTTATGATGTGGAACAATGTTGTGATGTGGACAATAGCAGATGTTTTGAGGACACTAGTTCTGATGGATAGCCGTTCTTTATTATGTAGGTATACTTTAAATAATTGAAGAATTCATAGTAAAACTTCAGGATTTTATATTAAGGGATAAAACACGTGTTCTTTAAAAGTTTGCTTTTCCTCAGAAAAAAATTTTAAAAGGCTGTTCAGCAGTATTTATTCTTCTTCAATATAGGAAAGATGGTGACAACTATTTTAAAGGTATTTTTTGTTAAGATAAACTTGTTTATAACAATATTACCAGTTATGAAAAACTGTCTGTCCCGAAACCATTCTAAAACAATACTAATTGTAGGTCCCTAACGAATCCTTATAATCAAGTTTCTCTATATGCTTAAACTATTATTATAAGAGTAGGTCAGAAAATCAACAAATATCAAAGAATAGCAAGAGAAATAAGTATTCTTTGAGAAGGTTTATATTCATTTGTATAGGAAGGGAACTAGTTTTAATGTTGTAAAGCACTACGACGAACTTTCACCTTATTTTTAACTACACTCTAAATTAATTTTCACCACTTTTACAGTCAAAAAAAATTTTTTTCTTCGTTCCAAATAAATTCACAGAAGAATACATTTACAACATACACACTTAGAAATCCATGACTACCACACCAAGCAACTTAACACGAAAAATGAATGTATCTTCTCCTTATTTACAACCTCCGCCTACATTTACGAGGCAATTACAGGTAGTTAGCCTTCCATCCCCCGACATTTATTACTACTTCGCCGCTGTGAAAACCTGCGTTTCCTTCCTCAGACACTACTCGGATGTATCAATATAACACCTTAGCTTTTGTACTAGTGTTTATATTCCCAGTTGAGTGCTAAAATAACCCTTCAATGGTCGCGTTTGCGGCCTCCATCTTGAATTTATGCGGTCACGTGACGTCTTGGATCAGATGATGGGGTTAATTGAGACAAAGGAATGCTTTTAGTGTTTTTTATGAGGGAGATGGGTATAAATGCTTTGACTCACCGATTTTAAGCATGTTTTTTTTAATTATTATAATGATATATTAAGTTCTTTTCTGGATTTTAATAAAAATTAAACTGCTATGCTTTCTTATACTTTCATAGGGCCCTCTTGTATTTTATGTAGATTTCCAAGTAAATAGTTGGAATTATTAAGAAAACTGTTAAAGAACTACGTTCATTTTTTATCGCGTTTGTCTATTTACATTAGTTTCTTCTTAGATTTTACAAAATTAAATTTGAATTAAATAATTTTTACGGTTTGTCATTCGACATTGATTTGAATTGATATAAAATACTTGATTCGAATACGATTGCAAAGGATTTAGGCGTCTCGTGTAATGGTTGTTTCCACCCCTTTTTGCGTATCTCTTCTTAGCTTTTACTAAACAAAATTATTGCAAGCATCGCAAATGACTTTAGTGCTGAACTGTTTATGTGCTCCCAGATGAGAGTTCAGCACACACATAATAAATTTTCATTAAGATTTTCATTCACATAATAAATTTCACACTAAGATTTTGTTCAAGTGATTCTCAAACTGTGGTCCACAGGTGTGGACCAAATGTGGTCCGAGGGAGGAATATGAGTTTCATTGATTTGATATACCTAACATCTAGTGGTCCTTGAGTATGAAAATATCGAGAATTACCCCCACTGAAAAAAAAGACTGGAAGTTTACAATAACAGCAACTATACTAGACAGCAACTCGAATTGACACTATGACGTTACTAAACAAACAAAGTAGTTCCCATCGCGGTGTCTGAATTTTGAGTGAAATAAAGAACGTCAATTTAAAAATATGATTATTTTGTTAAACTCATGTATTTATAGTGTTTTTCAATCACGATTTGCGTACCGAAACTCCTCCTATCAACACAACAGGCTGCGTGTTTACCGGTTTCTCCTTCCGTATTTGTGACGTACTGGGTTCAAGAAACGTTGCTGTCGAGTATAGCGCTTTGAAGTGCATTGTATATTATTGGTTTGACATAGACTTGAATATTTGATTCGAAAGATTTTATTATTCGCCCATATTTAGGACGTTTTAACTGAATAAAAATACAACGTAACTTAATTCTTCTTATGTACCGTTCTTTGTTTGTCACTCGAAAAAGCCATGTGCTCCCTCTTCTCCCCCATTTTTACCTCACTCTCCAAAAAACCTTCACATTCCCAAAGGAGTGCTCAAACGGGACGACCGGGAGCTTTAGGAATGCGATTGTGGACCCCTCCATCCCGGTAATGCGGCCACAAAGGCCTTTTCGTATCACTTCCGCCCAAATTGAGACAAAAGGCTATACTTCCCGTATTATTATTTTGATCCGTCTTTTCAAGATGGCCGTTGGTTGCTCCCTGAATATTTGATACACTAAATCCTGCGATACCCGCGGTGGCTGTTAGTCTTCATAATCTAATTTTAAAGTATGGGATTTGGGTTTTAAGTGTCCGTCAGGGAAGCCTCGTTACTTTTTTGAATCGCTTTTTAGCGGAAAGTAAAATTTTGCGGAGGATATTGATATTTATAGGATGCATTTTTCGTTCAGTGTCTTAGAACCGGAGTGTTATTCATAGGGGTGCACTTGAACTGTAAGCTAGATGGATTTTACTGTAGTCTTTGATATTTAATATGGGTTTATAAGTTAGAATAATGCTGTTCTCTGTTTCAATTGAAAAAAAAAATATAAACGCGTTTTTACCATCGGTAAAGTACCTTTGCTTTATAATGGAATAGCGGGGGTTGTATTTTACTTAGGATCTTCGCCACCATATGTTCACTTGGTTGGAATATTCCACAAAGACAGCAAGTCAACAACTATCAAATTTCTTAATGATTCAAACAGAAACATTTGTTTTGGTTTCCGTTACGTTAGTTAAATATATCTAGTACTGACTGTATCATCCTCTATTTAGCTGCCATATGCTATAGCAAAGCGTCCTTTGGCTATTATACGTAGTATATCACATTTAGCACTTGACTGAGCCATGAAAACAATGAGCACTCAATTGATTAATCATCAAAACGGTATTTCATTTGGTCCATACGTCATTACACACAATGCCTTATCCCTCCGAATAATATTAAACATTGTCTGCTTTTTTGCGTTATAGCAATCCAGGTAGAACAATGAAAGAATCACAGATAGACAAGAGTAATCTCATTTTGAACTCTTTCACTGTGATTCGTCCAATATGTCTCTCCATATTGCCGAACAAGTGGAAATGCTCTCAGACCGTGTATCATCGAAATGGCGTCGTTTTTGACTCCCTGTAATTCCTCCAATAAGTCTTGACGTATTAACCTTACCGCTATGCACTACTTTAGTCATCCTGCAGATCATATTTTATTTTAAAAAAGAAAATCTACCCGTGTTTATTTAAGCTAACTTTCAAGGATAACCATCAAGTAGTTTTAACTAATCTAAATATCCCTTACCAATTTATAATGGTTATACGCACGAAAATAACCAGTCCCTCACAGTAAAACAATAATAAAAAAACCTTCATATCGCCGAAACCATAAACCAGTGCTTCTTCCTCCTCGGCGCATCGGGTTGCTGTGGCATCAAGGCTCATCCATAATAAAACGCGCAGGTTCCATCTCCAGCACATCACTATTCTTTGCACCTCCATCCAACCCTCGCACAGAGAGGGAGAAGTATTGTATTCCCGGGGTAATAAAACAAGACACTGGGAAGACTGCTTTGGCATCTCATCTTACCCGGGCACCACGATTCCAACGCATCTCATATTTATAGTAGTACCACCGCAAACACAAAACCTCTCCTCTGTAAAAATGGAAGGAATCTCACCATCGATTCCTTAACCCGGGCACTTTAAAACTCTCTTGGAAAAAAAAAGGAATGATAATATGTGGGATCGTACGTCTCCGGAGCAAATATTGTAATTTCAACTGCTCCCATAAAAATGCCCCGTATTAATTGCCACCGCAAAAGCTAACTTTCGGGCTGTAAAAATTTAGTGGTGGGATGCCTCGTATATCATAGATTTTTTTTGTTGTTGTATAGTTTTCTAAATTATCCTCTCTTGCAAAACCGCATATAAATTTCGCTTTGAGTTTAAGTGGAATTGTAGTTTTAAATCCCCCGGAAAAGAGCTGGTTTAATTTGTGTGCGAGGCAGATAAGGGGATGGTTCTTTTTCGTTTTGGCTCTTTCTCTCTTATCGTTTGGGGGGGATTTTTACGGGCTTTTGGTGGATACTCCTAATACCCCGCGGTATTTTCCGTTGCGATTTATGGTCTAGCTAGAGTATGAATGACTCTGATGGTATTGCTTAGTTAATATCTGGCTAACTGTGAATAAACTAACTTAATACTATTTCCTTTTCCCTTATTTTTGTTTCTGGGTAACTGTGGCTCAATCGATGTACCCTTTCCGGTGATAATACTAATCGTAATCGCTAATGGGGTTAGTTAAGTTGTTTCTTTTTATGCTTTTGATATTTTTTTTTCGGGAACTAGGTTACAAACTTGTGTAGTTTATCATTTCAATTTGTAGAGTTATTAATGAATTTTACTTTCAATGTTTTTATATTATGACTATCTTGTGTTGTGCAGATTTAAGAAAATATTTTATACTTATTTTTTCTTTTTTGCAAAATAGGGTAGTATAAGAAATTTGTTATTGTCAAAATATGAAAAGAAATAAAGTTTTGTTCATTTAAGATGCGTTGGTTTTACTAAGTAAAACTCTTGGCTTAATTTAGATTGAAAAACATGCAATAAATTATATTTAAATTGTTTCGGATTACTTTTAATCAGATCACTAAGTTGGGAAAAAAAAATTGTAATTTTCATGGTTTTATATATTTATGGTCGATTATATTATCTTCATAAATTTTTGACCTAGTTGCCGAAACTTCAATACGGTATTTGATATGTTAGAATGTTATTCAAATGACTAAAATCTAGATCTAATATTTAAGTAACTTGGCTTAACACAAATAGCTTGCAATTGATGATTATATGACATTAAAATATTATTTTGCTAAATTCTTTATTATATTTTCAGAATTAAAAGAAAAACCAAATCCCCATGAAAATGCAACGAAAACTATACTTTAGAAAAAATAACATCAAAAGTGGAAATACGCGTACATTGGAAGATTGAAAAATGAAAAAAGTGTCCTTATAGAAAGGATTTTACACAAGCATCACCATTTCTTTGAGTGTTCAAATAACAGTAGACATATAAGAATAAGCCAAACACAATAAAGTCAAACTATGTAACAGGAAACACTTCAGACCCGACTATTTCAACAAGACACATATTTACACTCTCTCTCAAAATCCGCGCATATAATAAAATAAAACTGCTCCTCCAAGAACCTATTCTCCGGCAAAACGGGACAAGATTCACCAGACTAGAAACAGCTGTCAAGAAAGAGATACCCGGCTCTCACCAGATGGCGTTTTTCCATATTCCAAAAGAAAAAAGAACACCCAAAACCTTCTATTCACTCAGCAAACGGGGGGAGAGGGTTCACCTAAGGTTAAACGATCCGAAGAAACAGAATAAATATTCCATTCGCAGCACGATCGGGTTCCGAACCCCCCTCGATCGAAAAGCGTGAAACTACCGTTGAAAAATAAGTAACAAATAAGCCCTCCACCCCCTCAATAAGTAACAAAACGCACCCCCGTATGTCACCCTACACCCCCTTGGGGGGAAAGGGGCGGGGAAATCAATTTTTTGCCGGAGCCCCGGGGCGAGTGTTGAATTATTATTATTATTACTACTACTATTCTTTTCCTTCCTTCAGACGATTTTTCGGTGGGGGTGTCCGGAAATTGCGTTTGCTGGGACCGAGGGGTTGGTCGGCCCCCCAGGAAAGGTTCGAATCTTTTGTGGAATATTTGGAAGGAGATAAAAAGGAACGGGTTCTTCTATTATGCAGTGATCGAAAGGTTCGCTCAACGGAGGCCGTTGATTGGATGGGGAAGGAATACCGTAATGTAGCTAGTGTGAACGGGGTTTTATAGGTCTATCGCGTCATTTATTCCCCTATTGGTAGTCTGTGGGGATGTGGTTCTATAGTGAAGTGAACTGGTTGTTGAATGAACCGATTCACTGGTGCTTATGCGTGTCGAGTTGTGGTTCTTTAGTGAAGGGAACTGGTTTTTTGAATAATCTTATTCGTTTTTGAAATGTTGTGGAGTTCTAGCGTTGAGGATATCTTTATAGCGATTTGAATGTGCAACATGTCGTTGGATAGAGCAAGGAATGTGAGAGAAATTTAAGAAATTGATACTTATCAAGCAATGCACACCTTTTAAATTTATCCATAAAGTGCATACCTTTCCAGAGTTCCCATAAAGTATACTTTTCCAATAGCAGAACTATCGTCCAAAATTATTTCTACATGTAAAATTCTGATAAAAAAATTCTGATTTTTAAGATCAAAAATTCTTTTTAAATATTTTTTCCCATGACAAAGGTTTTTTAAGCTATTCAATATCAAGATATATCTGGGTTCAATTGTATCTTATGAAAAGTTTATGACCTTAGAATGTTTTCTAAATAAAATAAAAGATTTCTAATAAAATATTAAATTCTTTAGTTTAGTACATTTTACAAAAATCCTAGAATTTCGAAAATGATGAAATTTTACCATCTAAACCTGAATGATAATCCCAATCAGACAACCAAAATCCAGCTTATCACAAAAGATAACAATGTGCTATTTGCATACAATATCAGCGAATCGTCCTGTTGCACAAGGCACCTCTCACTTGTTGTTTTTCCTGCATACTAATGCATATAGCAAGAAAACCAGTTTTACAGTGATAGTGATGTGTAAAGCGAAAACTTACATTACAGTTTAGGGAAACAGTAGGTTGCTTTTCTTACATAAACATGCATATAGCAAGAAAACTAGTTTTACAGTGATATTGATGTGAAAAGGGAAAACCTACATTACAGATTAGGGAAAATTTACCACTACATACTATGACCTCATGGCAATTTCACAAATTGCAAAACGGAGTTACAATTTTATATACACAGCATTTAACTCTACCTTTAATTTTCAACCAGTACAATTTCAATTTCTATACAGTATCAACACAAAAAGAAACTACTCAGACGACTAACCCACGCCTTCCTCCATCTTGCATTCATTCAACTTCTGAGTCCCTCATCCCCCCCCCACCCCTCTCCTCCGCATGATTAACTCACCAAACATCCCCAGCACCCAAATTAAATTTAAACTCTTCGAACGACGGGCTGCTTCGCCTGACAAAAGCCACCCCCTCAAAGAAACCCCCTTCTTTGATCTTTCCTTCCCACCCCCTCTCGATCTTACACCGAGCGAAATCTTACGTTTACAAGTCCAAATAAATCCCTTTGATTCCTTCCTAGGATTACAAAAGGGGGTTTTCAATCACTCCGAATATTCTTTTCCGTTACTATACCATGCACGAAATTGGCTCGGAATCGTTCCTTCGGATTATCTCCTCCCTACTTCCCCCTGGTGAAAGTGTTCTAAATAAATCGAACTCTCTCTCTGAGACGTATCGGTTGAGACGGACGAGTTTAGTCGCGTCTTTTGTTTCGTCTTTAGAGGGATTGGCTTGTTGGCGGCTGGGGAGAGTTTTGATTGGTGGAGGGGAGGCGGATCCGTGCTCTGTTTAGGTGTATGTGTTTTTTTCTGGGAATGGCGTTGGATGATGGCAGATAGTGTTGAGGCAGGATTTTGTCGATTTGGTGCTGTTCTGTAGCGGTTTAAATTTGATTCATTTTGGGGATTAAAAGACTCGTAGCAGAATTCGTCCTTCAGACCTCATGACTCCGATTGATTGTGTTGCACTTAGTTGAAAATTGCGGTTATTGTTGGATGAAATTAAATCCAATTGCTCGCGAATGTTTAGAAATGTTCATTAATTCAAAGTCATGATGGAGGAAATTTACTATTGTGACATTTATTCACTAAATAAGAGTAAATGAACTCAGTAGGAACTGAAACATTTTTAATATTTATTACATTGAATGTAAGGATGTTCATTGATTTGGTAGTCGGAAATAAAAAGTGTGGTATTTTCAGGTAAGAAAAAGGCTTTAAAATAGTAAAAACTGACTAAAAAACGTTACAAGGCATTAATACAATTTTTAAAACAGTTTATAAGTTTAAAATTTAAAAGTATATTAATGTTTGTGGCCCTTAGAAAGACAATAACAATAACCACCGAGAAAGGGTGTTTTACGCTTTAATTACACTTAAACTCAATTATAAGGATATAAATTTCTACGTTAATATAGTCTAAAGAAATTTAGTGACCATCTTTTTTTAACACCTGAAACTCCATAGTATGAAGGAACACGATTTAAAAACAATCTCGCTTTCAAAATCACAACTGTTACAAAATTTTGAGTTTCAACTGAATTTAATCACCATTACATATCTGTACTAAGAACTCACTGGTATTTCAAATAACAGTAACTAAACCTCCATTCTTCTCAAATCAAACTTCTCTCTCCCTTCCAAATAAACACACACGAACGAAGAAAACTACCCAACTATGAATCACATCCCCAATACAACAACACCAACGTAAAGGGGCACGCAAATTACCCTACTACTTCAAGCATCAGCTCAGTTCGCTTTCAACTGATCTTTCAACAACAACAGCAACATATTATAATACTCTCGATCCCAAAAGCCGAACCCTCGCTGATGGATGGTATCCCTAAACCGAAGGGAAAGGGCCAAGAGTGGATTTTTAAGTGCCTTTTGAATGATTGTTTGAATTCGTTAAGGCGCTGCGCTGCGCGATAAAGGAATCTTGTTGCTGTTGTAGGCCGTGCGTTCAGAGCAGCGCCGTGCATATTTCAGCGGATGGAAAGGAATTTTGTGTGGGGAATATGTATGTTTCGGTTACGGTCCGCTGATCCGTAACGCATTATTCTTTGCTCGGAATCTGGATTGTGTTTCACTGTGACCGCGCGGGTGCAGTGGGGGATTTGAAGTGAAGAGAGAATCGGGAAGGTTTTAAGGTTTTGAGTTAAATTAAAATGAAGGCTTGAATGGTTTATTACGTTGATTTGTGTGCTGGGAAATGGTGCTTAACAACCCGAATAAGCCAATTAAAATTCAACACTTTTATGAGGTTAGAGAATGGACTTTCAAAAATATATTATGAGAAATGTATTAGGAAAGAAATGAGAAGCAAACAAAACACTAAATAGTTCTGCCGCAAAAAGACATTTGACGTAAGAAAACAAACATTACAAATAACGCCTGTAAAAGTTGTTTTGCTACTATATGAGATTTATTGTAGGAAAACCAACATCAATTCAAACCTCTGTTGATATGCTTGCCTTACAATATTTTTAGTTATATAATTTACTAATTTAAAATTTGTTTCCCCATTACAAAATATTTCGAAATGCTAGTAAAGATAAAATATTTTTCAAATGCACATGTATTTGGTACAAAACAATGATAAAGGCTCATAAAGGAGAAAACTGGTTCTAATAAGCGCAATAATCCAGTATAGTATCTAAATGAAGGACAGAACCTTCCTATGAAGGTTAATGTTTTTATCGAGAGTAATTGCGACTCCCCCGGGAATAAAAAGTTTTGTATGAAAAAACCCTAAATCGT
Organism: Tetragnatha montana; assembly: GCA_963680715.1. Taxonomy (NCBI): domain Eukaryota; kingdom Metazoa; phylum Arthropoda; class Arachnida; order Araneae; family Tetragnathidae; genus Tetragnatha; species Tetragnatha montana. The sequence continues at coordinate 13,190,620 of OY796686.1, forward strand.
AATTTTTAGCTTAATCAACTAAAACCTCATGCTCAACTTTTTAATAGATACAATTTTAAAACTAAACAAATGCAACGGTAAAATCTTGACATTTAAAAAAACTAAGAAAATATACCATGAAGAAAAGAAGAAAGTGCATTTTACCTAATTCATTCTCTAATGATATTACTCTCTCCTGTTAGCAAAACTAACTCGCCCCTCTCATCCTAACAAAATAAAAGAACTAACAAACACCCATGTCAACAACTTGTACAACCCTTTGTCACAACAACACAGACTAACTGCCTAACACAACCTAATTCACCCAACACACCCCAAAAAAAAAAAGAAAAAGACAACGAAATCAATCTTCATCCACAAAAATCCCGGCTCAGCCCTTCCACTCCGGCGGAGCTCTAAACCTCCACCTCATTTCACCAGCAACAAACGAGCTGCCATGCAAAGCAAAGGAGAAGGGGGGAGCACCCTTTTCACCGAACAACCCCCCTCCTGTTGTAATCGAACCGTTACAGTGACAGTTATCGCTCCTCTTCGATCCGTTCGCACTCAATCAAGCCTGGACAAAAGGGCTTTTTGAGGCTAGCCTTGATTTTTTGGTGCCTTGACTAGTTTGGAGGGGCTTCCTGATTTTTGCGTAGGAGGTGATGTTTTTGATGCCTTCTTTGGGAGTTTGAGGGGGATTTTTTTAACGATTTGTTTGGTTTTAGGTGGTTTGGTTGAGGAGTTTTGGCTTTTATAAGATGTTCAATAGAAATTCGTGGATAAATTATTTTAATATGAATTCTTCAGCTTACATTTTGTCTGAATTCATACGTTTAAACTCAAGAGTTTAACGTATCATAGAGGTAATTTCTTAAATGGAAAATACGCTCATTTTACGTAAGAACATATTTGCTTTATTTCCTTAAAATGAAAAAGCCTGCGGAGTTTAATAAGACGTATTTTGTAATTTTTTTGTGAATAAATAAGTAGTTAATGATGATGTAAACTATTAGCTCACTGTGCATTTCAAGCTCAAAAATTATAAAGAGAATGCCCTTTCTTCTTTTAGAAATGTCTTTCTTCCTAAAGAAACTATTTGGAATATATATATATATATACCCCTCTTAGGAGTAAATGGAAATACGCCAAGTTGATTTTGTTTATCAAAAATATTTTCTCTTTTTGGTAGCAATAAAACAAACTTCAAAGATTTATAACAATAAGGCTAACAATCTCGTTAATTAAAATTAATAGTTTAGTTTTTATGATAGATAATACTATCAGACTAAATCACTATTTAATACATCTTGTGGATACTCACGAATGTAATAAATCTTTTTAAAATAACCTCGAGTTACTAATAATGAAAATAAAAGTTAAAGATAGAATTCATGCTTCAAAAAGACTGCTAACAATCGCAACTGATTCGTCACTCCGAAATCGTTTGAATAGCTTCATCCATTTATTACCATTAAAAAACCTCATAAAGTTTCCAAATCCAATAATTCAACATGAAATTTCCATCAAATTATAGGTTTTCTTAAGAGTTTACATCGTTGAAAATCATCTTCACTCACCCATCCCTTTCATAACCATCGTCATAACAGAAATTCATTAAAAAAAACGTAAAGGAGACGGTAAAGCGGCTCCCCTCGAGCAAGCAAACACCTCTACTCTCCTCAACTCAACCCATGCAATAAAATCAAGAAATTGAACAATGTGCCTACTTACATGGATCCGACATAGAGAACGTCACGTCGAATGTCCAGGAAGAACGTCCTGTAGAATAGTCTACCACAGCTGAATTCGCGGACATGTTCTGGAAGAGAAAAAAGAGGAACATTAGCGACACGATGAAACATGCCATTCGTTATGTACTTTAAATGAATACCATCATTCAAGGTATAAAACGAGAATAATGTTAATACCATCGATAAATCTTTATAGCTTAATGGATATAGTGCTTGGTTCAAAGAAGAATGAATTAACATTTGGATTGCTTTAACATAATAAACCTTTTGGGTTAATTGTATAACTTAATATGTATACATAAATTTGTTATAGAATAGTAAAACTCAATGCATATTTTCTCTTTTAATTTATCGGAAATTGTCATTCTAAGATATATTCTTATTCCGTTTTATTTTATGAGAGACTCTTGGGTATTCAATTAGAAGGTACCCCTACATAATAAAGGTGACAATTATGACAATAAAAGTATTAAATAAGTATAAAATAACACAATAAAAATTAAATATCAGTTAATGCGATTAACAAAAAATATAGTCCAATTCTTGGAAGATTTTTTCGGGAAAAGATTTTTTCTTGGAAGATTAAGCTATACTTATTGCTTAGTTTAAACACATTTTAAATGGTTAGCTAAAAAAGGTTTAATTAGGTTAAAAAAAATTCAAAGGCTTATTAACCAAATATCTAATGAAGATTTCTTGTTTCCGAAAACAAAATTTTTAAATATACTACTTTTCCTCGCATAGCTTTAGCATCTGAAGTAAAATTCCAACAATCAGTTTTTTAAAAAAGACGCTGGAATTATTCTTCAAATAAAACAAGCAAAGCTTGAAAGAAATACAAATTCCCCAGAAAGAAAAAAACATTGAAACTAATAAATGTTTAGAAAAAATATTACCCATCATTTTAAGACATTTACAATATTTAAGTAAATTTGATACCCATATCAATTTGTGTAAACTTATGGTGATAAGTATTCAAGCATAAAAACATATGGGGAAAATCTACTTATTCATTAACATATACATCGAGCAATAACTGACAAACCCCCTATAAAAACCAAAAACGTGAGTTCCACAATCGAATCAAACAATAATAGAACAAAAGATTCCCTCCACTTCCCTAAAAACAGAAGAAAAAAATACTCATAATTGCAAAACTGAGCGTCACTATCTCAAGAGCCAGAACAAAATAACACAAAATCTCATCTCACAGACACCGAAGAAAGGCAAAAAAATAAAAGAAAATCGAGAAAAGAAAGAAAAGAAAAAGAGAAACCATGATAATGCTATCGAGTCCCCCTGGAGAAAATGATTGAAGGAAACTTACAAATGAAGTGAAGTGAGTGCCATTCTTTTGTGCAGAAAGGCGAGATACCGTTAAAATGCCCCTTTTACTTAGTAAAAAAAAGGGGAATTTTCTCTCTTATGATTTTTTAGCTGGAGGGATAGCGCTGTGTTTTTCAGAGGGAGCGTGATGTATATATCCATCGTGCATCAAGTTTAAATGGTATCCGTATTGTAGGAAATGGGGTCGTTTTTCCTAGATATTGTTGAGCGGGGGTGAACACTAGAAGAGCTTGGGTTAAAATGAAATGAATCTGTTGAGGGTTATTGTGGGGATATTATCATTTTACGGGTTCTTGTGGTTCTGGGTAGCCATAAAAGTGCCGATGAATGGGGATTGATTTTTGGCGTCTATTTATATATAAAACTGGATGTTGTGGGTTTTTCTGTTGTGGGGATTTCAAAGGGGTTGATCAAGCTGTCAAAGACGCATATTTCAGTGATGTGGTTTTTTTTTGTTTAATTGCGTTATTCGTCTGGTTAAAATTAAAACCAACAGGTTATTCCAAAAATTAAAACTGACCGAATGATACTGTAATACTGAAAATACTGAAAATATTCTTTTTAAATAAGCTCACATTTTATTTGTAAATTATGATTTGGGAAGCAATCCAAAAGGAACTGCGTCAGCAGTTATTTCCCAGGGGTTCTCAGCAATAGCCAGCAAGGGGCGGTAGCCCCCTGGTATTTAAAAAATAATAAATTGTTGAACAAACTGCTCTAAATTGGACAAAAGGGGGTTTTATTTACCAAATTTCAGTTTAAATTTCAGAAAAACTCCATTTCTGCGTGATATTTATGATAATTTCATTTCCCCCTGATCTATAACAAACATTAACTTATTTTCTCACAAAGCATCACAATAAAACAATTCAAACATGATTAACACCCCCAACAAAAATCGATATCCATTTACCAATTAAATCCTTCAAAACATCGATCTACCCACCAACCAAAACCACCTGCCACCGCATCACAAGACATCCAAATGCAACTTAATTATGAATCCGGGCACAACAATAATCAGGTCCGGGACGCGTGACACCGCGGGTCCCCAATTACCGGACAACCGGACTCCGGCATCATGCATAATGCACTCGCTCAAAGAATCGAGTGATTATTATCAATTCAGCAGTGCGATGCGAATATATATCGGATCGATAATTTATATCCCGTGTTTGAGCAGGGTAACTACTGGAAGGCCGGACTTGGTAAACAGTACGGAGGGCTTAATTTTAATGTTGGGGGTCTAATGCGGTGCAGGGGGGGTGTTTGGGTAGGATGTGAGGGGAGGGGAGAATGGAGTTTTGATATGGGGTGGTAAGAGGTGAAGTGGTCAAACATCTTCGGAATATCGATGTATGCGTAGATGAGTTTGTTTATCAATTCATTGAGGAGTTTGGGGTCAGTTTGATGGTAAAGATTGAGTTTATTTCTCAAGTAGGTCAAGTCGTTAGATATTTAAAGGGGATATAACGGAGACATGTCTCATATTGGAGAGGTAGTATTAATATATTTCTTCAACTTCGTTGATTAAACATGTGCCTTACATGTTAAGTTACTGATTGATATAAGTAAATCCATGAACATTTTATTGGTTTTCTTATAGGTATAAAGTTTTTAAGTTGTTTGTAAATATTATTTATATATTTACAACTGTAATATTGCAGTAGAATCTGAACGTTATTTTAATATGGTATACAAAATTTTATAGTAGACGTTTCTTTCGAGACACATTGTACAAATCAGACGTAGTATACAATAAAATACTCTAAAATAAGTAAAGATATTTTTTTAAATGTTATTCTAAAAAAAGTTACACATCAAATCACATTGCTACAAGTTGTTGAGTCTGAAGGTATACTCCAGTTTCAGAATAGAGAACAATTTACTGAGTTAATACAATTAACTCAGTCTCGCCGATAAATTAACACTGAATGACTGAGGTCCGCAGCAAAATAAAATCATACTTAAGAGCTACTCTTACAGCCATATTCACAGCCATCAGTTTCGCTGTTAAATTCTTGGTCAAAGAAGAATTACACCAATCAAAGTCAGCGAAAAGCAAATTTTTCTTCCCTTATCTGACGGTTAACACCGGCGCAGAATCATCTGAAGTGCACTACTAAAGTTTACAAAGTTCTTTTTTAAAAAAATGTTATGAAACAAACTAAAACGCCTACTTTACATGATCAGCGATCACCTTCTTAGTTCTTTTTCGAATCCAAAATCCCCCCCCCCTCCAAATGAGGCAACCCTCCAAAATCTCCCAATAAATCAACCACTACACACATCCCCACTTCTAAAACCCCCACTCAATCGACGGCAATCGTCCAAACTCCCACCCCACCAAAAAACACCCCAAAAACTAAACTTCACTTACGAAAACGAACGAGCATCGGAAACGGGAGCAAAAAGGCACAACACCCGCGCATTCATTCACCATACCCCATAATACATCACGAGGATCAAGGACCGAAACGGGGACTAAAAGCCGATCATCGGAAAAGAGGGATTTCGAAAAGTCCGAGTGGAAATTCACTTGAAAGCTTTTGCGCATTTTCGAAAAGAGGGTTTTGGTACTAGTATTATTAATAAAAAATTATAAAACGCGAATTTGTATGATTATGAGTGGCGTCGGTGGTCACGCAGACGATTTTGTAATCGTCTGGGGTGGAGGGCCCTTTTAGCGAGCGAATTTTCATTAGAATAGCGGTGGAGTTGGAGGGAGGAAGGTTTTATTGCTAGGGTGGTTGAGTGGGTAGGTTGGAATGGGGTTTGTGTGAGTGGGAATGCAAATTAAATACCGGTGGATGTATCGTTTGATTCAGGAAGGATTTCGAATTGAATATGTCCTGATCTTAACTTTTCAGAAAAAAAATACTATTTTTGAGATGATGTTTTGAAGCTACCCATGCCTTCATGCCTTGTATAAATAAAGATATAACTACTCTTTGAATAGACTCGAAAAAGTGAATCAATATTTATTAACATTCATCATTTTGCAGTTACGTTGTTCTTCCTCTATAGAGACGATATGAGCTCCTCATTAACATTCAACATTTTGCAGTTACATTGTTCTTCCTCTGTAGAGGCGATATGAGATATTCTGGGTAGGAACGTGTTAAAAACTGTTTCTCAGTTAATGAAAAGATAAAAATAAAATGGCTAAACACTATTGTTAAACCTAACGTGTCATGCTAAAACCAGGGGAGAAAAACAGTGAACTGAACTGACATATTTAACTCCCATGAATTTAAGGAAAACAATTCCAACGTGCGAAAAGAAACGCATAATAAGCATTCCTAGTTCCTTTTTAAACATATTTTTCGTTTTTAAAAGTAACAGTCACACTACTTCAATCCGAGAAAGTCAAAGTTTTATGTATCACACATCTCAAGAAAAACAACTGGAAAATAACTAAGCACTAAATTCCCCTGCTGTAAGCAAAACTAAATGCGCAACGAAATAAAATACTCCCCTACCCATTTCCATATTAAAACCTTAACGAACGCAAAAAACCAAGCGACATATTCTCAAAAGTGAAATCTCATAAAAGTAAAACATCTTAATTTAACGCTACAAACATAAAATAAAATCTCACATTCGCACAATTCCGACAGAAAACAGTTCCTTTTCTAATCCCCATCCAAATCATTCGTCAACAGAAAGAACCATTGCCACCGGCAGCGGAAAACAACGAACATCCGTTGCCACCACGGCGCTCGCAATAAACCTTCCGGTAATAAAAACAGATTCATTCGCGAATCAACTTAGCCCTAATAATATAGAAGAAACTCCGTCGAAGAAGAAAAAAATCGAATAAGCGTCCACATATTATAATAACAACAACAATACAAATGCTAATCACAAGTAAAATAAAAGGAATATATTAAAAAACATGGAGTGGAGAAGCCCTCGATTTTTCCAACCGGCCGAAAATGAATGAATATCAAATGAACCGGTAACCGGCGGTTGCGGAACCGAAAACGACAGGGGAGGGAGGGAGAGGGAAAAGTGCCCGGTAACGGACGCGTCACTTCTTTTGCGGTGGGGAAAAATGAGGTTAATAACGAAGTGAAGCGAAGAGGGGTGTCGGATTGCGGCTCGCCAAACTCGCACGGAATATGTAATGAGGGAATAGGTTCCCCTCTGAGTTGGTATGCAGAGCCATCTTTGGGCTATTTGAAGAGTCATTGAGGAGAAAGATTCCGTGGGACTCAGCGTAATAAGCAATTTTTGGAGCCGTAGCCTATATACGCTTAATGCAATTCCTTTGCCTTGTGGTGGGTCCTGATTCAATATTAGATTTGGGGAATGGGATTAAAAATGCAAGAAATTTCTGAGGGGAAAGTGATATGGTGAGATTTCAAGGGAAAAGCGTAAGGTGGTTTCCCTACGTGACTGAAAATTGCCACTATTGTGTAGCGAACTCTTAAGAAACGTTTCCACTTATGCGTTTAGTTGCGGTACGGAAATCCGGCGAGAACCCGGATGTACCTGATGCGACGGAAAGCCTGATAATCCACTGTTGTGTTTGGTTGTTCTTGAACAGTTAAAAATTACGTCAGTTTCGTCTTTATCGTTCATTGCTCTCCCTTTACTTTTTCCGGTTTTCCTCGACTCATTTTCAAGAAAAGCTGGTTCTCTTACCTAAAATCGAGTAAAACCTGAGCTCTCTCCCCTGCGTACACTACCCATTTCGGTGCTGAGTCCAGATTAACGTTTTGAAAATGTCACAGTCAAACAAAACCAAAATGGTACTGACATCCTAGTAAAAATATTAATGTGGCGTGTCGAAGCATATAAATTACTACATCAAAATCTTTATCTCTGCATTAATCTTCAACAGCCATCATTAACGAACTTAGCAGTAATAGTTAAGGAACTTGTCACATTCATAAATTGTGAAGTAGCTATATTATTGGATTTCAAAAGGAGTTGTCATTAATGCTGCTTTCATGGTGTGTTGATTTAACTACACCAAAATCTTTAACTTCGCATTAATAGTCATAATGAATGAACGTATTAACAACGGTTTAATTTAACTTGTCCCAGTCATTACTAATGAATTAGCAATGCCATTTGTTTAGTAAAAGAGATGCTTTAAATCACAGCTTTCAAGAATCTTTTTTGATTCCGTATTGATTATAAGCAACAGAGAACAAACGAAAATAAACTAAATTACTTCTTGAAACAAAAACAGAACTATACCTACCACCATTTAACCACCTGTTTCTAAAAATAAAAACATCACAGAGTGACCATACATGGCAGACAATCACCCCCAGCCCAGAAACCTCTCACTCCCCATCGGCCATTTCGAACCAGAGATAAAAAAAAGAACAAAAACAGACAAAAAAAAATAAAAAGAAAAGATCCCCGCAACAAAAATAAGGACGCGGCGGGACTCAAAGCAAAGAAATTTCCGCCTACAAGCACTTGTTATTGAAGAAGCGTGCCCAAATTTAATGAACGTAACGGGCATGCGTATGGGCACACTTAGCTGAATAGGAATGGAGACGACGGTCTTTGCAACAGAGAGAATCGCAAAAAGATGTGGAAGCAGCCATTCGACTTTTTGCCGTTTTTAAAGGAAGGGTGTTCTTTTTATCCGAAAGAAATCAGTTTTTGTTCGGTTAATTCCCTGGGATTTTTTTTTTCGGGGGGTTGGATGGCCCTTGAAAGAAGAACCTTCGAGAGATGTAAGATTTTTCAAAGGTGGAGAGGTTGGGTCGCGTTGAAATGCAAATATTGGGGATTCTTTTTTTTCTTTTTTGGAGATTTTTCGATCGTTTTGCTTGTTGCTCATTAAAAGTTGGTTTGGTAGTTTTTTTCATAGTTTTGTTCGGTTTTCTAATTAATTGAGTCAAATATGGGAATGGATTAAAGCGGTTGAAGATTTGAAGGTTTCATTAGAGTTAATGAACATTTGGCCGATAGTTTATGAAGCGTATTTGGTTAAAATTGTGATTTCTTAATGCAGTTACTACGGACCACTTAATGAATGAGAAAAAGTTAGTTTTAGTATACTTGGAAGAAAGAAGCAAATGTACGATTATTATTATTATTATTATTATTATTGATAATTGGATTCTTTAGTTTGGAACAGTCATTGAAATTAAATTATTGGGGATTAATTTTTGACTTAAGTGATGGTTAAGCACTGTTTTGCAGATGATTATTAAGCTGACAAAAACACAATCATGGTTTACGTATTTTACCAATCGTAGCAAAAATATTTAGTACATGGAAACGTTTTTGGAAACGAGGAAATTTTTCTTATAACATCTATTACATTTATTTAAAGGATTATTTCATAAAACGATTTGGTAATGCCCACTACTTTATACTACCATATGAAGAAATAAAAAAAAAAAATTCGCGTACAAACCTAGAAAAGCATAAATCTAGCTCAAAGAATATAAAGATACAAAAGTAGGATAGAAATTCTATTCCTAGTTTCAACTAACCTAAAAATAGTGCGATATTGCTTACACCACAAAGGAACGAAATGAGCATACAAAAGCCACGTGAATACTACATTCATTCCACATCGACTGTGACGGAATTTGACTTTTAAATTTTGTAGACGAGAATACTCTGCTTGGAAGCGGGGGGTAGACGAAATCGAAAAATAGACATTCAAAAGTCGAAATGTATGGGGCGTTTAATATCAAACCCTATAGACTTTATCTAAAGCAGGGATTATCATCCTGTGGTCCGTGGGAGGATTACAAGTTTCATTGATTTGATACCCCTAGTTGCACAGCTCATACCAAATATGTCAAATTTACGTAACTGCAGCTAGAAGTAAACGAAATTTGGACATACATGACAAAAATTGAACGAATCGTCAACGTTTGTGTGTACTGCTTGGGAATGAGTGATCCTTGTGTATGAAAAGCTTGAAAATCACTAAATTAGTGGTTCTGTGGGAAGATTTTAGTTTTATTGATTGGGCAGTGTGTTGTGTGATGCTCAAGGGTAAGAAAAGGTTGAAAGTCACTGATTTAAAGTAAAAAGAATAAAAGATGTGGCAGTTCAAATAAAAATAATTAGTTAAAGTTATTCATACGACTTTACTATGATAAGGACCACTTCAATTATCTGCACTAAAAGTACGTGAAAAAAAATCATTACTGAGTTGAAGAACCAAGAAAAGACACTCAAAACAATGAAATAGAAACCAGATACTAAGTTACACACCCCGTTATATATTTCCTAACGTACAGGCCACCACAATGTAACCCAAAACCACTCGAGCAACCTTAAAGGAAATACAAGTTCTTTCCCTTTATATATTTTTTCTCCGTTCACCAAATCCGGCTTTATCCAGGAGTGTCCACTCAGAAAAGCTCATACATATTTCTTCCATCGCTCAGAAGGTGGCCCCCAAAGAAGAAACTCGGTTTCAAAATATAGCGATAGGCGAAATTGAGGTATCGGTACTGTTTTTAAGGTATCGGGTAGTTTGAGGAATAAAACTGTTTTTTATAAAATAAGTATAGGTTTTAGGTATAGACGGATTTCCGGGGTAGGACAGGAATATCGATGTTGTTTCAATATTGGCTAATATCGTGGAAATCTATAAATGTATGACATTTGCGGTTATATTAGTTGTTAACAAAAATTTTACCACTGCTTAGTTGAAATAAGCCTATACTCAAGTAAGAATCGATTTGGTAAAACCCTTATTGATATGAAGAAACGATATTGGTCACTTATGAAGTATGAACCAACATAGACGATGGATATTTGAAGAAATTTAGATTGGTTCACTTTTAGAAAGGCGAATACTAATAGAACAATACTGGACTTAGTTAGTCATAAATATACGACCTAAAAACATCCGAAAATACCGACGAATGTTGATAGAACCAATATTGGCTTTGCTTAAAATGAACTACTCTGAAATATCCACAAAACGATGGATATAAATGGAACAATATTGGTCAGTCTTTTTATACTACCTGGATTAGATAAATAACAGTTTTTGTATTTCCACCTATATAACTACGTATTAAAGGATCGATACTCATCATTATCGATTCCAAATAAATATCGATCTCGACAATCACAACAAAATACTCTAATCGCATTTCTTTTCTTCTCCAAATATTTCGATCGGTCCATCGCCCCTTGGAACAAAACAATGTGTTCGATTTTGGAGAGGGGGGGGGGATGGCAGGGAATATTCTCCTAATGACGAATTCTCTGCCGTCTGCCGGCCGGTTTTTTCCAGTTCCTTCTCTTTGGAAAAATGGCGGGTGTTGGATTAATGGAGGTTCTGGGTTCGATTTTTTGTTCGTTTTCCGAGAGGGAGACCGATGGAACCAAACGATCTGAGAGTTCTGTTTATTGGAGAGGGAGGTCAGGGGAACATTAACTTGAGGAACTGCCCATTGGGCATTAAGGTTTTGGAGGATGGCAAGCCCGTGTCCGCAAAAGAAAACATCTACAGAAGATTCATTAGGCAATAAGGACGAAAGAACTGTGTGTGAAGAGGAACCAACATGAAATAAAATAAATATAAGTATATAGCTGCATTGCTTGGGTATTTAAAAGTTAAATAAGGATAATATTAGAGAAAGCCTTGGTGAATGCACATAAAATATAAGTATTACATAGAATGAAAAACAGTTTTCTGACTTTAAGAAGTAATGAAAATAGTTTTATATTTTGAAACGCACGCATTGAAAAAGTAAACATTTATTGATTTCAACGAGGCTTTTTGAAATGAAGGTTTAAACGGAATTCAAAAGACATTCTCATCATTCAGAAATCAATCTAAAGATGTTTTGAAGAATTTATTTCTTAGAGAATTAAAGTTAAAAATAGATAGAGTAATGATTCTCCAAAGAAAAATTATTTGTGTTTAGTTCAAAGAACCATCAACAGTTTGATTAATACTGTACCCTCTTCCCAAAAATGATTTGTTAAATCTTTGGTCAAGGAAGGATTCCACCAATCACAGTCAGCGAGAAGCTAGTTTTTTTTTCTTAAGCTGCTAGTTGTAACCGAAGCCGATGGCTGTGAATATGGTTGTAAGAATATGGCATCATTCAGGCAAACCAATCCAAACTCTCTGAAACATCTTACCAAATAGGATTTGTAAATACCCTTTCGTGCTGATGACCTCAACACTAAACAGCAACTCAACCTAACAATCAAATCCAACAGAAAACAAAACCCAAACCATAAAAAACACTCCTTCAAAAAAAACGAAACGAATTTTCGGGAGGACCAATAAAAACTCCCCACCCCCACCAACATTTCTACAAACTAAAAAAAAAAGGGAGACCCGACTCCAAAACGAAACTAAACAAGCGGGACCTTCCTAATGCGAGGCATTTCCACCGTACTGCGCCAATTCGCTAAATGGGCTTTCCCGCAATTCTCCCCCTTTCTCTCTCTGCTACTTTTCTGAAGTGGGGGGGTGTATTTTGGAAAAGGGGGGGGGAGTCACGCGAGCGACTCTGCTAATGCGTCGAACGCATTGGAGACACAGCGGAGCCCCAACTGTGGGGGTGGAGGAGATGGAAAAGTTAATTTCGAAGGCGCACGGAGCCTTGTTGTTGGCACGATACGGGCACCTGTCTGAGCCTTGATTGTTGCAGGAAAAATAGGATGCAAATAAACGAAGCGGTTATTTTCACGACAGTTCAAGCGCATGCGCAGTAATAGAAGTTTGTTTACCACGTGTTTTATATCATAAAAATTATGTTATTAAACAATCCCGACATCAGCACCGATGGCCTAGTGGTATAGTATGCGTCTATTAACCTTATGGTCCCCGGTTCGATTCCTGGCAGCTACTTTTGAGTATTTTTCTTTTATTTATTTAGCTTGTAATTTTTCAGAAGTAGCGAGATAAGTTAGAGTTGGGTTGTTACTTTCGTGGAAATAACCAGTGCCGCAAAGAAATGGTGGTAGGAAAACTAATAGATAGTTTTGTGGTGTTGTGTAACTCAATTGAAGGTTTTGGATATCTTCAATAGAGAGTATGAACGAATAAATACTAGGAAGTAAACCTAATACACTTGCACCCAATAGGTATTTGGACACCTAATTCCAACTTGTGGAGGCTCTAATAAGCGGACATGACAGCAGTTACTCTTGGGGGCATAGTTTTAGTAACTTTTCCAGTGGAATTTTTTGAAGACAAGTTACCGATTTGGCAGGTTGGACATTTCTTTATTCCACGGTCCAATTTGCCACAAAGATATTCAATACGGTTAAGGTCCGAGTACGACTCCGAGCAGGCTAGTTTAGTTGTTAACCACAATTTTTCTCATACCAAAGCCATGGTGGTCCTCGCAAGTCGCAACATAAGTGGTCATCCTGAAAGCATAGAGAATGCAAAGATGTCTTAACTGTACAGTACAGTAGGTATCTGCTGGTACAGTAGATGTAAAAGTATTGCGATTCTGACGGGTGTTCTAATACTTATTGGTTGTTGGTATACAACATTTACTCGATTTCGTAACAAGAAATGAAGGGATGACTTTCCTAACTATTGAATTATCAAAACCTGCATCATTCGTCAAGGCAAAGGAAAACAATGATAATATTACGTCGCCTTCCAATTTCAAAACTCAAATTTACAGGGGATCCCCTACAAAGACTGAAATGCACCACCAAACTGTTACAAATGAACACACCTCAGAACCTCAAAACCACCAACACTACATCATCTATCTATCCCAAACGACAAAACCCGAAACTGGCAACAAAATTTCACCCCTCCCCTCAAGCAAAGGGGGGAGGCGGACCACGTGTCGAGCAGAACGCGGGACAGGGAAAGGAAATGGGAAGTTCACGTGAGCACGCACTATTAAAGCCTCCCCCTCAAACCCTGAGGGGGGGCTAGTAGTTCCATACGGCACGTTCAAAATTCAGTTATTTTCTCCGAAGAATATGATTGGGAGGCGCTTCCCCCCCATTCCTTTCTACGATTGTTGTGGAGAACTCGTGTGGTTGAAGTTTCTTTTCCGATGGCGAAATGTGGCGTTTTGTAGGGTGGAATGAAGTTTAGAGGGAAATTGGCCTGAAAATTGGGAGCGTTTTCGAGTTAGATTGACTTTTGGGGAGGCGTTGGAACTTGTGGAACGCGATACTAAAGCCGGTTTTCTAGGGTTTGAATTGTATGATCAAGTTTTCTGCAAAAACAATTATGTTGATGATTAAATTGGAATAACTACTTTTGAAAATTAAGCCTATACTAGACTGCAACGTTATTTGACCCCTGGAGAAACAAAACAAACAAAGTAGTTCCCACCACGGTGTCTGAATTTTGAGTTAAATTAAGAACGTCAATAAAGAAATATGATTAGTTTGTTAAACCCATGTAGTATATTATAGTGTCTTTTTACCACGATTTGCGTACCGAAACTCCTCCTAGCAACCCAACAGGTTTTCTGTTTACTCAGCTTTTCCTTCCGCGTAGGGACGTCATAGGGTCCAGAACCGTTGTAGTCTAGTATAGTTTATGTAAACAAATTTCAAATAAATACCTTAGTTTATTGATTCAACTAAAATTTTATGATTTCTCACTTGAGTATGTTTGCAAAGCGGGGAACCTGAACTTATAATGAAAATAGCTTTAAAATATCTCGATAATCCACACATTTCTATGTGGTTCAAAAATACACATACCATGTAAAGAACAATAAAAATATAGTATGTTGATTTACTGTATCAATTAAATTTTAATCAAAAATGTTTCACTTAAAAAGAAACTAAAGGATAAAAGTTACAGAACATGCCAGATACATTAACGAAATCAGAGCTTTGATTTAATATCTGCCATCTGCAGAAACGGTGTTAACCCATAAAAAATCTGAATCCGATGAAACAAAAAAAAACATGACGCGAAAAACGACAGATGGTTTTGATAGTTAGAACTAATACCGCGAAAAACACGGATTAAAGCTGTTTACTCTGACGCCTGTTAAAAACCGATTAAGAGCAAAGAAAAATAGCGTACGTATTTCCCTCCATCAAAAGGTTTACAAGAACAAGTTTTTTTTAAAAAAAATACCTGAATAAAATATAACGACGACGAAATTATGAATGTTTTCGTTGCTTTGAAAACCCTTCTGAGAAAGGGAAAAAAGGTTCAAACTTTGAGTTTAAGTAGATACATTATAAAAATGAAGTACCAAAGTCAACTGGATTATATTTGACAAGCTATGACACTATATTGGATGTTAGTTATAAGTTGAGGTAATTAGCTTTACTTACTGTATGAATAATACGATTTTAATGAAAAGTTTAGTAGCCCCTATAGTAAATGTTCAAACCAACTGACCTCGTATCCCTAACTGATAAATTATAAATACCACTATACAAGGTTACAACCTTTCTTGACAATGACGTCATAACGAGGGAAAGAAAAACTAAATCCGTGAGTTCTCATTGGATAGAGCGTTCAATTCATCAATTCTAAACAAATGTACTGCACTGCAAAATCGAAATTACATCACATTTTACCAGAAATTATGACCCAAAACGCAATATATGCACGGATTTAACAAACTGCTCACAGTTCTAAAGTACAAAATTCGAACATTGCGCTGGAAACAACTTCCTTCGTTTGCTATAAGCTTATTCTCCATTATCAAGAATTGCCGTAGTCTCGTGTTGATGTATTATTGGTTTAATTGATTTTCTCAACAAACTTTTATATTCAAATTATCTATATAACTACAGCCTTACAGTTAAAACTCCTCAACAAACTAACTTCCTATCCTAGTAAGTCCAGCTCCAAATACACCCGAAAATGTCTCCTTTTTACCCTCCAAAGACCCTTATCCACAAACCCCAAGCATTCCAATCCACCACAAAAGGAGGGCGTCCATCTTCCCCAGACCCTGGGGGACGTTCCGAGACCATCCCGGGGGACCCTCGGACACCGCTGCCAAAAGGGAGGACGCAGCAATTTATCGATGCGTCCCAAACGATCCGCATTAAGAGATAGATGGCAGCGTCCCTTTTGAATGAATCCATGGCTGGCTTCAAAAGGAGGGGCCGGTAATTAGAAGTCTGACGGGAATCGAATCTATTATTTACTCTGGGCATTTTCGGTGGTTTAAATAAATATTCCGAATTCCTCTGGAAGGATAATATGGCTGCCAGAGTCCAAGTCTTTCTGTCCTGGGCGCCCGGAATTTTCTATGGTATTCAACGACAATTTAGGGCGGTTTGGGAGTGGAGAGGTTGAAGAGGAGGTTTGACTGGACATTAGCGAGGGAATGAGTCGGAGTTTAAGTGTTTTGGGGGTAAAGTTTCGCTGAGAGAATCTTTAATCGACCGATTTTCTTAATCTCGTTGTGATGCTTTGGCTGGGGGATAGTGTCGTGAGTGGATATATTGGATGGATATTAATTAGTTTTCTCTGGGAATATCTAGTTTTGTTTGTTGGTATTGTGTGTTGTTCATTCAGACAGTACGTATTTCGTTTTATCTAGATTGGAATTTAAGTGTTTATAGATAACGTGGGTAAGGACATTGCTAGAGTTACATTTATGTTTTTATTTTTGTCTTCAGGAATAATCGTGGGATAGAAATCCGTAAGTTTAATTGTTCTAATAAATATAATATTATGTATTTAACCCTATCAGTTCTTGCCGCCCCAAATTTTCCATAGGATTTAATGATAATCTCGGACTAAAAGGGTTAAAATAAAATATTGAAGTAGAATCAAATAGATTATTAATTTTACTTAGAAGATATCTTACAGATACGGCATAATGGGATGAAAAAAAATCGAATGATTTCAATGTATTAAAAATTAAATAAATAATCCAATTGAATAAGCATGCCTTGATAATAACAAATGCCTATGTAAAAAAGCAAATGCCTTTAACAATTGAAATGAAATTTCAATTTTTATATTCTTGTTTCCATTCTTAAAAAAACTTTAATACACAAATAATAAAGTTCATTATATTGTCAAAATTCTAGACTGGAATAATAAGATGAAGATTTGTAAGGAATAAAACAAAACATGTTAACAAAATAAATAAGCAACTTTCCATTAACATAAGGGAAGAAGAAATATAAATAATTGAATTATGCATTCAGCATATAATGAAAAATATAGGACTTATATCTTTTTAATCATATTACTAGCGTCAGTGACACCCGTACAAACAGGGGAAAAAGATTGATGCCCAACATAATTGAAACTACTGTTAAAATGTTTGTATATTCCTTTATCATTACTCCGCTAAAATAGTATCATTCATCCTTTCATTGGAACGCAACAAAAATTACTCCACTACTTATTTATATCCTTAACTACAAAAAGAACGCGTTCCCTCTATTAATCTGGCATCAGAATTACAATTCCATGTGCTACCGTCCGTTCGTCCAATCAATTTCCGTCCTTCTTTCTATTCCCTCGTTCATCATACAAAAACTTCTTTCCGCGGGAAAGAAAAGGAACTAAGTTCTTTTGTTTTCGTTCATTTCCTGCTATCATTAGTAATAATTATGTCTTGCTTCCCTTTCCAGCTCGCACACTTAGCCGGAAAGCCAAAAAAAAAAAAACAACTCCCCGATATCTAAAAACTTTTCTTAGTTGCTGTTCCCTCCTTTCCTAATCTGATCAACAACTACTACCAACTCTCCGATAAAAAACAAAAAAACTCCACGTAAAAAAACTAGGCCTAATCTATAATCATAAAGCTTCTGCTTTCCTCTGGGGACGCTTTAAAGCCCGTAAGTTGTGTAATTGATGACTCTTCCTTTTTGACTCTCGGCAGCGAAAATTTAAATTTAATTTAAGGATATACGCAGAGGGTTCTGATCGGCACGAAATTATTCATTTCGTTTCTCCTCGCTGGCAACGCAATGAAAGAAATGAAGCGAAGAGAGTAGCAAAAAGGTTTTCTGGTAAGTAGCTGGAATTGAGTTTTGAGATGTTCGTCTTCGGGTGTGTGTTTACAAGCTTTGAATCAGGCTAATGCAGTTTGCAAATTATTTATTTGCTTTTTTCTTTCCTTTTTCGGAGGGGGAAATGAGATGTTCTATCTGTTTCGATGGGGATTTTTTTTCGGCCAATCAGGATCTTTCGGAAGGGGTTGTTGGCGATGATTGGTAATGAAATAAATCGGGATGGTTTAAGGGAATCTGTTCAGTTTTAGGGAATAGTTATTAAAATAATGCGAGTCAATTTGAGTCGCAAAGAGGTTAGAAAGTTTTTGAGGTTTGCAGATAGAATTTAATTTAAACTTTTTTGAGGTCTAGCATAATAACGCGTTTAAATAATAGTAATTTTTTTTTAAACCTATAACTACTCATAGAAATATCCAGTATCATAATATTTAGCTTTTTTGTTACGTATAATTTTCAATTATTACATCTTTATTCATGTGCATTTTAAAGAGTTGTTACAAGACTACGTATATCTTGCTTGGTTTAATACTTTCCTTTTGATTAAAAAAATAATTAAAACTGTATTTTCAAAATAAAATGAAGTTAGTTTTTTCCCCCATATTTACATATTATATTTTAGATAGTTTTTGAGTTTTTTCCCATGACTATAACCCTGCAACCATTTTCTGTTCATTCCGTTCATCTGTACCTTTTTTTTTAAATTTCTCAATCCTTAATTAAGTATTTCCAGTAATTATTTACTGGTATGTATCTCCTAAACATCTTTCTTAGTAATTAATAGGCGATAACAAAAATGAATAATATAATTATTTTCATACATACTACTTGCTCTTGAATTTATTCAAGAAATTTCATGTCAGTAAAGTTACAAAATATAAAACTTCAGATTTCTCCCACATTTTATACAGGGGCGTCATATACGTCTTTTATCCACGCTTTACTATCCCATAAGCAGCACCGGAACCCAACAAATGTTTTCCTCAGACTACATACAAGCCACAAAATGGGGAACCAAGGTGAATCCCCCCCCCCATCCTTTCCTCCAATCTGTTCCGCCGCTGCAGAATTTATAAACTGCAGAAACTGCAATAGAGAGAGAAAACAAAACAACCTACGGGGAAAAAACCTCTACAACGCATAGGAAAAAGGCCGGAGATGCAAGGATAAATAAATAAATAAAATATCGCAACAACTTCCGCAGGTAGAAGATAAAATAAACAAGCGAATGGAGCTATAATAGTAAAAAGAACACGAGGAAGAGGGAGGTAAAAAAATAAAATTGGAATGTATCTCCGGCTATCCAATTTCTGCTGCTACTTTTTTCCGAGCACGTTTGGCGGGATGAATTCCACCTCCTAAGTTCGCAAAAATGCAACTTTTCGACATGACTTCTTGAAGAGACCGAAAATTTCGGACCGGGCGGAATTTTTTATGAGGTGGTGCAGTTCTTTTTGGGGGGTTCTTTGGATTTGTTCGAACTGCCCTGCCGGACTGTTCTTTGTCTAGCTTTTTCGTTGAGACGTGTCTGGACGTTCCAAAATGGCCTCTTGATTTTTTTTTGTCTGTGTTGTTTGTGTATTTCTTTGCTGGGAGTAGGAATGATTTCAAAGGCGTGTGGTGCTGGGGTCTTCTTGATAGATTTTATTGATGTAAGGTAGAAAAATTGTAGGTTGCGTTTTGCTGATCCTTGACTTTGTATTCAATGGTGCTCTAAATATCTGTACTTTACTTCAGTTATAAAAATAATACTAATTAATAAATGGGAAAATTGCAGCTTTATAAAAGGTAACTTGCCAGTTTTTTTTGTTGTTACAACATTTTTTAATTGAAATGGATTATAAAAATCACCAATTCTTCTTCGATCATGTTGGCACTGAAAATGGACAAAAGTTTGTTAAATGTCAAATTGTAAATATTTCGTTTAAAAAGATATATATTTCCATGAACTGGTCTGTTAAACCTAGAGGAATCCACTGAAATAAATACTTCAAAAACTAAAGAAGTTTAAATTTTAAAGATCATATTTGTTTTGAAACTGGAGAAGTAAAATATAACTAATATTTGGGACTTGTTGATTTGTTGAATAAAGTTTTTAGATATGCAACAAGATTTATCCATTGAGTTCAAACTTCTGAATGAAAAAAAAAAATCTATTTAACGATTGTTACAGTTGTGACGAATGCACCATGTGTGTAACACTATTATAAAACGCATAATACCATAAGTCAGTTTGAGGAGGAAAATGCTTCACACCGAGTTGACTTTTAGATTAAAGCTTAGTGACTCCCAGGTGAAGTCAAGAGATAGACATCTCCCCCACTAAGATTCGAAAATCCTAGAAACTTTTGAAAGTTTCCCGAAAAACGATATTATTCAGGAATCAGTAATACTTGAAGTAGTATTTTCAAGATCTTTCAAGTGAAAATTCGATTTAGAAACAGGCATACCATGAATGGAATGGGGGTTTATACCTCTTTGTCGATGTTTTTTTTTTTTTAAAAAAG
The DNA here is from genome assembly GCA_963680715.1 of Tetragnatha montana. Taxonomy (NCBI): domain Eukaryota; kingdom Metazoa; phylum Arthropoda; class Arachnida; order Araneae; family Tetragnathidae; genus Tetragnatha; species Tetragnatha montana. The sequence continues at coordinate 13,211,105 of OY796686.1, forward strand.
AGCCGAACCAGATAGCTCAACTGGATATTGGATATCCAACGAAAAAAAAAAACTTCGCAAAGGAACCTAAAAAGTGTCTAAACTATTAAACACCCGTAGAACTCAAAAAATAAATCGAAGAGAATAAAATAGTTTTTATGAATCCTTTTGTGCTTTTCATTCGAAGAAATATACGAAAGAGAAAACATGGAGTTTTCATAAATGTTGTCTGAGGTATTCCTTACGACTGAATATATTCTGGTATAGATGGTTTTACAGAAGACTATTTCGAAATATTTTGAATGAAACCAATGTTATCTCTCTCCTAGGTAAAAGTCACGACTGATAACAATGCTTGTCTAGACTTCAAACCTCAGTGGTAAACAAAGGTATATTGGAAATAATGCAATGTTTTCTTTCTGTGGAGTCAAAGGAAAATTTTATACTTCTCAAAATCTATTGCGGTTTTTTGTATGTCTATGTATATTTTTTGTATTTCTAAAGAATGTATCAAAGGAATATGATTCTTGGTTATAATCAATATAAATATGACTTGACTACGATGGTAACAAGATAGTTATTAGAATATAATGAAAGCTTTGTTTTTTCCCTTGAGGAGAAATAGGGAAAAAAGTTATCCCTTAAAATCTATCGTACTTCTATCCGTAACATTTTTGAAAAATGTATCAAAGGAAGGTGATTCTCGGAAAAGAAAATACGATTCAGAAGGCAGCAAAGTAATTATATTATAAATGGAAGCGACAAGAAAATACTAAGTAAAGATAAAGAAGGTTTCTGTAAACTGATAACAAAAGTACTTCACAAGATTGTAAGCATAATATTTTTTTATTATAAACGAATACAGTGATTATCTTTTAAAACTTTTGGAAGATGTTCTACGAATTTTAAATTCATATTATTATTTTATATGAATTAAGATCAAGTTTTATATTTTTCCACGCAAATATTCAAGAAATTCTTTTAATTTGAAAAGATAACCTTTCAAAATCGCTCCTTTAGCATAATCTGACATCTTTCATTTTTACAGGAAAGAATTTTCCTTCATTAACTATAATCTACTGATAAATATTAGCTTACATCTACAAAAAATCCCAGGATAAATAAACCTAATACACTCTATAACAATAGTTAACAGAACAGACCGTTGACTTGAGGGTCATTCCATTTCAAGTGGTCCAGCACTGGTTGCTCGACCATTTTTAAAAAATCTGAAATTTTTTGTACATCAACCCTAACCTAAAAGAAGATCAAAACAACCATTATTTTTAATTTAACCTATTTTGCTTGTCCGCAGCAGCCATGCAAATTTCGACGTTTTAGTGGTTTTTGCTAATTTAAGCGTTTACGGGATTGGAAATATCTCCCCTTCAAAATCTCCAAATCAAATGGGGTTTGAAGCAAAATTGTTTAGAATAAAACGGTCTAAAAGACTAGAGCAAGTATGTTTTTCTAAAATAAACCCTTAGGGGTGAAATTTTAGTTTAAAGTTGAAATTTTTTTAAAAATATCTGCCCACTTTAAGAAGATTTTTTTATAAGAAGGAAACCAGTCAAGGCACCAATATTTTTTTTATTAATAGTCCAAATACATTTTAGGTCATATGCAAAGTTTTGGATCTGAGCCTCAATTTGTCTTTATTTAAAAAAATCTCAAAGTCGAAGATTTGTCAAAATTTGCAATTTTGAGGGTTAAATATCTCTGGTGGGGGACCAGTTAAAAATTTTAAAATGGTTTATTCTAGAGTACTATATATTAGTGTTAAGCTCAAGAAGTTCATAGGAGGAGATTTGACTACAAGCCGAGGTATGATTTTTACAAGGTGCCCCCAAATGTCGCAAAATTTGGAAGTTAAGGATATCTACAAAATTTGTCTGTTTTCAAGAGGACTTTTTTATAGGAAGGAAACCATTCAACACAACACATATTTTTATACAAATAGTCCAAATGTAATTCAAGTTACACGCAAAATTTGAAACCTGAAACTTGGTTTTTCTTTGCTTAAAAAAATCCCAAAATCAACGATTTGTCAAGAATTTCACTTTTTTAGAGTGATATCTCTCTGAAGGAGCAGGAGATAAAAATTTGAAACTTTGTCATCTTAGAGTATATTATGGTAGTGTTATGCCCTAAAAGTTTCAAGATGGAGGATATCTTTATCCGGGTATCTTTTCTCTTTTTAAATGCTCTATTTTAATTTCATTAAGTCCTTTGGTTATAACTTTTTTTATGAATTTTTAGTGGATCCGAACAAGTATTGCCAAAGAGATTATGATATTTTAACAAATACTTTTTCTCATGATATTTGCATCTATTTTTGACAGATTTATTGATCCTTAGAACAAACAAATTTTGATGATCTTCCCTTAGTTCACTTAACCGATTAAACTCGAGAGTTACTGGGCCATAAGGCGACATCCATAAATTACGTGAGGTGTTTTTTCCAAAATCTGAATCCCCCCCTCCCCCCTTGGTGAGATTTTGCTGGACCCCCCCCCTCCCCCCCGCGTGAGATTTACCTACAACTTTTTAAAAATTATTTTCCTTTCTCATACTTAAAAAACAAAGAAAATCGAATAATTTCTAACTTAAAAAGTTAACGTGAGATGCCCCCCTCCCCCCTTGGTGAGATTTTTCCAAACCCCTCCCCCCCTTTTTGACCTAATGTAATTTATGGATGTCCCCTAAACAGACTTGTGACAATTTTCTCTGATAAGTTGACCCACATCACAATCCATTTTTTAACATGAACTTGCGACTAATAAAAAATACAACAACAAAACACCTTGGTGAATCAAAATGTTCTTCCGATCTTGGTGCAGGTTAACAATAAAACAATTCTCATCGCGGTTTTCTTCTTCCCTCTCCGTCTCTCAGGTTGTAAAGATTGTCAATGGCTGAATGCTAAGGTTAAGCAGTTAATATAATTACTTATATCAAGCCCAACTTTAACATATGTTTGGTAAAAAATAGAGATAAATATTTTAATTCATAAAGTTCATTGCTAAGCTTTTCTATATTGCTGTATTTTGTATAATTAAAATTAAAAAGTAATGAAACATTAATAAAATTTACAAAATAATTGTAAAGTAAAAAAAATCACTTCAACAAAAAAAAGTTTAATATCATCCTTGCCATTTCTATGTTTGTAGCCAAATAATCCTCCATCTTGAAACTTTTAGGGCATAACACTACCATAATATACTCTAAGATGACAAAGTTTCAAATTTTTATCTCCTGCTCCTTCAGAGAGATATCACTCTAAAAAAGTGAAATTCTTGACAAATCGTTGATTTTGGGATTTTTTTAAGCAAAGAAAAACCAAGTTTCAGGTTTCAAATTTTGCGTGTAACTTGAATTACATTTGGACTATTTGTATAAAAATATGTGTTGTGTTGAATGGTTTCCTTCCTATAAAAAAGTTCTCTTGAAAACAGACAAATTTTGTAGAAATCCTTAACTTCCAAATTTTGCGACATTTGGGGGCACCTTGTAAAAATCATACCTCGGCTTGTAGTCAAATCTCCTCCTATGAACTTCTTGAGCTTAACACTAATATATAGTACTCTAGAATAAACCATTTTAAAATTTTTAACTGGTCCCCCACCAGAGATATTTAACCCTCAAAATTGCAAATTTTGACAAATCTTCGACTTTGAGATTTTTTTAAATAAAGACAAATTGAGGCTCAGATCCAAAACTTTGCATATGACCTAAAATGTATTTGGACTATTAATAAAAAAAATATTGGTGCCTTGACTGGTTTCCTTCTTATAAAAAAATCTTCTTAAAGTGGGCAGATATTTTTAAAAAAATTTCAACTTTAAACTAAAATTTCACCCCTAAGGGTTTATTTTAGAAAAACATACTTGCTCTAGTCTTTTAGACCGTTTTATTCTAAACAATTTTGCTTCAAACCCCATTTGATTTGGAGATTTTAAAGGGGAGATATTTCCAATCCCGTAAACGCTTAAATTAGCAAAAACCGCTAAAACGTCGAAATTTGCATGGCTGCTGCGGACAAGCAAAATAGGTTAAATTAAAAATAAAGGTTGTTTTGATCTTCTTTTAGGTTAGGGTTGATGTACAAAAAATTTCAGATTTTTTAAAAATGGTCGAGCAACCAATTTTACTTTTTTTGGACCACTTGAAATGGAATGACCCTTGATTTACCAAAACGACACAATGTTTCCCCAGATAAAGTAATTTCCTCGTCGCTTGTCACCTCTGTGATGGATAGCAAAAAAAATAATAACACATAGTTCTCGACCTCTCCCAACTTCCGTGATTTGTGGCATAGCTGGAGGATAATTATCACTGGCAAACACAGACATCCCAGACAAGCATCTGATGGATAGGGCCTATGCCGATTTATTGGGTTTTGGGCGAATAATTACAGCTCATTCTTTACGTGATGGATAGCACTGCAGAACATAGGGACGAAAGAGAAAAAAAAATAACATTCGATTCGAACACTTTTCCCCTTACCCCTACCCTACTTTACATTTACTTCTTTCGAGAGAAATAGGAAGAAAAAAAAGTTACTTTTCGACTCGCATTCTCAGGTCTGCAACAAATTATCTGACATACTATAATATCCTCATCTGTCAAAAAGTTTTTTTTTCTTCCACCTTGGTTTCGATTTTTTTTTGGAGGGATCCAGATCCCTGTCATTATTCAATCAGTAGCCGGGAATAAAGAATGGGAAAGTCGGACCGTCTCTTTTTTTGTTCTTTAAAGGGGCGCCTTCTTTTTCAAGGAGGGAGCAGCAAAAAGTCGAAAAATAACAGTGAAAAATAACAGGCGAGTTTTTCTGTGGATGCAGCTTGCCTCTTTTTTGGAGTTTCTTTCTAAGGTTTCTTTTTTGGATTACTGATTACTTTTTGCTTCAACTTAAGGATACAGGTTTGGGGTTTTTCTTTGTCGGAACGGCTAATCCAATGAGAAAGAAATACCAATCCGCAAATTAATGATTCATGTAGCAGCTTGTAGGAAACGCAAGAACATTATTTAAACTTAACGTCGAAAAGTTGGTGCGGTGACAGGGAGAAGTATTAATGGGAGTTGAGTGTAAACCGCATGATTAATCATTGGATTTTTAAGAAATTAAAAAAAAAAAAAACACAAAATATTTTGGGTTTTTTTATCGTCATAAAAAACCTTTGCTAAAATTAATTATGTGTTCCTACTCGAAACATTATTTTTTCTATTACTACAAAATGTTGCACTTGATTTATACAAAAGTTTATAACATTTTATGGATATTTTGATACAATTTTCATAGAATATTAGAGTAGAAAATATTCCTTAAAAATTCCTTTCTTACATAACAAATGCGAACAGTAGATGTTTGTTTTCCCTGCTTTCAATACGATAATAGATAAAACAGTTTCGAGTACAAATGTTTGTTTCCCAACTGAAGGAGTGTTACAGAGGTGAAACAACTTCTACAGAGAGGTTTCCGTAATGTTAGTTTTCTTACATAGAGAGTGCTATAAAGGTGAAACAACTTCTACAGATATATTCCCGTAAAGTCGGTTTTCTTACTCAAGAAGTGATATAGAGGTGAAACAACTTTTACAGGAAAAAAATTCTTGAATGTTTGTTTCCTTACTGAAAGAGTGTAATAGAGGAGAAACAACTTTTACAGGGAAGTTCCCTTAACATTTTTTTCCCAACTGAAACTGTTATATTGAAGTAAATCAGATGTTTACAGAGTTTACAGTTATGTTTGTTTACATCGTTGAAGGTTTAATGAGGTGAAATCACTTCTACTTCTACTTACTTTTGATTTTGGATGCAAAATAGGCTTTTTAATATTAGTAAAATTTCTAAAATAATAAGCATATTAATATCTTAAGTGAGTTATTAACTATTGATATCAGAAATTGAAACTTTTATTTTTATTGTGTCAAATCGGTAATAAACAAACGCATTACACACTTTTCGTTACAAATAACCTGTAATGTTTACTTTCGCATTCTGAAAACATTTCGTGGAAAACACTTTCTATTCTTTTTTCCAAGCAGAACTTACCTATTTAAAATCGAAAGACGCATGGTGGCAGAAGACAAATTTTCCAACCTACAACTACACACAACGCACAACACAACCAAACTAATTTACACGAAAAAATCATTCCAAAACAAGCTCGACACGCACGAGAAAGACTAAAGGTCGAGCAAAACAGAGAGAAAGAGAAACGCTAAATCATCACTCTCAACTCAAGAAGGAATTCAGAACTCCTCCACTACCTTAAAAAAAAACTTTTTTTTAGAGACCGTAAAAAATTCTGAAAATTCTCTCCCCTCTCCAGTTACAATCGGAAAGAATCAAGTGCAAACAAGATGCAGATTTTTTTCCCGGAAGGGAAGGGGGGCTTCACCTGCAGGGGAAGGGGTTTCCATCGTTTAGATTCCGCGGGACCGAAATGAAAAATTTATTGCCCCCCTCCCATCTTATACGTGGACTGAATTCAGAAAGCCTGTTTATGGAAATTGTTTGTATTCGCCTTTTCCAGTGGGCCACTTCTATCCCGTTTTTGGAGGGACTGTTTTTTAAAAGATCGATTTTTTTTCCTCTCCGGAAGTCTACCCCCTCCCCCGTCTCCTCTTTCCGAGGGAGTTCTTACGTCACATCCGGATCCGATTTCCTGCAGGCAGTCGTTCAGGTGGGTATAGAAAGCGGCTCAAATGGCCGATAAAAGCGCGCCCAGCTTCTTGTCGAGTCTTTTGAGATCGGCTTAAGTATTGAAATGTTCCGAGAAGTTATCGATTTTTTTTTGAAGGATTTCCGCGAATCCTGTGTAGAGTTTATGTTAACATGTTTATCTGGTTTCAATAAGAAGTTGTTATTTGAAGTTGACATTTGAGTCGTCAGGTATTACTTTACTTAGTAAGTTAAAGGACTTAACTTGTTGCAAGAGATAAGTTCTTTTTCCGCACAACATTATTTCCTTCTTTTTATTTATTTTTTTCATCGTAAATTATTTTTCTAGCGGGGGTTTTGATCTCTTACTTGACGAAAAGATATTTATCGTAATCACAGGAAATTCATTCAAAAGTGAAGAAAACTTATAGTTATCACATGAAAAATGTAATGGTGAAATACGTAGGAACAATTGTTCCCCCCCCCCTTTCTAATGAAATAATTCAAACCTTTCAGTTAATTTTGGATACTTTAAATCACTCATTATATTTCAACTAATAAATGAAGAATAATTTTACTTATAGATAAGGGTAAATAAGAAAATTAATGGACGTATAAGTAATAATTAAATACTCTAACATAAAAAAATGAACATTTTCGAAGATTTGCGAAGGTAAGAAACTAACAGTCATATTCACAGTCGGTGTAACCAGCAGCTAAAGAAAGAAAAATTAGCATTTCGCTGAGTCTGATTGGTGGAATCCTTCTTTGAACAAGGCTTTAACATCGATAGGCTGTGAATATAACTGTAACTGTAAAGCTCAGCTAACGGAACTCACAAGATAACTTAAGATTTAGTATATCATTCTCTCCATGAATCATCTTTAGAAACATAATGCTTTGAAGCCTTTCATTCCAAGAACATAGGATACAAAAACGAACAATTTTGATTAATACCCCGACATCTCCAAAAAGGACGATTAAAAGCGAAAACGTCGAGATACGAAACCCGAACAAAAAGTCAGCAGCACCAGTCAGATGCAGATTTAAACCGACTTAACTCAAAGCACAGAAGATCATGACAGTTATTCAGGAGTGGCGAGGACGAGATAAATGCTCCCGGCTTCTGGAACAAGCGCGGCACAAGGCTGCTCAAGAAAAGATTCGAAATTAAGCCCCAGCGCGTTACTTGGAACAAGCCCGTGATTGATTCCAAAACAATTATCGAAAGGGAACAGAGCCGGAAACATGTTCGAACAGGAGGGATTTCGGGGAAAGCGAAGGGTTCGAGATTAGGACCGAAGAACGAATTTGTTATTTTTTTATTATTATTTTTAAAGGAAAGATCGAAAGACAAATGAATGAACACATCCCTGCTCCGACGTCGGGAGATTTCGAGCCCCGTGAAAAATCGTCTGTAGTCGCTTATCGGAGGCGGGAATTTTCTCTTTTCGAACGTAGTTTTTTTTATGGCGTTCGATTTTCGCATTCTGATGATTATGGAATGTGTTACTTCGTTTTCGAAGGAGATGGATGGTGAGAGAAGAATATTGAAGTCGGTGGAGTGTTGAGCGTCTGGTGGAGCACACAGAACATAAAACGGTTCAAATTTTCGATTTTTCAATTTTGTTCGTAAAAAATAAAGCAATTTAAGACGATTTCAAAAATATATAGTTTGTATAGGTTTCAAAAATTTAATTACCTTAAAATCCGGTTTGAATGTTTGTTAACAAGCTTGACACGCCCACCACGTGTTTGCCCAGATGCTTTCTGTTTACATATAAACCGATCTAAACCTTATTAACTGGACTAAAACTTTAGATTTACTTACTCTGTGACTAAATATAGTACTTATTTCACCTATGTGGCAACATTATTTTTTCCCAAGCTGTGTAACTTTAGTTTAAAGTATATGAATGCATTGTTGACATCGTGTTATTGTTGTAGAATGAACTTTTGGCCGATATTTTCCCCTCTAAAACGACCCAAAGAATTAAAATTAAGTTATTTATTAATCATAAATATAATATCCAATGAATATATCTTGCAAATTTTAATTTTATTTAATATTTTTTGACTTAATGAGAAAAAATGCGAAATTCTGCGAAACGACTCGTGAAGGCTATATTGGTAAAAATGTTTAGATTTAGTTAATTCTACAATTAAATTACACCTTTTAAGTAATAAAATAATGTTTTCTAAATGTTTTTGTGCGTTTTTAGTAATGTTTGGTTGTTTAAAGTTTCAAAAGAGGGGAAAATAATTGACCGCAGGATGTTACGCCTTCGAAGTGTCACGCAGTTTTTTCTTTTTTATATAAGAATAATTCATGTTATTTAACTTTAATTCTAACAATCTAAGACAAACATTGAACAATCTAACATTTTATAACATAAATTAGTGTTTATAATAATAACAGGCTATTTTAAGTTGCCTTTTGGTACTGTAATGCAACGACTGCCTTCGTCTTCGAAAAGCTGTATTTCTCATTCCAAACCCCCTATATCAACACAAATTAAATAAAAACTTATTAAATATGTTAAATGTAATGCTGAAATAAGATATAAAGCACACTTTAGTCCTGAGATGTATTATAAAATAACATTTATAGCAGGTTTGTGCCATTTTTCTGTTTTTTCCATTTTTCTCGAAACATGATTTTCATGCCTTTAGGTACACATTTTTAAAAAACTATTTCAGGTACACACTTCAAACTTTCCACAATTATCAAACTACCTATTTTCTTTAATAATAAGAAGGATATAAGACATGCCTGTTGTAGAATTTATGTTATTAACCAAAATGTGTTGTAAAAGTTACTTGTTTTTTAAACATCACACAAGTTTTTTTTTTAAATTTTTTTTATTTGATCCATGATTAAACCCCTTCTTATTATTGTTCATTGACATGTTATTTATGATCACACCAAGTTTTGGAAAGATATATTCAATAGTTTTCTTAAAATGTGTACCAAACAGACATATAGTGTCGAGCATTCAACAATTTTCAATTTTTTTAAAATGGCTATAATTTATTAAATTTTTGACTTTTTTGAAAAAATTTTGTTATAACTGTATAAAAAAATATGTGTTTTAGCTTGTGTATGAAAACTTTAAAAAAATCTAAATTTGAAAGTGAAACGCAGGCACCTAAACTATGCTTTACTTTTGCCATGTTTTGGCCATCGAGGTGTTCCCTGTGCCCTTAAGGTGCAAGAGGGAAGTAAGAATGTACGCGAACATTAATTGTGTAATTGTCTTTTAAAAAGTTAAAAACGATAAACCACATGGAAAATCTTTTACTTTATTACCCTTTAAGATATATAACGGTATTTTAAGTGCAAATGTAGTAAATCTGATTTATTCTATGACAATGAATAAACTAAAATAAATTAGTTCATATAGAATCATGGATACGTGGAGTTGAAAAGTCACGTCCAGATCCTTCGTTGTTACTATCATTGCCTTACATTTCAAAAGAATATTGCCACCTTTTAATGATGTTCTAAGTTTAGAAAAGGGCATTAGAAAATATTTTCAAGTCGAAGATTTTGCTAGTACATTTGCTTATTTTTCATTTTTTACAATATTTTAATTTAAGTTTAAGTAACTTTGGTCTCAAATTTAAATTTCTATTCATGTTTTTGGGAAGTTCTATAGATTATTTTGAAACAAAGGCTAAATTCATATTATTTCTATATTAATTAGCATTTACAAACAAAAACGAAAGTGAATAGTTTAATAAATCTTTTAAAAATGTAGATTACTTTCTTAGAGACAAAGTGAATAATCCTCATACGAATACCTTTTGTTTTCTATGTGATTTCTACCCATGTTTATCAATAAGAACAACATCTAAGAATCCCAGTGTTAGTTCCTAAAAAAAAAGGTCTTTAGAAAATATTAAAAACTTCTACACCCTAATAGTAGGGGAGCCCATGATGCTAAATGTGGATTTACTCGAGCGCGTCAGATAATCATAGGGGAGATACCTTGCATGCTTTTGAGTAACTCCACCAAATATAAGCTCTCCATGTTGGTGGGTTTGTTTAGAACAGCCTGAACAGCCCGTCAAAATTTGAAAGAAAACTAGTTACATTGACATACTCGAGCGCGTCAGATTGGCTACCAAGACAGTTTACAACTAGTTGAGCCTAGTATCCTGGCTACTAGTCTGTAAACATTTTGTTTCGTACATTTTTCTCAAAAAGAGCGATAGCGTCTTACCGGTCTTGGCTTTACTTTGCAACTTTGTAACCCTCCCGCTCCCTTACCCACCGCTCAAATCGGCAGATTTTAGAAAATGTACACTTTTTAGCTGGTAACTAACCTACCTTATCCATTATCTGACGCGCTCGAGTATGTCCATTTAACTAATTTTTTTTTACAAATCTGACGGGCTGTTCTAAACTTACCCACCAACATAGAGAGCTTATATTTGGGGGAGTTACTCAAAAGCATGCAAGGTATCCCATCCCCCCTATGATTATCTGACGCGCTCGAGTTACTACCCAAAAACACTCTGGGCTCCCCTACTATAAAGAAACACTTTACTAACACACACACACACAGATTTATCTGCAGGTTTCTCAAGGAAGTACACTACCTCACCACCCTACAAAAAACACCTTCAACTCGAACACCTCCACCTTAAAAAAAAAAAAGAAATTTCAACGAAAAAAAAAATCTTAAACAGTCCCCAAACAAGACAAGCAGCTCGAAACAAAGCACACACACAGCAGCAATCACTCACAGCCCCAAAAAACCTTCGAAAACCCCCTCAGAAAAAAAAAACACACCACACCACTTTCAACCGTAACCAGGCGTTAATGTAGAGGACACGCCACCACCCAAGAAAAAAAAATCCCCGTTTTATGCGATCTCTAATGATTTTTCTTCTCCACCAAACGTATCCATTTATTAGGATTCAAAAGGTACTTAACGCTGACAGCTCTATCAGCAGGAAGAAAAAAAAAGGCGACTCGCACATACACGTCTAGTTACGTGTTGCAGTGAACATTATGTTGAAGGATGAATCTTTCTTTAATTAGTTCCAAAGAAGGGTTTTTTCGGGGGAGGGGGTTGCATTTGTTTCTCTTCCTCCTCCTTGCCCAGCAGGTGAAATATGATGTACGTGTGGTGGTGGTCCTGGAGGTTTTTTTCTCCGTGGTAGTTGGAAAGTTTTATCTGTGGCTCCAGGAGGAGGAATAATACGTCATTATTCTTTGGGGGTTTTTTTTGTGAAATTCGAGGAGATAAGTCCTTGGGAGAGATACTGGAGATTTATTATGGAGAAATTTCTTCGGTTTTTTTTTCAATAATGTGAGATTTTGTGGAGTAAAATAGGATGGCTTCAGGTAAGATGGAAGGTAAAATAGATGGTAAAAGATTTTTTGATGCATGTAAGATTTTCCATTATAATTTATAGTTTGTGGTAAATGTTCAAGAAATCCCAGATAGAAGAGATTGAAATCAATTTCGATAGTGATAACGCAGAGTAATAAATTAACCGCTATTCTATTGTAAAGATATTTTTGCCATTAATAACGGAATAAAATTTTTAAAATTCTACCAAGTACTGATATGTGTTATTAATGGAAAATTCTGTATTTTCATTGGCACTGGTAATTTCCATGAAAGTAACAGCTAAACTCTACTCTAATCTCGCTATTTCTGAAAAATTACAAGTTAACTAAAGCAAAATACTCAAAAGTAACAGCCTGGAATGCAACCGGGGACCACAAGGCTACTAGACGCACACTCTACCACTAGGCCATCAGTGATGATGCCAGGATTAATAAATAACCTAATTTTACTGTTTTAAAACACGTAATAACAAATTCCTCTTACTGCGCATGCTTAAACTTTCATGGAAATAACCACTTCTATTTTCATTTGAATAATCGAACGTATAAATGACTGAATTAAAAAAAAAATCTGTAGTTTTCAGTACTTAGGAGTACTTAATAGCAATACTCCAATAAATAGTTATTATTATTTAATAGTCCAAAAATAGTTAATAGTTAAAATACTAATTTAACATTCTCTGTTGTGTTAAAACGTTTTCAACACCAGAAAGCTAACTAATGTTTCAATAAACTATGCAATAATTGCAAATTTCACGCATGCGATACTTTGTAACCAGGACAAAGGACACGCTAGGGTCAAGATTAATTATAGTTTGTCTTAACACGAGGCTGAACAAATTATTAACAGTAATCGCTTTGTAACTGTCATCAGGAGAAAACAACGTTTTTCAAAAACTTCACTTTTCATTTACTGAAATGAAATAGTTCCTTCAGTCACTTTTGCTGAAGAACTTTTGTGATAAACGTAGTGTGAGTTCACGTGTTTGAGAAGGATTATAAATGATGAAAAAAATCCCATACAAACATTGGTTGTTTTCTTTGTTTATTCACAGGGAACGTATAAAAAATTTAAAAATGATTGATACCCCATGAGATGGGTGGTTTAAAATTCCTCCTGTATTTTTAGAATAAAATAGATGTAGTATAATATTGTTTTATTTGTGTGTGTTGATTCAAATAACGTTTAGAAAAATTAGATAAAAATGTAAGGAAGTAGTCCCCTTAACAATGTCCGAAGGCCGCCTGAAATTAGTGCATTCATATAGAATTGAACGCGCAAGCCAACGAGAGCTCAATGACGATTTGTTAGCTCAGTTTTTCTTCCGCTCGTCGTGACGACATTGTCAAGAAAGTTTGTAATCTATACTAGGCAGCAACTTAAGTTGACCCTATGACGTCACTCACAAACAAAGTAGTTCCCATCGCAGTGTTTGAATTTTGAGTAAAATGAAGAACGTCAATTTGATTATTTTTATACATGATTATTTTGTTAAACCCATGTATATAGTGCTTTTTCATCACGATTTGCGTATTGAAACTCCTCCTACTAAACCAACAGGCTTTGTGTTTACCGATTTCTCCATCCGCGTTTGTGACGTACTGGGTTCAAGAAACGTTGCTGTCGAGTATAGTATAATTAGATTACATCTAGATTTGAAACATAAGGCCATCTCAACAAAAATACTCCACCTAACCTACCCTCCAGCATCCCTACTTTCTCCCCATTCCATCTCTCTCTCTCCATCCTTCACACAGAGAGAGATCACCATTTAACCCCCATTCCTCATTACCATCGATCTGCCCTTCTGCTGCCCCGGCCGTATTATTATTTGGGGCAGAAGCAGAACGCTGACGGATGACCCTTGTACGTTTTTAGCCTCCGCTGATTAAAATGCGCCGGATTATTGGTCGGTTATTGGTGCAGGGGTTATACACTAACCCAATCAATTACGTCCGCCTCATTAAGAGCTAGCTCTCTTTGTTTCCGGATTAGGGGTCGTCGTGTGAATGGAGATTACACCGGGAATTACAGGATGTTACAGGATATTATTTTGCGGTAAAATCGATGGTTTAATAAGAAGGCGAGGTAGTATTGAATGGTTTTAGGAATGAAGTTGCGTTTCATACATCAAGTTACAATTACTTGAATATCACAATTTACTCGGTATTTATGAATAACTGAAATTAACAGTTTTGTACACCAATATTCGCATCTATTATATTCACGTGTGAAAGACAGACCACAAAATTCCAAAAAAATTCCAAGACCAAACTGAATTCGTCACTGGGTGATAGAGACACTATGACCTGAGCTGATACTGATTTTAAATGAAAAACAAATATTTTATACTATTTACGAGACGAGTTGGGAAGAACTTTTAATTTGGGGACAAATAATAAAATAATGGTTTGAGTCAACGGGAACTGCTTTACTGTTGCATTATACAGGAAAAAAAATAATCCTAACAGCAAAGTGAATATAAATTCACTCAATTTTTCAGATATTAAAGTAACGTTCCAACACTTCCTCTTAACACATAGTGAGTCATTGTTTGCCAGCCACCCCGGAATATATGGACTGGGGGTCTACTTGAAGTATATTAAAAACCCATGTGACAAACGGAAGACCTATCCAAACACTGCCCCTCATTCATTCACACTCTTCAATATCGTCCTCCGCCCAGGCAATAAATCCAACCCCCTGACGATACATCCCCCGACCCCCTTAAATTTATCACCCCTCTTTAAAATGGACAGCACGAACCCCTTGTACGTGTTATCTCCCACTCAACACTAGTACGGGACTTCCTGCCCGTAATCCTTCCCGGAGAGTCAATTTGTTAACACTTCCCAAAGTCCTATGGACTTTTTCCCCTCCCATCACCTGCCCGACACCCCTCCGCCGAGTGTTTTGTTTGCCGTCCTCTCGTAGCCTTTGTTACTGGATGGGCGAGTCCAATGCCGGTCGGAGGGAGGGTTTATGATTCATGCGGATGTGCCTTTTGTCTCTCGATAAGAGGGGGGCTTTTAAAAGGGGTGTGATGGCTTCGTAATGAGGTTTAATGCGTTGGGGGGTGATCATCGTGATTATGAGGGGGAGGGGGGTGTCGTAATTTATGAGGGGTTCGGGGGCCTGATTTGTTTGTTTTGGTGTTTAGTGGTGCTTTTGTTCTACTTAGTGATCTTTGAACTGTTTTGTCGGGGTTCTGATAAGGGAAATGGCCCTTTGGCTTTGTTCTGTTTTGGTTTCTATTGTGCTGGTTCTTGTGACTCATTTCTATGGTAACCTGCTTCAGCTTTGGTGAATGAATGTGTCCAATCTGCATTGTGGCCGCCGGTAATGCGTTTTGTACCAGAGCTCCATCATTTATGTTAATGAACTTTCTGTAACATATTTCACGGATTGAAAAGCTCTCGTCTCTCTTCGGTGATTGTTGAAGTACATTTTGAGGATGTGAACCAAAGAGAGATATAGATAAATCAAACGATATTAATGAATTTTGAACTTAAACAATTTGCATTCATTAATGTTAATGCCTTTCCCAAAAAATAAACATTTTATAATTATTTAACTACTTTGTCACAGTTTTTTTCATCTTGTTCTGTAAGTTCTTTTTTGCTGTAACTGTTTAATTACCTGCCATTGGAAATAAAAATAATTATTTAACTATATGTTCTGTTTAAATGGAGTTGCTTTAAAATATTGAATTATTTGATCATTAATTGAAGATTTTTGAAAAAAAAATTAGAGAAAATAATTTAAAGAATTCAAAAACTTGTAAATAAAATTGGAGATATACTAAAATTTTATTTAAAAATTCTAAGTACTAAATATATAGAGATTAAAACAGATACATCAATGTTAATGATCCAATGACTGACAAATTTTTTTTACTAGACAGCAACGTTAGTTGAACCAATGACGTCACTAACAAACAAAGTACTTCCCATCGCGGTGTCTGAATTTTAAGTGAAATGAAGAACGTCAATTTAAAAATATGATTGTTAAACCCATGTATATAGTCTTTTTATCACGATTTTCGTACCGAAACTCCTTCTAGCAACCCAACAGGCTTTGTGTTTACTCATTTTCTCCTTTCGCGTAGTGACGTACTGGGTTCAGGAAACGTTGCTGTCGAGTGTACTGACACTTTAACAACAAATGCATATCAAATTATTTACTTGTGCTAATTAGATTAAGGATAAACACAGAGAGAGGATCACAGAGTAACCTTCCCTAAACTCTCCCAAACCCTTACCCCATCAATTTTCCCGAAACCAATTTCCTCAACACAACTCGCAAAGAGAGTCAACAACCACTTACCCCTTCTTTCCTCATACTCAGAAAATCCGACTAATCCGTTAAAAACCCCAGAAATTGGCGCGGGCACAACACGCCTGGGCAAACGAAAGGGGTACGGAGGAGGGGCATATTAATCACCCTCCGGGGTAAATAGGGTCCCCACGTGCTCCCCCGGACCGGTCCCGTTACCGACCGCGGCACGATTTCTTCATTAATGTCTATTATTAATTGCAGGAGAGAATGAGCTAGGAAGGACTGCCCCAGGTAGATGCAGGGCGCTTAAGCAGGGGTCGGCAACAAAGTGAGGAAGTGGTAATATGAGGTCTATGACCTGATGAGATACATCTTATGACCTGATTTTAACTGTAACCTGTTTGACTGTTAAGTCTAGGGGAGTTTTTAAAGCATTTTAATGACTTCATTTTGGAGAAATCATCCAAAATGACAAGTGTAAATTGCCTTTTCATCAGGAAAATTCTGAGAAAAATTTATGGCCCGATTATGAATGAGAATGGATTCCAAATTAGGACAAACAGAGCATTGGAGATCCAAGTATAAAATGAAACTATAACTCGTTTTATTAAAGGACAGAGATTGGCTTGGTTGGGTCATATTGAAAGATCTGATGACAGAAATAGAGTTAAAAGGACATTAAATTGGAAACCAATGGGCAATAGACCTAGAGGGAGACCCAAGATGACATGGTTGGGCGATGTTCTTAAAGATCTTAGAACAATGAAAATAACCAACTGGGGAAAAAGGCGTGTAATAGAGTTGCCTGGAATAGAATAGTAAAGGAGGCCAAGGGCCAACAAGGGTTGTAGGGTGACCAAAGAAGAAGAAATTGTCTTGTCACTCTTCACTCCTCCTATTTCCTATGCAAATGTATGATTCCCTCTGTGAGGATCACTTATGATGAACAGTGAAAGTGAAACAGTGTGAAGACCTTCAACATTTTATTCATTTCGAGATCGATAACATTAGGAACGAAGGAATATAAGATGGGGAGATTTATCAGCTAGATAGGAAAGTTAGGAACATAAAAAATTGGAACTTGAATATTTTGCCTTAACATATTTCAAAGGTGAAATAATAAGGTTAAGGTAGATTAAGGCTAGTTCAAGACTTGTCACCTTATGAGTTCATTTTGGAAGATTCACACGATGTGAAAAGTGTGTGAATTGGGCGTTTCACTCTTTACTCCTTCACTTTTCCATGGACACTAGCGATTCTCAGGAGTGAATAGTTGAAGTGAAAAAGCGTGAATGAGACCCCTTTAATTGTTTTAACTCCATTAATCAATAATTTTTTTTTCTGAAAATTGACCAATTCTTGACTTCTGTAGGAAACTTTGAGCCTCCTGGTGGTCACCTATGATTATTCCTGACGCCAACGCAATTATTTGAGACAAAAACGATAATTTCTGCCCACCATACTCGTTTCTAACCCTCAACACCGAGTCAGTTGACATCTCAATACAGCCAGCCACCACACAGGTCACTCCTTGAGTTAAGACATGAGTGGAGGGCCCCTCGAGTTAATAGCGCGTGGTTACCTAGGCTCGTGAGTGTGGAGGTATGCGTGAAGGGGCAAATGGGTCGCGCTCCCTGAATGCAGAGAGGACCCTAATGAAGGAAGGTGGCACGGCGCCAGGGACACATTCTCTCTCCGGTGGAAATCACTGCACTACATATGCCACTGAAATGTCTCGAGGTAGGGTTATGTTATGAGGTTTCGACTCTTCTGAGGATTTTGTGAGGAGGTGGTTGGGTAGGGTATGGTGTCTCGTGGAGGAAATGGTGTTATTGCTGATGGTGTAGTGTCATTCGGATAATTTTATGTATGCGGTATATAGGGGGGCCTATGAAGAGCATTGGTTTCGATTGAGGCGATTTGATTTGTGGAATTGAGTGTTTATGTGAAGGAAAGAGAAAAATAAAGAGGGGAAACAGAAGGAAAGACGAATATAGGGGGAAAGAAGTGAGAAGAGAAATAAATGAGATTTCCTTTCCCTCCAATCTCCTACCTTTCTTTCACTGGTCTTTTATTTCTAATTGGTTTCTTTTTCTCCTTATTTCTTTTAGACTTTACTCCTCTTTCCATCTATAACTCTCAACCCTCTAGGTATTTTTCCTTCTATCTTTCCATTCTTACCATTTCTCTTCTACTCTCTTTTGAAGGAACACTAAATTCAACAACACTTTCAAAACTTTACTGCTTATCTCGGTTTTGACTGTTTTTAGTACGGTTCACTAAGGCTAAGTCGTGTACAGCGCCATCTATCAGTCGATTTCGGAACTATTTTTTATCCTACTCCCCCCCCCGCAAAAAATGCCACAGGTTCAGCAACAAAATGAAATATCAGGTCAATCTAACCAGTATTGTGAAATCCTTTTGAAATCAAAACTAATTATACTGATCATCCTGATGTAGTAAATCGGTGAATACTATCAATAGTCAACGATTATCTACCATCCCATCATCTTCATCTCAGCTAAGCCTAACCAACTCCTCTCACAGAAAAAGCTACTTGCAGAGAGTGAGACCTAGTAATGGCGGTTTAATTGCAACAGAGAGAGAGAGAGATTGCGGTGCGACCTCATAACCGCTTTCTTCGGATGCAATTTGCGGCGCATAATCCGATTCGGAAAGCAATTAACGCCTTGCCAGCAATTAAACGGCTCCAAGCGGCAAGCGGAGGAGATCGTTTAGTGTTTTCTTGCTGGTCTTTCGTGTGAGGGCGGATTTATATGGTAAGCTGGAGCGCGACGCAATCGTAAAAATAAAATCTTACAAGAAAATATTCAACCGTTGTGGAAAATGATGGGAGTATCCGGTACAGTCATTGTTTCTATGTGTCCAAGTAGTCCTGTTACACCAAAAATCCGTAAGACGCAAAGTTTAATTTTCACAAAGACATCATAAGTAGAACGTGATTAAAAAATGCCTATTTTGGGTAACCAGAGTTCAAAAGGAATATAAATAAATTTAATTAATTAAAAATAGTTAAAATATAATTCAGGGGGAAAATTAGCAAACTTCGGTAATAGTGATATACCTTCTTCCAAATTTTGAAACTTGAAAATAATCAATTTTACTTTTATTTGACAAGCACAGTACACGCTAAGAAACAAATAATTTCAATTTACCAATTTTTTAAGCATAAACTATTTGTCTTTTTCTAAACATAAAGTTTTACCTATCAACTGCAAAAGTACAAATATTGCTAGGTTACCGTGTTACCGAAAATTGTGCACAGTAACTATTCGAATAACATCCAGAAATCTCTTCTAATAGTAGTACAGTGGAAGCTCTTATAGCGACCTGCTCTTATAAAAATACTCTCTTATAAAGACCCAAAAATTAGTCTCTATAAGAGCACTTTTGTGCTCTTATAAAGACTAATCTTCGAATCGATTCAGCTTATCGAATACTTTTCTGGATCGGTTTGTGTGCGTCACACCAGAATTAGCCAATAAACAAATATCAGAGTATGACAAACAGCACCAAGTAACGATCGCATCTTCTTCTCGCTTGCTTTCGCCCGGGGTAACCGGCTACAATTCCAAACGAAACCTTTCGCTACCTAATGTCCTTGTTGATTTTAGACTTTAAATTTATAAGCGTATTCATTTATCTTTCTTTATTTCCAATTTTTTTACTTATATTTAAGACATAAATTTTTCATATTGCATGCAGATGCAGGGGAAATTGATGTAATAAATTTTGTTAAGCATCAGATCTTTCTAAGGAAGCTAAGCTATGCAATAAATTAAAATGCAAATATTTATACTCTGTAAAATATTGATCTTAAACTTTATATAAATTAAAATTAAAGCAAAAAATAAGGTAATATAACATCACAGAGAAATATCCTAACAGAGGGTCCACGAGGCTATTTTCAAATGCGTTACTGATGTGAGGGCGCCACACTAGAGTCTGGAACGTATGCCGGCCGCTTAAATCTCTCGCCAAATTAGAACTCAGCGGATGCGCAAAAAAGGTGTTTTCGATCTCCCATAGGCAGCCGGCGAACGATTCAGACTGGATCCAGACGCTAGTGAGTTTAGTGCGATCCCAGCGCCACAATTCTCCCAACCTGTAACAAGATGTCATGATTTTCGATTTCCATTATGGCCTATGGCCGTGGACTCTCTGTTCTAGTACTCTGTGTATAACATGAAATTGGAAGTATATCAAGACTTCATAAAATAAGAAATAATTGTTTAAAGTGAGGAAAGATCAATTGGATGATTCGAGCTGTGTTCTAAATCCCAATGATATCGTTTTCAGGTTGAAATTTCCTCCAGACTTTATAAATTAGTCTACTAAAAGTACATTCGGAGTCAAAAAAATTGTTACAAGGACCCTTAATAGGAATCTAGACATTAACCCCGTGCGCATGGTATAGGAAAAAAGGTTTGAAAATATTTCGCCAATCCCGATCGCCAAAGGTTTGCCACTTGTTAAAATTACAGTAACCCACAGAACTAAGCCAAACCTTTTGTAATTTGTTAATATTTGCGTTTCTCAATGTGAATCCTTGTGGCTTAACGGTTAGAGCGCTGGTATTGAATACTTTAAGTCGTCGCATTTAAACGTTACCTGCCACTTATTTTGCTGATTTTATAATTTAAAAGAGTTAGAAGTTATACCTGAAGTTTATTAATATTTCAATTACGTTCTTATTTGTAGAAAATAAAAAGTTTTAGTAAAAAAAATATTTAAATGCTGAATACAATTTTTATTTTTAAATTAAGTTTTTTTCCGTTATTCACATATATAATGGTATAGTAAATTTCTATTTTTCATAGAGTGGCTACCATTTTATTCAAATATTAGTGTAGCCTAAGAAAGAAAGTAAATATCCACTTTGTTAATACCAGGGCCGCCGAGAGCCAAATCGGGCCCCGGGTACAAGGTTGAGAAGCGGGCCCCAAATGACATATTCTCATTTCGAGGTAGGGGGCGAAATTTTCTGAAATACCTCCACCCATCCATTCATAGGCTTAATGTAATTTTTAGAATATTTCTGGGCAAGATCTGAATTTCACTCAACTTAAAAGTATCGTTTTCTTGATAATACGATGAGTAACAAGTAATAAATGGGGTCTGGGGGTCTTCCCTCAGAAAATTTTTGAAAATATGCCCTAGAAAACTGGGAATTTACTCATTTTTGGACCTTTACTTGAACAAATTAATTTCCAAAATATTCAAAATGATACCCGTCTTAGTACTCAATATGAAAAGATTTGGGTGCCGGGACCCCTACCGGCCCGGGCCCGGTGGTATCGTACTCCCTCGCCCCCCCCGAATCTCGTCAGGACTGGTTAATACAGACAGCCTGAAAAGCACATTGACCTTGAAAGCCCGTTGAATTAAACACGTATTCTAGAGATTTTTGTGTGGCGCCATCTGTGAACATCATTTTGAACTAAAAAATTTTATTGCTGGCCAACCGATGCCAAAAATGAAAATCGTTTTTACTTAGATTATTTTTCTAGATTTTATGAATTTTGGAAATATCTAAGGACTTTTCGTGCACACTTTAGAAATTAAAAGTAATCCTTAAAAAATAATTTTACGTATGCAAATTCTTGGAAAAATATCTTTATCGCGCAAGATGTGTCAGTGTAGGATTGATTAATTTGTAAGAAAAAGATCATGCACAAGTGTCTTTCTTTGACAAATAGGAAGGAAATCTACTCTAATTTCATAAGTTATTGGATCCATGAGCAAGCAAAGCTTGCTTTTTAGTTATTCCAGTCCGATTAGTCGGTTACAGGGTTCCAGCAGCGTAAGCTGCTCTTGCCCCTCACTGGATATGTCTCGCCTCTAACACAATTCACCCCGGGTCATGACAATAACTCTTCCACAATCCACATTAGTCGGTTACGGGATACCAGCAGCGTAAGCCGTTCCTTCCCCTTAGCAGCAGAGTCGCGTCTCGGTATGACCTCATTGGCTATGACACGCCTCTAAATCAGGCTAACCTGGATGCGATAACTGTCCCAGTCAGATCTGTTATTATTTATAAGAAATTTATAAATTATTACTGGTGGTAAAAATAATCATCTTTGGAAACTATTTACACTTTCTCAGTTTTTTTTAAGTTTAATATGACCACCACTTTTATTTTTATGTTTTTTTATTTAGGTGTTTTAATCAGGTACCGTTCAGTACTTGTTCCCCGCCAGCTTACCTACAGCTAACACACATGAGGAATGCGGTTGATCTCAGAACCCCTCTCCGTGTGTTGAATAATTGCTGTGTGGTGGGTAAAAGGTATGGGCCGTATTCAGAAGCCTTTAACACGTTTATGAACCGATACGATAATGATGATACGAGACCGAGAACGATCTATCGAAATGCTCTCGAAACGATCAATTTGAAACGAGTACTCCAGCTCACTCGTCTCCTCAAAAACGAGTAATTTAGACGACTCTGATTGTTCGAAAATAAATTCGCGTCATCGTTGGGAATGGAAATAAACAAACCTCCCAACGATGACTCGAATTTATTTTCAACCAATCAGAGTCCTCTAAATTAATCGTTTTTGAGGAGACGAGTGAGCTGGAGTACTCGTTTGAAATTGATCCTTTCGATAGATCGTTCTCGGTCTCGTATCGGTTCATCGTGTTTAAAGTTTCTGAATACGGCCGATAGCTGTTACGGGCAAAGTCATAAATCGGGTATTATTAATAATGCCCGAAAACTGATTATAACTATCAAGTGTAACAATAAAAGTAAATTTCATAAATCTTCATTATAACCAAAATATCTTAATTTTAAACTTATTTTTTATTTTATTGACTTAAAAGAAAAGCTTCTATTTTTATTTCAATAATATAATTTGTAATTATTTAATTTATGATCTTTAAATTTTATCACGCTGCGCTTATTAATCCACAAGTTGCTGATGAAAAGTAAAAAGCTATGCACATTGCACACACTCAAAAATATAACGTCATTTAAAAGAACTTTATAAAAATAGTTAAAATAGAATTATTTTCTGAAATACTGCTAAGAATTATGTTTATAACTTGTATTTGCTTGAATAAGTTTGGTAACAAAATGCTTAAGAAATTTCTCTCTTTCTCTGACTAAAAAATTTCTTTAAATAAAATATTTTTGCTAGTGTGAGGTTCAAAATATCCTAAAAAAATTACCTACTTATCAGAGCTGATTATTTTTTTTTTGTAAGATCATAGTGGAAGAGCCAGAGTTCTAATTAAATTTTATAAATAATTATTTTAAGATTTAGGGTAAAACGTTAACAGCTGCTATAAAATATAGTGCTTTGAACGAAAAAAATAATGTAAGATGGTCCTCCACAAAGATTGAATCATCCGTAAATGAATTTAAACATCAATCGTAGTGGCATTAAGAATGATCAGCATTGAGGATAGAACCCGCGAACTTCCGATTATGAAGACGTTACTCTAACCACTATACAACGATTTTGAGGCAATATTATTTGAAAAAAAAAAAAAAAAACTGCGCCAAATCATGGATAACCAGCCAAATATGTTTCCTTAAATTAGATATTAGAATAGTTCTCGCCAATCTTTCCTATCAGAAGAACGATTCTGCGATTATTTCAAAATTCCGCAATTCCGTCACTGGAGCAACAGTAACGATTTTTTTTGACGTCGACTGTACATCATTGAGGGAATCGAGTCCACCTTCCCGAAAAGCATCAAAATTGATAGTTTAGCTTAACGAGTTTATTGCTTTTAAACGAGTGATATTCTACACTCGAGTGTATCACTCGAAGTTTGCTCTTATAGCGACAAAAAACTCGGTACGGATTAATTACGCTATAAGAGCTTCCACTGTAATACTCCCCGAAACAACCGTAATATGGAATCTCACGGGATTTATACATTTCCGTTTCTTACATAAAGATATAAATCTGAGCCCTTTTATCTTTTACCATCCATAGCTATTACACCACTTATCTTTAGTGCCCATAGCACGTCTAACTCAGCAGTTCTTATTTCTCTTTTCTGTCACTCACTTACTCACGGGCAATAACTTCAACACATTGTATAATCTCGTCGCTGATACACTTTTCCTTTGGTTTAAACACGGTTCCGGAGCTTTTATCTCAAACAATTCAGAGATAAAAATGTTCACTTTCTGCTCCATCTGCACAATTCTTTTAACTACTCCCGACTAATCTTGGCTCGCCTATTTTATTCATTTCATTTCGTTCTTTAGGGTTTTAAAGCTCGCGACATTATTTTTCTACAACAGGGACCGCGAGCAATTAATAGTGGTTTTTTCCGAGGAGTTAAAACTAGACCAGAACTGGACTAAAGGACTAGTAGTGTTTAATATTATTCTCTCAGCAAACTCGCAAAGTCATCAAGTACGTCAACCGCAATTTTAATGAGCAGAGCTCCTTTGCGGTGAGGTTTTTTTTCTCAACATCTAATTTAACCAACCTAAAATTAAACTCAAATGAGAGAAAGTTGTATTTATTCTTTCCCTGTGGAAGACCTTAATTTTTCTTTTAGAAAAGGTAGTGTGTTTTGCGCAAATATAATTAAGGAACTTCTGGGAATAACCTGTAGCCATAATAACGCGAGTTAAAACTGAAATTTTAGTTGAGAGATAGTAATTGTACATTTTTATTTTGTAAGAGTATACATTGTAAAATATTTTCACTTACAGAGTAAGCGGTAATAATGAAGAAAAACCGACTAATAAAAGTATGTATAATTATAATTATAAAATAACTTATGACATTTGACTTAATTTAAAATATTATTTTAAACTTCATTTTACTCTATTCAAAACTTTTAAAGTATCGGTAATCCATTAATTTAAGATGAAATAGTTTTGATTGTAGTTTGCTTATAAACAACAGCTATAAATTCATTTAAACTACTTCGGTTAGTAGACAAACGAAACAGTGCTTAATTTATTATTAAGAGACATAGAATATATTGACATTAATGTAATTTAATGTTTTCAAGAAATATAGTTCATTTGGTTGGTTTCTTTTTGCAAAAATCATAAATGAAATTAACGCCGCGTATTATAGTGAATAATTTATCGTAATAAATAAAGTAATAATAATAATAATAATAATAATAATAATAATAATAATAATATAAATAGTAATAAAAAATTAAGAAACTTTCGACAAAATATACTAGCTTTAGGTCGTCTCTAGAAATATAGTTCAAAATATTCTTATTAACAGTTAAGATCATTTATAATCATCTTTGCCATCATTAATAAATAGGAAAGAAAGAACTGTTGAGTTCTAAGGATGCGATAAATAATTCTTTAGGCTCACAATTTAATTAAAATTTGACATAATAATTAAAACCTTCACATTTTTCTAACTAACATCCTTACAATAATTTACTTTAGTCGCAAGAAAAACGCTTGAAAGAGTTTGTTTTTTCTACAGTAACCAGTACCAAATTATAAAAAATGAGTTAAATGACGGGAAAATTACAAAAGAAAAGTGGTGAAAATAGTTTCTTAAAGGTTATAATAAGATTTTGCTCTTATGTCATTCGGGAAGGCTGATAAACTGACATTATTAACTTTGAAAAAGAGTTTTTGGGGTAATATATGAGAAAACTTTAGTTTTTCTTTTATTTTTGCTGTTAGCTCAAACACATTAATACCAATTATAGGAAACTTCAATACAAAAAAAAATTGTTTTCTGCTTTACTTCTGTCAGTTGTGTCCGAAATAAAATTGCATAAATATGAAAATAGAACGTTATGTGGATTTCTGTAGGGTATCCAACAATGGGTCTTAGAAGATTAACAAAATTTGACTTTGTTTTTCAGCAAAACTTACCATCTAAAAATAAGTTTAAGTAGTTTTATCGAATATTTTCCAGTCGCATTTAATGGTCTTCAAACAAAGTTTCAAAAAACACAGCTGCAATTCCAACAGAAACCCGTCCATTGATTTAATCGCCAATTGGCGACAAAAGCAGCTCGTTATTCCACATCACCCCGAAAAAAAAAGGAATGCAGATGTCACCACATCGCAAAGCGAGAGATAAAATAGATGTCCAAGTCCGGATTAACCCCCACTCCTCCCCAAGAAATGGGTGGAATAAGTTGACAGTGACAAAGCGTGGCTTTTTCTTACGGTTACGGTTTTTCCTCTCTCTAAGTCGCTCTTTTGGCTTCCGTGCATTGACAGTTTCTCGGTGAGAAATGATGCCAGAGAATCTTTTCTATCCTATGTGTTTCTACTTCCTCTATTTTCTCTAAAAGATCTTTTTCGCTCGTTCTTTGTCTTGAAGAGGTTTGATCGAAAAGCGCTGTGGTGTATACGCGTTCAATATTGGCGTGTTATTTCAAAAAGGTAATGAGGAGGTGTGTCAGGTTAGCCCTTATTACAATAAGAAATACACAAGTTAAAGACATCAATCTTTATTCCAAGCGTCTTACAATCTCGGATCATCAGGATCTCTCGGATGTCTGCTGCGCATTCGTAGTAACAACTATTTATACTGCTTAAAAGGTTAAGGTTTTAGTTAGACCAAGTTACAAGTATCAGTTGTAGTCATTTCTCATGACATCCTTCCTTTTAAATAAAAACATAATTTAACTAAGTTACATATATATTATTGTACTTTCAATAATTTTAAAATTAAATCTATAATTAACAGTCCATTCTTAATGATAGTAGGTAAGTCTATCAGGAGG
Source organism: Tetragnatha montana (assembly GCA_963680715.1). Lineage (NCBI taxonomy): Eukaryota > Metazoa > Arthropoda > Arachnida > Araneae > Tetragnathidae > Tetragnatha > Tetragnatha montana. Next base: position 13,238,112 of record OY796686.1, read on the forward strand.
TCGCACTGCTCTACCGGAACGGGTTCTCAAGGTTGGTGATACACTAGGACCTCTTGGTTCAGGAGCTGGAACTGGCATAGGACTTAGAGCTGGCTGTGTTGATGGTAACCTGGGAGGACTAGGCATGGCAGTCTTCAATGAGTTAGAAGGATCGCTGGGCGTAGAGAAGCTAGGACGCACCGCAACGTCTCGTTCAGGCGGGATGACAGCTTGCGTCGGTTGAACCGCTTCGGCGTTTCTTCTCAACACTCTTCCATCAGGGGTTTTCACTAGATATGATCTAGGGGCCTTCAGTTTCTCTGCAACCTCTCCTTGGATCCATTTTCTGTGGCTTTCTTTCAGTCGCACTTGATCACCTACTCTCATCTCGGGCGACTTGTAAACCGTTGTTTTCCATCTCGCATATTCTTCTCTTCTTTTTCTCAAAACATCAGAATGAGAGGCTCTTGGGAGTCGTTGCTTGGGGTGAAGAGGAATCAAATGTCTGGTAGGTCGTCCAAATAGTCTTTCAGCAGGAGATGGTAGATCACTTCGCGGGGTATTTCTATAGTTTAAAAGGGCTAGCCTGTAATCGGACTTTTCAAGATCCGTTTTCCTTAATACAGACTTAGCTTCTTGAACATACCGTTCTGATAATCCATTGGACTTCGGATAATGCGGACTCGAAGTAATATGATGAATTTTCCATTCCCTTGCAAACTCCCTGAACAATCTTGAGGTATACTGCGGACCATTGTCGGACTCCAAAATGTCTGGTATCCCATGCGTAGCAAAAGAGTCTTTGAGATACTCAACAACACTATAAGACGAGGGATGGTCCAACCTTTTAAAATCGAAATATCCAGAATAGCTATCTGCTATGAGACAAAACACTTTACCTTCCATCTCAAACAGATCAGTTGCTACTCGTTGCCAAGGAAAATTAGGTACTGGCTTCATCAAGAGCTCTTCGGTGTTGGGAGCTCGTGCTGTTCTCTGGCATATTGCACACTGCTTCACATAGGCTTCTACATCAGAAGACATTCCAGGCCAAAACACTGTACTCCTGGCTCTCTGTAGGGTTAGGGTGACACCCAAATGTCCTTGATGTACAAACTTTAAATACGTACGCTTCATCGATTTTGGAACTATCAAGCGTTCGGCTTTAAACAGCAGGTCTTCGTAGACTGACAGCTCTTCTCTGTAATTCCAATACCTCTGAACTTCTATAGGAACTTCTTGAATAGCATCAGGCCATCCATTCAAAATAATCGCTCTTAAAACTTGTAACTCTTCATCTTTGTTGGTTTCTTCGACTAGTTCCTTAAAAGAAGTTAGAGGTACCGGTAAATCTAAAACAACTTCAAAAGTCTCCGCTCTTTCTTCTGGAGACAATGCTTCTAAAACGCAATCTCTACTCAGTGCATCGGGAATGGGTATATCAGCTCCTCGCTTGTAAATTATCTTTGGTGAATACGTCAAAACGTCAAAGAGTATTCGTTGCAACCTGGGCGGTGCAAGATGTAGTGGCTTTTTTGCTATAGCCTCAAGCGGCTTGTGGTCGGTTTCAACTACCAGATCTTTACCAAACACGTATTCGTGAAACTTCTGGCATCCGAATCTGATAGCATAGGCTTCCTTCTCTATTTGAGGATAGCGCTGCTGTGCTTCAGATAAAGCTCTGCTAGCGTATGCTATCGGTCTGCCTTCTTGTAGTAAAACCGCTCCAACTGCGTAGGAACTTGCATCCACTGAAACTAAAGTTGGTTTATTGACATCGTAATACGCTAGTTTAGGGGCGCTAATCAAAACTTCTTTCAGCTTTCCAAATGCAGATTGCTGTTCTATTGACCATTCGAATTCAACATCTTTGTGCAACAATCTTCTCAAGGGCTCTGAAATACAAGAATAATTAGGAACAAATTTAGATATATAGTTTGCCATACCAAGAAATCTTTGTAGTTCAGCAAGACAAGCTGGAGTTTTCAAGTTATTAATAGCTTGAACTTTAGCTGGATCAATTTCAACTCCGCTAGGTGTAAAGATATGGCCCAAGAATTTAATTCTTTCTTTTTCGAATTCACACTTTTCCTTATTTAATCTCATTCCACAATCCAATAGTTTCCCAATTACCCTGATTGTCAGTTCCCTTAAATCTTCTTTGGAATTAGCCCACAACAAAATATCATCCATTGAACATTCAGCGTTTTTAAAATTGACCAGAATCGACTGCATTATTTGCTGGAAAATTTCAGGGGCTGAAGCAAGTCCAAAAGGTAATCTCAAAAAAGAATAACGTCCCCATGGGGTATTAACTGTAAGGTACTCAGACGTTCTTTTTGAAACAGGAATTTGCCAAAAACCTTTCTTTGCATCTAAAAGAGTAAAATATTTAGCTGATTTTACCCTTGAAGCTATATCCTCAACTGTTTTAAGAGGAAAATGACGTCTTTTAATAGCTTTGTTTATGTCGGTAGGATCTAAACATAAACGTACCTTATCACCTTTTTTTACTATTACCAACGGACTTACCGCTGGGGTAGGGTTAGTAACAGGAACTATAATTTCCATTTTAACCATTGAATCTATCTCTTCTTTAACTTTTTCACGAAGAGCATGAGGAATCTTTCTTGGGGGGTAAATTTTAAATGTTGCACCTTCTTTTAGATCTATATCATAGACAAAACTTTTTATACACCCAATACCTTGAAATATTTCCTCGGGAATATAATTCTTAACTTGGATCGAATCGCAGTTAATCCTAATCAGATCCAAGTTTTCACAGGATTTGCATCCCAAAATACAAGTGAAATCACCCTTTACGACCAAAAACTTTAGCACCTCAGTTTTATCTTGAACAATACATTTTAGGTCAACCTCACCTAAAACTGGGGTAAAGGTGTTATTAAAAGACTTTAATCGCTGAATTGGAGATTTCTTCACTGTAACATCCAATTTCCTAACTAAATTATGAGTTATAACATTTCCTTCAGCACCAGTATCAATCTTAAATTTAGCTGAAATCTGTTTTCCGAAATAAATAGTAACAAAACATGCATTTCGAGAGCGTTTAATTTCATGCAAGTCAATTGAATTATACGAATTGTTACTATCCAAATATTCTGGCACTTCCAAATCATTTAGAGATTTTGCTTTAGCTTTATATTTAGCTTTAGTTTTGCATTGGCGTTCATAATGACCCTTTTTTAAACATGTTCTACATTTTACAAAATAAGCTGGACAATTACGATACTCATGCGTTAGTCCACAACGCCAACAATGCTTAGTAGTACCTGTAGAAAACCTATTTTGATTATAGTTAGTTCCAGCTTTTGATTTAGGCTTAAAACGCATACATGATAAGACATCTTTTTCTTTAAGATCACTATTTATATTCATATCTTTTAGCTGGAAATTAGCCTGTTCGCTAGCACGGCAGATATCTATAGCTTTAGATAAAGTTAAATCACGTTCTGCTAATAATAATTCTCGAACTTTATCCGAATAAATTCCTCTCACAATTTGGTCCCTTAACAAACTATCTTGTAAATTATCAAATTCACAATCAGAAACTTTAGTTCTCAAATTCGTCAGATAAGATTCAAATAATTCATCCTTACCTTGAATTCTATTGAAGAACAGATATCTTGTATACGTTTGATTAATCTTCGGCGAAAAGTACTGTTCATACTTGTCTTTAATCACTCTTAGATCATTCTTCTCTTCCTCCGTCAAATCAAACGTATTGAAAATCTGTGTGGCTGCAGAACCAATTGCTGACATAAAAGTTGCTGCTTGTATTTGACCAGGTTTTTGATCCAATCCTGTCGCTGTAGAGTAGAAATCAAAAGTTTGCTTCCAGAGCTTCCAAGTGCTTGCCATGTTAGTGTCTTGAATCGGCAATTCTTTAGGCAACCGTGCATTATTCATTGTGCAGGAATTAGTCGTCGCTCTGGAATTAGTCATCGAGCTAGTCGTCGGTACAGGATCAACCATAATTTCACATCCGAAATTTTAATTCGCCATTTAATTCTGACACCATGTCAGGTTAGCCCTTATTACAATAAGAAATACACAAGTTAAAGACATCAATCTTTATTCCAAGCGTCTTACGATCTCGGATCATCAGGATCTCTCGGATGTCTGCTGCGCATTCGTAGTAACAACTATTTATACTGCTTAAAAGGTTAAGGTTTTAGTTAGACCAAGTTACAAGTATCAGTTGTAGTCATTTCTCATGACAGGTGTGATAATGAAGATGCAGTCGACAATCGCTTTTACTAACTCGCAAGTGATACTCAAAATATTTGTAATTTAAATATAGTCGACTCCGCTTAATGTGGCCACTGTTAATATTATCGAAATTGATTGGTCCCGATCACTCCTATTTAATTTAACACAAAATGTATCGTTTTATGTGATCATTATATCGTTTAATGTTATCAAAATTTCGTGAGAATCCCCTAAAAACCTCCTTTTCCCCCTCTGAAGCCCAATTACAATACATAAACATGCATGAGTCATTAATTTAGTAGTGTTATTTGATACGCTCTTACAATTTTCTTTAAAAATGTTTTAAGTTGCAAAATACATACTTGAAAATCATTTTAAATACTTCAATATGGACTGCACATTCGTGATTTTAATGCAAACAGTTTAGAACCACTTAGAAACACAGCACAGTATAGAACTACAACAGTATAGAAACACAGAAATTATTATAAATATGACAATTTTGACGGATTTTTTTTAATAAAATTAACTTTTCTTACAAAACTAAGTCCATGATGAAAAACATAATACATTTGCATAGTTCAGCAATTAAAAAAAGTCATGCATAAAAGGTAACAAATTTATCATTTAGTATTCTAAAAGTTATTCGTAAAAAATTAAACGAAAAAAATTTAGACAAAACCTTTTCAATAGCATGCATGAGAAAAACTGCATTTACAAAACCACAATAGAAAACATCGTAATGTATTGCTTTTAAAAAGCTACTGTATTCTGTACGAAAACAAATAAAAACTCATGGAACAAAAAAAAAATGCAGCTATTATTCTTAAAGCTAAGCCTATTATTTTTCTCTAACCTGAAGCAGCAGCTGAAAATAGCATAATTTTTATAACTAAAAAGTCACTTCATAAAAAACGCACAGAAATTCAAAAGACCATGCAATATTCAAAAACTCAAATCCCCATCCTAGCAAAAAGTCACACATAATCTCCAAAGAAAAAAATATCGATATTTGCATAAAACAGGCGCAATCCGAACGCAATCTAAGCCAATTCATTCTCCGAATTTCGAATTCGCACCTCCCTAGAAATACTTTTTATCTCTGGAAATCCAAATTTAAATACAACAAAAGACCAGAAGGAGAAAAAAAAATAATAAAAAAGAATCGATCCGTGTGCAAAAGAAAACACTCGGCATGCGGGCGAGGATCGATCTCTCTCTCGCAACAATGCGATGTTAGTAGATAATGACAATTACAAACGACTATGTCAGGACAACAATGGGGCTATTCAAAGTGTAAGCTTGTTGTCGTACATTTATATATGCTAAACAACGGGGAGTGAGGAGTTCTCGCTTAAAATTCTGCTGCTGACTTCGGATCAGCATTCACGGGGTGTTAAAGACGACTGGGTCGAGAATTTGCTTGGTAGTGTGATTAGGGCTTTTAAATAAAGTGCCTGTTTTCGAGATTGGGGGAAAAACAAGGACTGGGAGAGGGCTATAATAAGATTGATTTGAGTTCGGTGGTGGTGAGACTGACTGGAGTTAGAATTACTAAGAAGTAATAATAATGTTCAAAAGAAAAATAATTAACATTATGGTGAATCAAAAGCTTGCCTAATTAAATGTAGTAGATACAATTTATTCGTTGTCAATCCATAAAAGAATCAAGCAAAACAATTTTTAAAGACATAAACCAAAATCGGTATAGAACAATCTTCAACATTTATTTATTGTTTTGATGATTTCTAGTAAGTGACTTATACACTAGCAAAAAATTAACGAATACTATTTCAGAATGGATAAGTGTTTACGATTTACCCGGTTATTTTTAATATCCAAAGACTTTTGAATATTTTTACCAGTCGTTTAACATTTAATTCAAACCTCACCTACAGAAATCCTTTTTCTATTTTATTTCATTAGAACTTAAGATAAAATTAATTTAAAACAGATAAAATTGTCATACAAACAAAAAAGTCTGGATATTTGAGTTATAATTCAAAATATCCCAAGCCCAACAAATTTTAATTGCTATCATATTTTATAATTACCTGTTAAAAATCAGATGTTTCAAAATGAAAAAAAAAATACAAAAATATTAAAAAAATTAATAATTTTCCAAAAATTTAAAGAATTGTATCCTTGGAAAGGAATACCACTGCAACACAAAATCAAATAAATAAACGCCAATACTTTCAATTCAACGGGATTTCTTGCCAAACAAGCAGGAACCACTCCAACCCAAAACCCAAACGGTCAAGCAGCAACCCTAGTCCTTTTCAGATCGAGGACATACAAGCGAAGGTTTTCTTTTCAGAATCCTCGAGTGCAAAGTGGTCGTTTGGTCACCGCTCGAGGTCGTTAGCCCTGATGACCACCCCCCCTCTTTGAGCATTTTCCGGCGGTAATTTCTCGGATCGTTTGCTCGATTCTGGTTGGTCAACAGGCCGACTAGATTATATGAAGCACACACATTTAGAAGTATTCCGTAATGTCCACGAAACTATTTCTTAGATGTTTATTGTGGTTATTTCTGGTGTGTGAGGACATTGGTATGAAGAGAAGTAGTTGTTTTATTAGTGCTGCTATCATGTTTTTATGTTACTGTTATATTGCGTACAGTACTTTTTTTTTTCATTTAGACTGATTCGTGCCAAATGAAGCTTCAGTCAACCAAGTATCGAAATGCATCAACCAAATGAACGTGGTGAAAAAAACGTGAATTCCAGAGATATCTCTTTTCTTTATGCAAAGAGAAAATTAACGTCGGATGGTTTATGTATCAATTTCGGGTTCAAAGATATTTCAATTAAAATTAATTTATTTAGTTAAAGCAGATTTTGACACATTTTCTTCAAACTCCATTCAGCTCAAAACGTTTGACGTGAAAAACAAACAAAAAACAATTTTTGCTATTTCAAACTAAATTACCATTTTTACAAACCCTTTGATTTATTTGATTTCAACTAACAAAAACAATTTTCATGACAGTGCATTGAAAAAAAAACCACCTATTATTGTAATTAATTTTGTAATGAAATACTTATATCAATTACATAATATTGAAACGTTGTTCTAGAACTAGTTTTTATAAATAGTTGTTGATTTCCAACAGCATTCACATTTCTTTTTATTATATCCATCCACGCCACTTTACGTAATAGAATCGGTGTTTATAAAACATCAACTGCAAACAAATATAAGAAAACATTACATAATTTTTAAGAAATTCAGTTCGTTACTTCTTCATTCAAGCAAAAAAAAATAAGACAATCACAGTTCCAACGCTACCTTGCTACACATTAGCAGCATAAAGTTATTAACCCATCTCCATATTTTTAATTAGCCTAATAACATTGTTTCATTTTATAACAAAGCATTTTTTTCTCACCCAGCATACTTCCTTCGAAGTTCCCCCAATTAAAAACTCTCAGTTTTTCCAAAAAAAAAAGTAAATTCACATGAAACACGCCGAGCGCAAAGCGTTTTTACTCCCGACATAAGCCTAACAAATTGCCGTAAAAAGAACACAGCATACGAAATTAATTTCTCAAATTAATTCAACTAATTAGCAGAGACTTATTAATAGTCCCCCTTCACTGATGAACGATCCAGAGAGTAATTTGATTTTAATTCCTCACTCTCCGCCGCCATTTTTGGCGATGGCGATGAAAAAAACTCGGAATCGTTAACGATCAAGAAGATGCGAAGGCAATAAAACAATCGGTTGAATACCATCGGAAAAACATTACTAATAACAACATCAGCATTAATAACGAAAAGGCATCCGGATCGCCAGCTTTTTCTTGGAAGGGAAATTCCAATGATATTCAAGTTCTTTTTTCGTAGCGGAAAATGCAATAGCTTTTACAAAGGCATTGGAGGATATTCGATTTCCAGGAAGCGGGAAAAATTACCTAGTGTGTGTCAGTTCCTAGGATTCGGATGCTGGTTATGATTTAATAATGTCTTGACCTTTTTCTTTTTTTTGTAAAATCTTAGGGGTAGATATTGTGTATCGTGTGAGCCTCTTCACTATTTTTACTGGTTGTTTACTATCACTGATATTGCCCGGGGTGCCTCGATACTTTATCTTTATGGTATGTTGCATTAGTGCGCTTATATCTGGATTTCCAAACACTTTTGTGAGTACCGTTTCTTCATAGCGAAAACAGTAGTTGTTAGGAAATAATTTCTGTTATATTAGTTCTTTTTGTTTATTCTGCATAATACTATTGTCATCGCTTTGATTAACACACAGACATAAAAGAATAATATAGGAAAAAATTAAAGTCAGTTTATTTAATTTATTTAGAATAGGGTATGGGAATATTTCCCGAGTTCTTTTTCAGATTTGTCCTACCTATAAGGAATTTTACACGAACCTTAGATTTCTCTGCAACTTCAGTATACGTTATTACATTTAATTTGGCATAATTTTAAGAGTTTTCCTTACTTCAGAATTTTGAATGTGTCTAAGATTAGAAAAATCTACATTCAAAATCGACAACGTGGGTCGAGAAGCTCTCATTACACCAAATATGCAAGAAAACTAACTTTCCCACCAACAAACTTAATAATTTATGCAAAACAAAACGCTCCCCACTCCCAGCATAATTTCCACATAACCCACTCCCCAAACACACCACACAGACCCACCAAAAAACCCTCTCCTTCTCAAAGCCAAACAACCTCTCAAGACAAACCCAACATTTTTCCCGAAAACCCTCCAAAACTGCACTTCAAAAACAACAAAAACCTCTCAACCCTTCCACCAAAAGCACTCTTCAGCCCCTCAAAAAAAAAACCTCTCCAACCCGGGCACATCTCCGGCAGTCGCGTGCGCGCATCAGACAAATGGTCCACCCCCTCGCACCTGTTCACTCACCCCTTTGATTAAGTAACCCCCGGCACGAAACTGGGGGTGCATACATTAAAATCCCTCAGAAATATCATTTGTAATGATTGTTAGCCTCGATATCCAGGGCCCCTTTGTTTATTAATGAGAGCGGTGCCCGGGAAATAATACCCTCTTCGATCTAACCCCCGGAGCACTACCCGAGTAATAACTACCCGGGTAATAGATGGTCCCGGAACAGATAATTCTAGGCCCGCGTATGGATCTACCAGTACCAGTACGTTGGGATTCTTATCTAGGCCGTGCCACGCCGGGATAGGGACCAGAGAGATGCGGAAAGTAGATTGTTGTTGCTGTTGTTGTTTTCTTGAGGATCGGTTCTTGAGGGGAATGTTGGAGTTTGAGGGTGTGAGTAATGAATGAATTGGGAGGGGTTGGTTGGAGGAATTCCCGATGTTGGAGTTGTTGGAGGAAAGAGGGAGTTTGAGTCGTGTTTTGATGATTGGGCGACTCGTTATGGGTAATCGATGTTGGTCTTCTCTGGAAATGTGCGGTGAATGTTTGGAATGGAGAAACTAGAGAGGAAGCTGTCACTGGTTTTGGAGTTAATGAATAAAGGTTAAAATATTAATCTAATAATCAAAGCTGAATATGCTGGAAAAAAGTTAGCATAAAATAAAGACAGTCAGAGTAACAGAGGAGAACTAGAAAATCAAAATGTAATAAGGCCTCATAACATCAAAAAATTTGGCAAGTTTTACTTGATTGAAAAAAAAATAGCTGTAAATTATAGGTAGCTATAGTGCATTCAGTGGCCGCGGTGGTGTAGTGGTCAGCGTGTCTGGCTACGAGCATTACCGACCCATGTTCGATGTCTTGCGGCTTCTGCTTGGGTAGCTGGTCATGGGTCAACTCAGCCATTCATCCTTCCGAGATCGAAAAAATGAGCCACCAAGATCGCTTGGGGAATCAATTGCACCTAATCAACTGCAGATCCAGAAGTCTGCATATTTCAAAAACGACATTGGTAGGTCGTTGGCGTCAGACAGAACAATAATAGAGCACCGAGTTGAAATTTCAAAACGTTTTCGCATCACAAAGCTGCCGTTGCCATCCCTCCCTCACAAATAACGGCGTCTTTCATGCAGTTAGCCGGGAAACCCCGTTTATTTTAGGGGAGGGAGTGCATCACAAAAGGGAACGGACGACGTCATTGGAACGAACGCGACAAAGGGACTGCACCCCTGACATTTCATTCGATATGGAATCCACGCACCATTCGATTACAAAGAGAATCGTTCGCAATAGCCATTTTTAGAAGAGATAAGGAACATCGGAATTAAAACATCCCTTCGTCGTCGTAACCGTTCATTGTCTTTTGGCATCATGGAAAGAAACTATCGTTTGGCAAGGGGGGGTGTCAATGGAATGAGGGGAGTTCGATGAGGGTGGCCATTGTGTGCAGAGACAATTATCGTCTGATGCGAGTTGACGATCTGTCTTGGGGGTGAAATGAGATAACGGGTGAAAAATTTCGGGAACAGTATTCATTACGAGTGCTCTTGATTTTTCGTGGAGGGAGGGGGATGAAAAATACTGTTGTAGAAGAGGGCATTGATTTTGACTTTGATCTTTCGAGTGATATGAGGAGTATCATCCATTCTTTTATTAAAATGTTTCTTTTCTCTTCAAAATCTTCCATGGATTTCGATACGCACTTTAGAAAACTTTTGAAGTAGACACTTAAAAAATCTTTATTTAAACTGGTTCCTTCCATCTCAACCTTTCTAAGAACAACTTTCCTAAAATGTATGACCAATAATTTACATATTTATGAAAAAATTGTGGATTAATTTGGATTGAAACTTCTACAAAAAATTGTAACATGAACATTCGAGGAAAAATAATAAAACGGAATAAAAATAAACCTCACCACGTAACTGAAAGCCTCTTTTGCAAGTATACTGAAGATTCCTATATTTTACATCTAACTTAATTTTTCCTCGCACCTGTGGTATAAATAGAGCTTCTCTATATATAATAACATTCAACTAAAATTCAATTCAAACAAACTTCACGCATATAGTTAGTCGTCAATATTTGTATTGTATTTGCATCCCTCTCTACTCCAAAGAAAGGTAACAATATACCCAGAAAGGTAACAATAACCAGTATACAGTATATCCAATTTATATAAACAAATATCCACCGAGAAATTTACACTGAACAAAAACATCCAGACGAGACCCAGACTATCTCTAACACTTTACAAATATAGAAACGGGAACTAACACACAGTAACTAAAACCTCGCAACACTGTATCACAGTTTCCACCATTTTCTAATACTACAACAATAAAGGAGAAAATTTCCCCAAAATGCACGAAAACAGAATGATGGATGTTGCTAACGTCGACTGTAACCTAGTTATCCAGGGAAGCTTTACCGAAGGGGGATGAAATACAATTATATCCACTACTTTCCCAGCCTTTCGCTGGGATAAAAGTCACTTTCATCAGCAGATTGAATTATCCGCTCGCGCTGTATAAGAGACAGGGCGTAAACGGGATTTCGAGCTCTGATAATCCGTTTTTCATTGGACACATTAGGGATTCTTCTTCTTCTTGAGTGGGGAAAAAGCGATGGGCGCGTTCGCGAAATGGGAAAAAGGTGGAAGCTGTGTTTCGTTGAAAGCGAGTATCGAAGAAGGCGGATGGGGGAAATTAAAAATTGAGTTTTGATTCGTCTCTGTTTTTGAGTGGGGGAAAAGTGAAATGGGATTTTTAGGTACGCGAAGGATATCACTTTGAAAATGAAAGGGTTAGAGAACCAAACTGAATTTAAAAAGAATTAACTAGAGTAGAATTACAAGGAGGGGCAAAACGCCAAGCACATCGACCAAAGGTCCAAAAAGAGAATAAACTAATTAATAGTGTTTGTATATGATAAAACTAGGGATTTTCTCAGGTTTTGAACGTAAATAGTCACTAGATTGTATGGGGATCAAGGCTATGAGCTTTTAGAAAAAGCAAAATATTGAATCCCCATTCAAAATATATCTCCAGAAGGATAGTAATTAATTATATCAGTTGTTTTATAAAGAAGCAGATAGAGTCGCTGACTGTTTAACTGGGAAGTGTGTTCGCCACATTAGTATTTACAAAGTTACTTAAAAGATCCCTCACTTCATCACATATTTTAAGGATTTTAATTAGTTTTATATCAACCAAGCTTTAATTACTAAAATAAAGAAATAACGAGGTAATACATCGTTACGTATAGAGTTATCGTTATCGCAAATTCATTATAAATAACCTAAGAGTTGATAACGAACTTCGTCAAATAAGGGGATAATTTAACGTTATATAAACACAAAATAAACCTATTTCATTCTATGCAAATTGCATTATACCAGTCCTTAAGATAAATTCGTAATATCACATCAAAACATCTAGCTAAGGTGTAATTGAAAAATCTCTATTATCCTCCACACAATAGTAACATCATAATAATAAGACATGCAAATTACTTCTTACACCAACCACAAAAGGAGTTCAAGAAAACTAAAACAATCTTACCACGCAACGAACGGCAGAAAGGAACAAAGAAAATAAGAACCACACCGGTCAAGAAGATCTTACCTAAGGGAGAAATAAAAGAAACATTTTAATTAGAAGTCCCTTTATATTTAATTTAATAACACAACAACATTTCTGCATTTCACTTAAACGAAACAAACCCAGAAAGATTTAAACATCGCAAACGATAAAAAGAAATAAAAATATTACGAAAAAAAAAGTGGCAACGCTGTAAAAAACCTCCGAACATCATTTACACAACCTTTTGTCATAACGTAATTATTTAAAAGTGGCCCGCGAAAAAATAATCGAAACACGCACATGACTAGAAAAAAAGAACAAAAAAAAGGAACGCCTCCCTCTCCCGAAATGAAAGAATCCTCGGGAATAAAAGAGGACGAACGAAACCGCGAACTACAAATTACGAAAAAGCCAGAGCATGAAGAAAACTCTCCATCAAAAGGAGGAACTTATTTAAATAAGCATTTCTCTACAAAGGATCCGTCGTCAAATAAGGAGCGGTCCTAATAAGGCAAGAAAAGGAGCAGATACACGTAAAATGGGATTTTTATTTGGCTGGCAGGGCTCCAAGCGCTTCGCCGCGGTGCTTATTAAATGGATGCTCCTCCGCTGTGGGGTATTGGAGTCGCCGCTTTGTGCCGTTCGCACGGTTTGTGTGGGAGTTTTATTATTTTTTTTTTGTGGTTGAATCGATGAAAAATGTCGTTCTTAAGCAAAAGAGGAAGTTTTAGAACAATGGAGAAGTTATAGTCCAATTTGTGTTGCGGTGTGGTACTAATAAATTAGTGTTAGACCTACTTTCGTTAAGTAGTGTATTCATTTGTCGGGCCTCTATAGTTAAAGGTTATGGCGAGTTGTATTGACGAATCACGGAGAGCCTACTAAGATGACGCGGTTTGAGCGTTTCGCATCAGGGACTCGTTCAGTTGTCGTAATAAAAAGATATCGGTCAAATGGAAACAGTGCATTATATTAAGTAAGTCCTGCACTTTGTTATTTGTCTGAATTGTGAGCTAATTAATTTCATTAACAAATCCTACTGTTTAACGACGGAAGAAGATTAGCATTGTGACTAGGATGATCCATAAGTTGATAGATAGTAGACCAAAGACTATTTCAACTAATGGGGAAGTAGTTACTTTAATATTTATTACTATGATATAATTGAAAGTTTAAATAAACCTTATGTTTTTTAGAAACCAATGCATACATATTCTGCTCGGTAAGATTCTTAAGGATCAATCAGTGCGTTCGCAAAGAGATTTACAATCCCATATTTAGAACGGCATCCTTCCCGCAAACCAAGCAGATTTCAAAAATAGATTATAAATTAAGGTAAATTTTTTTAATCTACTATTTATGTTTGTCTGTTATTTGTGTTGTAGGAATCTTCAAAATTAGTTTACCTTTATTGTTTTTTTTTTGTAGTACTGCATAAAATTTCTCTGTCAACTAAATGGGTTTTCTTCACCCCAGTTGACTAATATTTATTTTTTCCTAACTTTTATGTAAAAGTTGTAAATAAAATTAATATTTTTTTACTTATTATTAATTTATTCAATACCTAAAGAAATCCCTATATGTCCATACCTAATCAGAGCTATCGACTAACTAATTTCATCCTCTTTTATTTGACTTAAGAACAGTTCCCAAAATTTATTTTTACCAGTTTTCTCCCCATTTCTCTCAAAGATAGCGTTCCTTAAACCTTTCCTCACAATTTCATGATCCTTCACACTCCATAAAATTTCCTCCACAAATTATCTTCCAGCTAGAAACCCACTGCAACCTAACGCAACCCCTCCTATAAAGATTAGCAACAAAATAACCAGAATTTAATACTACTCCGTAACATCGAGTAGAAAGTACACACAATACAAATGATAGTTTTATTTGCCTGGCATGTCTCCAAAACCACATCCCACTTAAACTAACCCGGTTCTTTTTGGAACGGTGAAGAGAGCCCTGAGAGCCCCGTTGACAGAAAGGGGGGGGGTAGATAGTCCCTGGGGATGCCACCGCCATCAAATAAAGAGTGATTTATACGGTTGTTAAGTTTGCGGTATCATCTGGGACGGGGTATTTGAAAGTCATAACGTTTATGAGACGAGAAATTGTTACCGATAGAATATATATTTTTTTCAATTAGATTAAAAAGGGGTCTTTAGTCTAGGACGAATGAAGTGGGTTAAGCTTGTGTGTTTTACTGGGGTACTAAGTTATTTTCTATTATCCCATGTAGTGAACGTATCAGGAGTGACGTTTAAGTCTAGGTTTTGAAGTTAGACCCATAAAATTGTCGACAAAGCTAAGTTTTAAGGGGGCATTCATTAATTACGTAAGGGTCCCGAGGGGGAGGGGGGTTGGAAAAATCTCTACATATCCTTACTTGGGGGGTGGGGGGAGTCAAACCCATTCTTACGTAATATTTTCCAATAAAATGTAAACAAATTCCAATCATTCTAATCAAATTACTATTGAATAACCCCAGAAAAACTTAAAAATGCTGACGATCTCGGTATAATTTAAAAAAAAATGAAGCTGTATCAGATGTATCTTTTTATTGGAGTAGCATTAAGTTAAGATAAAAAATAAAACTGTTGAATCCATCTTCCAGTTGTCAAAAGTCGAATCTTACGTAAGAATAGGGGGGGGGGGTGAAAAATCTTACGTACCTTTACATGCGGGTAGGGGGGGGTCAAAAATTGCCAAAATCATCCTTAAGTAATTAATGAATGGCCCCTAACCATGTAATTGTGTGATACTCTAAAAAACATATATATTTTATGACTTGTTATTTAATATAGCAAAAGTATTGAGAGTTTAATAGAGATTAAAAGTTTTTAGCGGCCAATGCATAGTTGCAAATCCTACTAGGTAAGATATTTAATGGACCGATCAAAGCGTTTACAAAGCCGACTGGCTGATATCCAGCAATCCCATATTAAAGATGACAATTATCTGAAAAACCAATAGGGGAACTCGCCAAAATCTTACTAGGTAGGATTTGTATACGAGCCATCGTATCTCTTTTTTACCTTCCCAGTCCAGTATCAATCAATGGAGCAAAAACACACGATGATGAGAACGAATAAAAGCAACAAAAACAGATGATGAGGTGCCCCCATAGAACCCAGGTTTTACCTTCCTCTACAAAGAGGATTACCTTTGCCAATCAGTATCTCTGAACGCGGGGTCAGGCAGGAGCTGGTCAGAAACACGTGATAGCAAGTTCCAAGGATAGAATTTCGAAATGGAAGGGGGGGGGGTGAGTCGAACACCTTTCACTAATTCATATATTCTTTCTTCGCCCCCATCCGAAATTCAATTAAAGAACTCCTCCCCGTCCAACAATCAAATCTAGTTTCCGATTCTCCCCCTTACTCGTCGGGGAGGAGATAGATAAGGAAGAAAAGGACAAAAAGAAAAAAAAAAAGAGATAGGGAAGAAGAAAAGACTGTGATGGAAGAAAGAAGAAAAAAAGCCTGTCCACGTTGAAACATCCTGAAAACTCAAGTCGGCTTTTGCAACAGCTGCGAGGAGATTAATGAAGAATCTTCCTCTCTCCTCGCACCTTCCGTTGTAATTTCGAGCCCCGTAGTACAAAAAGGCGCCCTCTGGTGAGCGGTGCGGCGCGAAGAAATGATAATAATAATAATAATAATGAAGACGTCAGACTCGTGTCTTCATTAATTTTGTCACATCCCGACATTCTTTCCCTCCGTTGTTGGCGGTGGTGGCTGTAGTTTCTTTCTTAATATTATTTTCTTCATTAAATTTTCTCATTCTTCCTCGGTTGTTTTTTTTTTTCATCTTCTTCCTTAGGTGTGTTATTCCGTAGAGGTGTAGCTGAGTGATAAACCGTGTAAAAATTTCATAAACTAATTTGCCGCTCGGCTGCTTGTTTTTAGTCCATTTGCTGGGCATTAGGGTTTTCCATGTTAGTTTTTTTTTGTTAAAGGAATGTTGAATGTTTTTGTATATTAAAAATGTAATTGGAGTGTGTGGGTTTTGTAGCGTGAAGGAATTGTCTGAGGGGTGTTGGAATGTATTTGAGTAGTTGTTTTTGTGGTTGAGGTATCTTCATATTCTAATGTGGTTAATGGGGAAAGCGAGAATTAAAGTTTCTTCTACCTTATAAATGAATACTTCTTTGTGTGAGTTCAAGTTCATTTGTATGAAGTTTAAATTAGAAATAATGTAATTAATTCTTCTCACTTTTTGAAATGGTATATCATCTTAGATATAATTTTTTTTTTAATAACTTATCTTTTTTTATCTTTTTACACTGTAAAAAAAATCCTGGCACGTTTCTTGGGAAGCTGGATTGGCTATTTCTTCCAAGTATGTTCCAGGAAAATAACTGAAAAAAGGGGTACCCAGCTGCGCAATTTTTCCAACTAACTTTACATATTTTTTTTTACAGTGTAGTTATTTTGCATAACTGTGTTAATATGTAATTTGTTACTGTCCGAAAAATAGTATAAATAATAATCTTTAAAGCTAATGTATAGAAGATAATTACAATTTTTAATTCGTTGGCCATTTGTAAAATTTTAGTTGATGGAAAAAAATTACATCACATGTAAAAATATTGAACCAATGTATCTAAAGCTATACTAATTTTCCTTTTTCATTTATGTAATTGGAAACGCATATTTCAATCATGAAATGGCATTATAGAAAGGAAACATTTAAACAATTAGCGGAAACATAAAGGCTTACTTTTTAAAAAATTCCTAGTGCAACAATTTAGACCACTTTTAATAACCCGAATTTAAAACATTAACTTGATGGTAATCTAAAAGCTTTCCAGAGGCAAAACACGAGTTTTGTAAGAAAAACAAGATAACAACTAACAAAAACTCTGCATTTAAAAGACTCCATTAACTTGATTACATAAAAACACTTTAATTTTCGATGCACAAAAAGTTAAAGTTCCGTCTTTTATTTCAAAAATACCACACGCGGTTTCAAGTTTATTAACTCTCTATTATAATTATAATTACTGTGCGTTCCATTGTGAAATAAACCACTTTACAAATTGAAAAAGAAAAAAGAAACTCTTCAATTTAACTACTACTTACAAATTCAACCAATGCAGTCGCAGTTACTAAATTTACTCCGAGACACATCAACCAAAAGTCAAACGCCTTCATTTCCACAGCGTGAATTCAATTCGACGATTGTAGGTTGTCAACGCATACTCGTTTTAATTAATCTATGCGCTACGTGACTAACATAATTGTCAACAGGTGGAAAGGAAGATGAAAGAAAATTGACAGCCAGATACAGAGTATACATCTCAGTAAATTAATTACGATTTTCGGCAGTGACAACTCTGAATGAATTTCAATAACACGACAGCCCACACGTTTAAGCTGAGGAAATTTATATTAGCATTTTAGAAACTACTAGCGAATTCGCCATCTAAAAATAAGAAATCATCACATAAAAGAAAGATGTAAAGACTTCAGCATATTTATTAATGCTTCATACTTACATTCGAGAAATACGGGTTTGGAGTAAATTTAATATTGGAGATGAATTTCAACATGCAAATATAAATTCCAGTTCGGTACTTTTCACTAGCAGCGATATTTCCCGAATATCTATCTTATTCATAACAAATAATGAATTCAGTTACGAGACTTATGCACAAACATCCAACTTCAATTTGAGATCCATCTCCAGAATTTTCAGTAGACGTAACGAAGTTACCGTCATAAATGGATTTCATAAATAAATCTAATTCAAATCTACTATATGAAATCAGGAATAATACGGATTTACAACAAATACGGTTCCGAGGCGTCTAGACAGGTAAAAAAAGAACTCGAGATACTAGATACGACAAAAATTCAAATTCACGAGTTTGTTTCCACAAACCTCGTATAATATACCAGACGACTTGAGGTAATGTAGCTTTATTATGCACACAGCATTCAAGATCGCCATTTAGTGACAGGGAGTAAAACGCTAGGGCCAGATAAAAAATAGAAGTTGCCGGGAGGGAAATTTTCGTTCTGAAAGCGTTCCTGAAATATTCATCGTTCTCATAAAAGGGACGTTGACACATGCGGGAATGAATATTAAAATGAAACATTTTTGCTACAAATAATACCGGTGAATAATACACTGTAAGGATGCAGATTACTGTGAGGAAAATGTAGCGGAACTAAAGTGTAGTTTTTCTATATTTTACTCAAACGTATGTGTCATATTTATGACTCAGCATTTTGTCGTAAGAATATTGTGGATGAGTGCAATATCAACAAAAAGTGTATTAGATTTAGTTTCCCATCTTCTTTTTTGGCGTTTCTCTAAAATACCGTAGATTAACCAGGTTGGTATGCTCAGTTATTATTATTTTGTAAACCTGCGTACTTTAATATTTGAAAATCTGTCTTTTTTTTCTGTTTAAATTCCATATTTTTTGTGATCCTCCTTTTAAATAGTCATTCGCCCAAAACAATAAAATTATGTATATGTCTATGTAAAAAAACCCCTGTTATCTTGATTAAGAAACTAGTTGTGTCTTAGCATGTGTGTTTCCCGTTCATTATACCCATGATATTAATTGATATATGGACTATTTACTTGAATAGTGTAACTGCTTTAGTAATTTCACAACAGTTAATTTACATTTAACTATCCATTTTAGCCAATGCAGTACTAAGAAGGTTTGTTGGTTCTGTCGACGAATCCAAATATTAGTTATTGTAGTGAACATCATAACATAAACCTCCTAATTCAGGTTGCACCACATAACACACGACAAACAGTCCAGCCCTTTAGAGAATATGGAACAACCTCATACCCTCGGCATTACAATGACAAATAAAGCATTTAGGCTCCAGGTAAACTACAACCCCGTTTTACCAAACACAACACGGCTACGACGCTCCAATCCACTCCAACTCCACGTAACGGCGCAAGTTACCGGGACCGAATTAAACCACGTTAAACCGCATTAAACTGCACAAACCGGAGGTCAGCTGATGACCCCCTCTTATGCACGAGGGGGAGGGAAGAGATGACAAATGGGGGACGGATGTGGCCGATCGTGGGTGACCGAAAGCCGGACACGCGCGTTGCATTTGTAACTAGCACAATTGCCACTCTGTAGTTACTAGTACATGTGTTGGAGGTTTGGTAATGCACTGAATGCCTGGTTTTCACGTACAGCATCATTGGCTTTTGAGGCTTGATGGCATTTGAATCCATCTCCAATCAGTTTCAGTTGCATATGTAATTGCAACTGCACTGATAATATGGTGCAGTTTGGGAGAGCACTTCTATATCAAGCTGTATTTGAAAGGCTTTCGCTCTGTATCCTGTGTTTCTATTACCTGTTGGTATAGTGGTTATGGCTAACATAGAAGGTTGTGAGTGGACTTCTGAAAATAATAGTGACACTGGATTTTAAAGTGTTTAGTACCGAATGTTCCGGAATTATAATGGAAGTGGTGATCAGAGAATGTGTTCACTTCTGAAACATACCAGCAACCCAGTACCGAATGTATCTGACATATCTAAGTGGTGCATGGTACTATTGCAATGGTTTTAAAATTTTGCTTAGTAGTCTCTCATGAATTGAAAAGTATATGTCTAACTTTAAAATAGAACATACCAAATATGTGAAAAATAAAGAAATATTATACGGCGATGAACAATTTATTTCAAGTTAGAAACAAAGGTACTCAAATCACAACTATTTTTCACTTTAGATCTTGAGTCAATCTGTAGAAAAATATGAAAATTTAAGAGTTTTTTGTTTCAAATTTTAAGAGAGTTATCTGATTTGATATCAAAACCAAATTGTTATTACCATGAAAACAAATCTTAAGTCATTAAAATATATCGATAAAATTTTAACATTTGGTACATTTTTACAATTTACAAAAACTTCTACACCAGACCAAACACATAGCATCACCCAAACTAATGAATTAACCACTATTATTAACAAAAATTAAAACACCTTACACAATCGGAAGACAATTCCACCTTGCTTCAATTCGGGAAAGGTAAAAATATAATATTACCCACAATAAAAAAAACACCCTTCAAACTAATTCAATTCTCCATTATTGATACATCCATCCAACAATTAATTTTTCATATCACCCACTAGTCCATCAGATCGAACATCGAAAGGACCGTTAAGACTCATACACACACCATTAAATCCTCACTAACACCCTCACCAGTTATTTTAACAACTCTCAACTAGCAGTTTCAATTCAAGCACACGCACTAACGAACGACACTATCACAATAATAATAATTCCACTCCAGTTCATTCCACCTATGTTCTAATAACCGTTCTCCACCCCTGCGGGCTGCTGCGCATACCATTAGAAACGAAACGGTCCGGGCCGCTTTAATTATATCCAGTTATATATTTTTTTTAATTAGAAGACGGTCGTTGGAATGCCGTTTCGTTGTTAGAGTGTTTTTCAGAATGAAGGGTATTTTTGAGTAAATTTCTCTCTCGTCTTCTCTCTGGGATGAATGGATGAAAAAGAGATGTCGTCTGTGTCTGAGAGCTGGAGGAGTAATTTGTTGGGTTATTATTATTTCGCGGAATATCACCCCGGGTGTGTATGACTGGGGATTAAATGTGATGTGTAATTTTGAATGGAGAATAGTTAAAATGAGATAGTTTGGGGGAAATGAGAATTCTAAGAGAGAGAGTAACTGGGAATTAATATAGCAGTTGTAACACCATTCTCATTTTCAGGTATGGATTTACAATTCCTTATTTAAATAAATAGTTTGAATAATTCATTAAGACAATTACAAATGGTGAATAACTGCAATTTATTTAATTTCTGGAAATCGTACAGTTTTAATTGAATGTAAGATATCGAGAAGCCTCATTCCACTACAATCAACTATAACTATCAACTGATATAAATAAATTTTAATTTTACATTTATCCTCTGTAGAAAAACATCAGTCAATATCGTCCACTGACGATTTGCCGGTGAATGAAAACCAATACATTCTGTGAAACATATTGACCTTTATCAAAATGATTCCGTAGAAGA
Organism: Tetragnatha montana; assembly: GCA_963680715.1. Classification (NCBI taxonomy): domain Eukaryota; kingdom Metazoa; phylum Arthropoda; class Arachnida; order Araneae; family Tetragnathidae; genus Tetragnatha; species Tetragnatha montana. Next base: position 13,259,840 of record OY796686.1, read on the forward strand.
AACGAGAAAGGTACGGAAATGGTGAGCTGTAAAGTTACCCTATCAAGGGCCGTATTCAGAAACTTTTAACACGATTATGAACCGTTACGATAACGATCCGAGACCGAGAACGATCTATCGAAATGATCTCGAAAAGATCAATTTCAAACGAGTACTCCAGCTCACTCGTCTCCTCAAAAACGAGAAATTCAGCGGACTCTGACTGGTAGAAAGGAAATTCGCGTCAACGTTGGGAGGTTTGTTTACTTCCATTTGGATTGTCACTTTACTTTTCTTTTCAACCAATCAGAGTCCGCTGAATTACTCGTTTTTGAGGAGACGAGTGAGCTGGTGTACTCGTTTGAAATCGATCGTTTCGAGATCATTTCGATACATCGTTCTCGGTCTCGGATCGTTATCGTATCGGTTCATAATCGTGTTAAAAGTTTCTGAATACGGCCCCAAATCGCTCGTTTCCGTATCGTTTCCATCTCGTTTCTTCTACGTGTTTGATTTTCTGAATATGGCCCTAAATAAAACCAAACACCCTTGACGACAAGCCTACGAGATTTCGCCACCACCGCGGTCAAATTCCCCCCACCACCCCCCAAGTAATTACTCCGAATGGCCTCTCCTCTTTTAATTGCGTGGGTGGAGAAAACCCTTAATGACCGAACCTTTCAGGAAGAGCTCTACTTTGTTCCCAGAAAAGAGTAATTAGTTATGAATATTTACCTGGCGAGACGCAGAAGAAAAAACTGGCTCCCCCTGTGGAGATGTCGTGATCACCACAATGGGGTTGCGTGAAGGCAGAGAGACGACTGTCAACGCCAGACGATTTTAGTGTTGGGGCAGACAGACTTGTTGGGTTTTTTTCTCTGTGTGACTGTGTTTCTATCCTTCTATCATATGAGTTGCATACGATAATGGCCTGCTACATTTTAAATGTCATACCTACACGCATTTAAACTTATGCGGATTTTGGGGTTTTTTGTGAAGGGACACTGATTTACATAGAGTTGTATAAAAAGTTATCTTTCACATTAAAGAAATAACCTTAAAAATATCCTCTTTTAATATAAGTGTTACGATTCGCATATTTACTCAAGACTAAGGAGCCATTGGCGAATTTTTTTATTTATTTTACTTAATGAGTTATGAATGAAAAATAATGTGGTTCCCAAGCCTTGAACCTTTGTAAAAAAAAAATATGCTTATGGTTCATACCGTCGGCTGACCAGAACAGCCTCTTGACTCGAGAAAACTTATTTCGGAGAGCGTAAACCGTTAGAGAAATAGGTCATAGAACAGCGAAGAATTCGAAGTATGAGGTATTGGCATAGGTCGGTAGACGGTTTTGGCTGTGATATAATTATTGTATTGCACCTTGTTCGTGCACTTTTATTATTTCATAGTGTTAGTAGAATTCCCCGTAACTTACCCCTGTTAAAACAGGCATTCTCTTAGACCATTCTTAGTTAATTCTAAATTAATCTATAAGATGTGAATTTTAGTAACAAACAGTGCATTAGATGTACCCACCCACACAGATATCTTGATTTTTTTAATCCATGTATGATCTTAATGCAAATAATTGAAAGAGTCATAAGTATGACAATAAACGGAATGAACAGAAAATAGTTACAAACTGAAGAAAAAAGTAGTTTCACCTTTTAAAGCAATCAGGAGCTGAATTAGGAACTTTGTAAGTGTAATCTTTTCTACCAAATACACCCACCTCTCCAACAAACAAAATACGAAAATACAACCCAATTTTCAACCCCATCAAACCCACCGAAAACTTCAAACTTTCTTTCAAAAAAAAAAAAACCAACATCCCGAAAATTCAACCCGAAACACCACTCTCTATCCCTCAAACTTCACTCCTAAATCTCAATCTATTTAAACACGTAAGCCTCTCGCTTTAAAACCAACCAACTTAAAAAAAAAAAAAAATCCCGGAACATCTCCTAATCCTCCCACCGAGACAACAAATGGGGCGGGGCCTCCACACACACAACTGACCAATCACGTATTAAAAAACCATTTTCCGGGGCGTCGATTCCGCTAATCCCGCCTTTCCATGCCAAATGAGACGTGTCCAAGCTCGTTAAGCCAGCCGGACCTACTTTTTTTAAAAGCACGGTCCAGTTTTTTGCAAAAGCTACTACTAGTCCTCCGTTGTGTATAGTAATTACTCCGGTTGCTAGGGCCTTTGAAGGATTGGTAGGCAGAGTTTTAATTGCTAGGGAGAGTCGTTAATGACAAGAAGCTCAGGGGGAGAAAGTTGTTGAGCAGTTGTCTGGAAGAGTGATTATACAAGTTGCCGGTTCTCTGGAGAAGGGGAGTATGATTAGTCTTGAAGGTGTTTAAAATGATATTTAGATGCTGGAAAGTCCTGGAGGTGTTGAGTCATTAGAGTAGCTTAGCGCGAGTTCTTTTTCTCTGAGAAAGATGTATTACGGTAGTTACAGGTATCAAGAAAATAGTTTTTTATTAATGAATGTGGGTTTCTGTTCCCAAAGGTCCATTAAGTGATTAGTTCCCATGAGGAATGTGACGAATAAGAGTTGATAAAAATAGTAAGATACTTATTATTTAAAATGTGTTTATAATGGTCAGGAAAATTTTGGTACTTAATTAAGAGTTGAGGACAAGAATGTTATTGATAAAAAGTCGTGTTTGTATAATCTTAAATGTGCCAGTTAAGGGTTTGAGGAAACATTTGTCCCAGCACCAACCAATATTTCTTCATGTTCCCGAAATTCCCCCCTCACCGCACCAACCTTAAACAGGACGGTAACTTCCATCCGAGTTCTCTTAAGACTCGTTGGTTGGTTGATTGGTTGATAGGATTTCTGTAGCGACATGCTCATATTATAGCGGTAAAATCACTATTATCAGTCTTAGGAGTTGTTGACGGCCTATTCGAGATTACATTTTCTACTAAGCAAAAGTTGGTCGATATATTAGGCCAAAACCAATCACTAAATCAGCACTTTTTCAAAATCCAACAAGAAAGTAAAACGAGATGATGTCAAGCACTATTACATTATTTAATCATTTATCGCCTAAGGAACATGCACGCTTTGGCGACAATCTGTTGAACCGCGCTTATAGGGTAATCTCCGCGTCTTAGTACAAAAGAACAAAATCAAACACACACAAAACAAGGATTAACCAACACAAAAAAACTTAGGCCGATTTTAAATCAGCAAAAAATCATGGAGATTAACTAACTCACCAAACACAAACTCGCTTTACCAGCTCAACCAATTTCCCGTTTACTTAAAGCACCAACCAGCACCAAAACCCATTTCATTAGTAAGAAAGCGCATGCGAATACTACTCACATAATTGCAGCCTACTCTCAAACACAACACATAACCGAAACCGCACAAGAACTCTAAACTCCCAAAACGACCTCGACCAGTCACGAGATCCCCAAAGGGAGGACCTACCAAGACCAAAAGGGGTAGGACAAAAAAAACAAGCTCTAAGTGGACCCCTCGGGTGTCATTACAACCAGGGTCGAGGCCCAAATTACGAAATTAAGGTCAAGAAAAAACAACAGGGTGGAATTAGCAGAGAGGGGCGCTATTTAACATCGATTTGCTATTGCGGGGGTAGAGCACCCCGGGATCGATTCCGAGGGGGAGGGATGGGGCAAACGTGCGGATGGGGACTCCGATGGAATTGGATTGTTGCGGCGATGTGTCTTGTCTTGGAAAGACACGCGAGGGGGATATACACCACCGTTTTCCGATACGACAAGCCTATATGGTATTGTTCTTCGGGGATTATTATAGTCACCAATAAACAGTTAGCAATAGCATTCGCTGGTGAGTAAGATTTTTTCATCGGTTTTGATTGTGATTTTGCGCTATCAAAATTATTTGGTCGTTCTCCAAACTTTTTAGTTACGGTCGACTAAACTTCACAACATTTGTATTGGTTTAGTTAAGGCACGGCTTACTAGATACTATACAGGCTAGCCGAGTACGGAAATCATTAAAAATACAGATGGCAATACTGGACAAACTGCCAAAGCATATCCACAGTGTTGAAGGCGGTGGGTGATATAGGTAGGACTTGTGGCGATCCAAGCGGGAAAAGTTGTCAAATGGTTTTCATTGTTCAAAACTCGGCTAGCCTGTATAGTATCTAGTAAGCCGTGGTTAAGGTATACCAGAAGTTACACTAACACTGGAATACACGGTTTGGGTTTAGATGTGTGGATTCTTTATACTCTTATGTATCTACATTCAGGTATGGAGAACTTTTAAGTGTGGAATAATTATCTAACGGTATAGGAGGGGTGGGCTGGATGCCTTATGCGTCATACAGCGCGAAGAGCGTAAATAAGTACGTAATTTGGCTCAAAGTGTTTAAATTTGAGTATTCAATACGTAAAAGCACTCGATTGACAAGCAAGTATCGATATCTAAAAGTATCTATTGTTAAAACCCCTCACTAGTTTTAATTTAGATGGCTTAAAAAGTGTTGCAACCGCAAATTTAAAAAATTCAATATACCTCTAAGTCTAAGATATTTGAGTAATAGCACACTTTACATCAATTCCTATGGGCCGATTACAATTAACCTACAACTTAAAATTTCATACGTATTTCTGAGAGCCAAACCAACAGACGATAGAACTAACCACTATTAACTAAAACAGTAAATACGACTAATAGCTTTTTAGGTAAATCAATGTGAATTTATAAGCATACTTCAAAACTAGAGCTTTCTAACATTGATAAATTAACCAAACCTGCTATTCATTCAACATGAGACAGACCACTTTACAAAACCGGTTATCCCGTAATGGTAAACTTCATACCGAATTCCATAAACAATACTTTACTTGATCTGAATCATATATAATATCTCGTCCGAAACTCTGCAGCAATGCCATTAGAATGAATGGCGAAATATCTTCAACAACGAGTCATTCCTCATTTCGGTAATGTTCTTTCATCAATCACGGAACTACCGTTTCCGTATGCAGTTCCAAATCATTTAACCATTTAAACAGGATAGCATTCGGAAGCCGGCGTAACCTGATGGGAAAATATGGATGGTAGTTGATAGGAAGCGTTTTTGATGAATTGACGAATGAAAATGGTTTGGGGTTAAATTATGAGGGTTTTGAAGTGCGCATATCTGTAAGGTTGAGAGTGTATGTAATATTTTTTTCTTCTTTCATGCCAGACAACACATTGACGGTAAACGGAAAATGCTTTAGACTTTGAATAAATTAAATTGTATAGTCAATGAATGAAGTAAGGTATGTCAAACATTTATTTTATTACAAATCATGCGTTTACTACTTCAAAACATAAAGGTTGATCATATCATTTATGAAAAAACACCATTAGACATAAAAGAAAAAAGAAGCGAACATTCCATTGTAATATAAAATAAAAAGTTAAGATATGAAACACCACTAAAACCTTTGAAAAATAATGCTTTACCAAAGAACGATCAAAATTAAGAATATTGACTGATATGAGGCGGAACGCGCAGGAACTATATTCCAATATATCTTTTTAGGATTTGAAGTAACCCTCAGACATAGGAATAACCCCACTTATCCAACAGAAATTTAGTATTCTAGCTGTATTATTTTTGCAGAAATCGAGCCCTGGACGAGGGTAATAGGGTTTAAGGTTTTATGCAAATGCAAATATACTTTCCAAATTTTATTTATTTCACCAACCTCTCATCTCAATCATTTCATTCACAAAAAAGAAAGTTTTCAAAAAAATTAATTAACATACAGGAAGTTAAGTATTAATCATAAAAATAAAATAATTTACAAGAAGAGAAATAAAAACTTAATAGACAATCCAAAACAAAATGTTTCACTTTCAGCAACCACTTAATAAAACCCACTTAAACATTACAAAAGATAACACCACTCAAAAACCTAACTAACAAAGCGCATTAAAGCACATTCCAAGAAAGTGCAGCTATCTCCCTAAGCACAACACCTCAAAACTCCACCATTCCCAACACACACCCTCAAAACCCTCTAACTCCAACACAGACACCCCAAAAAGAAGTCCCATTAAAACAAACCCAGATATCGCCTGCCATAAAAGAGAATCCGCGTTAAAGAACTCATCCTCCTCCCTCTCCGGAACCACCCACCCCCACACCCCAGAGGGGGGTAGGCGGGGGAACGTATTTAATTTCCGCTCAAAAATCGCTCATCACTGTGTCAATGATGCGTTTTAATGGCCTTTAGCGACACATGTTTCGAATTGTTTCTCCTCCCCCTCACAAACAGGGGGGTCGTTCATTAAACGTTCTTTCCACCCCCTTTTTATGTAGGCAAGACGCCCCCCCTTTTATAATCGAAACCGCAATGGATGGTGTCATTGTTTAGGGGCCATTTTTTTATTCCTTTATCGCGTCGAGCTAATTCGGTTTGTTTTTAGTAGTAGTAGACGCGAATTATTTAAATGGTTTTTTTGGAGGTTTTTGACGCAAACAAGGTTTTTAGTTAATGTCGGTGCTGCTGCTTGTAATCGGAAATGGGTTTAAGCGTAATGCGTTTACGTTGTTTTTAATTATGAATCGGGTTGCACAAAGTGGTATATCGTTTGAGGTTTAATACCTCGAATTGAAACGCTCAACGATAAAGGGGAGAGATTAGTTTTGAAACTAAATTGATAATAAATGGATTTTTATACTCTCCAGTATAATGACCATTTTTTTTAATGCCCGGATGAAACATCTAAAGATATTCTCACTCGCTAACCTTCCCAATAAATTTCGTAAATCTCATTATCTGTGTGTGTGTCAAATATTATTAATGAATAAACTCTTAATTAACTATTCTCGATGTAATGAAAATTATTGAATGCGGTTGTTGCCAATGTTTGGAATCCATTGAGGGGTTTGGTATAAATGATAACATCCAAAAGAAGATCCATTAGTGCATGATATAGTTTTGAAGTGATAATAGTTATCGTTATTCTTATGGGGAGCTTAGTTCTCTCAAAATAATGATTTCTTTATGACAATGAATAAAATGAGAAACATTTTTATGCTCTCTTGGAAATTAAATTAAGTCTACGAAGAATGATGTGGCGTTTTGCATATAATAAACTATTTGAATGTGATTCCTTCAATAATAAAATGTATGGTGATTGCTTCAGCAGCTTAAATTTTTCCCATCCTATTACCATTTCTTCGTTTCCATGAATGATGTAAAACTAATTATTCTAATTACTTGTAAAATTAAGTGCCAATTAGCAGTGAAGATTCAGATTGTGTAATAATACAGTAAATTAATAAACTAAAAGTGGGAATACTTACAAAATTATTCAGTTTTTACACAAGAAGAATTAATCAATTGAATTTATTCAAATAAAAGTAAGTTATTTCTTACTTTAATAATTCAAAGAAATAGCATAGAATTGAATTCCAATATAATTTTTTTGGCAAGGTGATTTGCAAGTTCTTGGTTTTATTTCAAACCTTAAAAATTCCAAAGCTAAGATTTTATACCAAAAGGAATCATGTCATAATTAAACATAAGTTTTGAAATAAAGGGAAAATAAGAAAATAAAAATATCTCGAACTTCAATATTGAACCATTCCAGTACTTTTCCAGCAATCATTTTTCTGACATAACGTCTGAAATGAATCATGAACCAAATACGTCTGAAAACTTTTTAACACACCTTTCCAACTTCTCTCAAACTAAACAAATCAAAACAATCAAGTTTCAATTTATGTACAGAACCTGTTTAAATAAAAAGTCGTCGAGTAAACAACACAAACATATTCGTTTGATATTCCTCCAACTCGGAAACATAAAAAGTTTTTAAAAAATCTAGTAGAAAACAACCAATGTCAAGCAAGATGTCGAAACAAACTTAAAGACTTTTAAGACCAAGCAAGATTCGGCATTTCACAGATAACTCTTCTTTAATACTACAACACCCATTATTTACAAAACGCCATAACACCTTCATAAAGAAAACTTCGAAAACCGAACTTCACCAGCAGTTTTTACAAATTCCCAAGTAATCACCACCTTACTCCACCATCGCTTAAAGTAAAGTTAAAACACCTCCAAAACAGTTATTAAAACGCCCTTTCCCGAAGGAAGTAAAAAAAAAACCCTTCATCACTTCAAAACCCTTCCTTCTTCTTCGTAAAAAACCGTCTTCCTCTGCACCTGCAAACACGTAAAAGTCTCGAGTCCCGACTTAATTGCAACAAAATTCTTCATCATGAAGACGTTTTTCTCTCCTCCTTCAGAAAAACTCAGTGGGATTAAGGGACGAAAATTGATTTCTCTCTTTCTCCCCTTCCTAAGGCAAACAGTGACGCTCCCAGTCGATATATTGGACACGGGATTCCCAGGGCGGATGGCTATGCTTCAGTGAACGCAGTACGATCCACGAAACAATTCACGCAAAATGTTGTTTATATGTTTTACTATAGGCATTTGAGAAATTTGAAGAAATAGCTGTAAAATGTACCAAAAGTTGAATTATTTTAAATTATAGAAGCAATTTAGGGTTTTTTTTTTTTAATTTTATTGGAAATCAATCTTAACATTTTCAATATGGATAATGCTTAAAAAATGTTACACGAATATTTCCCAGGTAGTATTTGAACATTTGCTAGGCATATTTCCCGATTGCACTCCATAACATGTGATTGAGTACTTTGATTGGTTTGTCAGATAATTGTCATTCCAAATGTGGTATTGCTAGTCGCTCAGTAAAATGTCCGATTGGCAATCTTACGAAGTGGAATTTGGGAATATGTACGACTTAACAACTTCATAATCGCCAAATTCTGAAAGGAATTTTAGATCAAGAATTTTAGACAATCAAGAAGATTAGAATTTTAGGTCCTTTCAAATGGCTGATGTAGTGTTTCTTCACTCTTTTACATAAAAAAGCGTACACCGCCAAGCAGTAATTGCAAGGCCAGATTTCCCTTTAACGTGACTTTAGGCTGAACCGTGCTGCGTTTTCCGACCCATAACCATCCACCCTCTGTGTTAAACTCTGTCAGGGCTACTTTTTTTCCGTTGTAGTACCGTCCTAAAGGTATCGGCATTGCTTTCCTTATTATGAATATTTCGCTGCTTTTAGCTTCGTTTGGAAGGAGTGTTTTTGAAGGAAATGATTGCTCGCTTATTTTTGGATTAGAAGAGTGAGAGAGAGATTAAAGTTGAAGTTGTTTTTTTTTCTTCACGGTGCTTCCTTTTAAATGTGAATTGGATAGAAGAGTTGTGAGAGGGAGTTGAAGAATGTTTAATGTCGTAGTGACTTTGGTGTTATATTGGATTTGAGTTGCTTGTTTGTTTGACTTTGAGTAAATAAGTAGTTGGAATGCGAAGAGCTAAGTTTTTTATGTTACGGAAAAATGTTTTTGTAAACGGAAGCATTTTATTCGTGATTATGTAACATCAAACAAACAAGTTTAAGGCTCTGGAGATTCAATAAAATCGGCAAATCAAAGGGTTGTGAAAGGAGGAGTGTAATGGAAAATAAATTCCAAAAACTTGATTTATTATTTGATCAGAGCATTAACTTTACAGAGAAAAGTAAGAAAAACCCTTAAATTTAGTAGCACACTTTTTAATACCCTTGCAATCAATGGTGATACTAAGCTTACATACAGCAAAAAAATTAAGTTTCCGAATTATCAGTTAGTGTATAATCATTGGAGCTTCGATCCACCTTTCTTTAAGTGTTTCCATCAAATTTGATGCAAACACTTAATTGTAGTTGTTTTAAATTAGATTTTAAATCTAACATCCAAGTTCAAATGGGAGATATAAATACCAAGAGCGAACTTAAAGATGTTTGAGGAAAAGGCATATGAGAATCTCCCCATGAGTGAGAGTAAAATTGAAGATATTTTATTATTTTTTTTAAAAAACTAGTCTGAACATGAACAATAAAGGCGCTTTTAGCAACAAGCTAATGCAAACAACTTTACAATAGAGTAAGGGCGAGCGCGCACGGGCGACTTTTGTCACGGTGACAAAGACAAAAACAACGTTGCTAAGGCTGTTGTTAGGGGCGGGACATACAAGCATCCAATAGAAGCATTCGCACATGACATCACTGGAGGATCAAAACAACGTTGCTAAGGCCGTTGTTAGGTAAAGTCATGTGATTGAAAATGCTCTATTGTTTTCTAGTGATATTTTTGATACTAGTAATCCTGGTCGCCGTGACTTTAGTCACTCGTGCGCGCCCAGCCTAAGCTTGTAGTTGCTGCAAGCGCATTAATTAAGCTTTACCTATCACCGAAAATCAAAGGAACGTTTTGATAAAAAGATTACATTATAAAATAAACAAAAAACGTTTGTAAAAAGCACAAATTATTAACAAAAACAAAAACGTTTGCTCAAATACCCCTCTTAACAACATTAACTAGACAGGACACTTTTCACAGACACGAAACCAACAAAGCCATTACTCAACCCTCCCCTAAAACACAGCAAACGAACCTTCCAGACATCGAAATAAACAACCACCCCCCTCCCGCAAGATCCCCCCATATCTCACTCCAAAATCGAATCCTCTCAGTGGAAGACAAGACAGAGAATCGACCCCCGGAGTCGATCCCCTTCCCGAACAAGGAAGGGGGAAGCGGAGGGAGCTTTCAGAACGAAATTCCAATCTTTCTGATTGAGACGAATAAAAGTAGGAAGGACGAACTCGAGATAAAAGGTCCCCAAATGATGTTACACTTCGAAAGGGATCTCTGGCTCGGAAGGAATGGCTCCCTCTCAGCGGCACAGGGATGAATAGATTCGTAGAGGGGTAGTGTACAGAGAGAGATTCGGTATGGTGGCCGTGCGTGGCAATATGATTAGTGGTCATTTATAAAACCATCAGCGCAAACGTTCGCTCAAGTCCAATTATTGCCAAGCTTTGACAAATTCATTTTCTACCTCGATCTCTAGAGCAACGATTTTTACCTATAAATAGTGATTTAAAATAGTTTTAAATGTATCACATCAACTTAGGAATGCTGATAATACGCAATATGATTTTTTTTCCCTGAAATATTTCTCTATAGCACTATGAAATTACGGTTGGAAGCCTTCCCGTCATAACCGCGGTGTTATAAAATCAATCACCGCATAAAAATATAATTTGGATGGAGAAATCATTTTTTTTTTCATTAAAAGATTTGTCATTGTTTTTCTCAAGTAAAAAACTGTCGGCATGTTTTCTCGTCATTTTTCTGAGAGAAAGAGCAGTTATTCTACTCCAAAATCCACACGCCTATGGAATTTCCCATGTTAAGGATTTCTTTTTTTCACGCACAAATTTTTTCCACTGTTTTCGACATACAGGTTTATCTTATGGGGCATAGCAAGCTATCTCTTCTCTATGCTTCAAACCGTCATTTTAAAGGTACGAGTAAAAATGGCAAGATTTTTGAAGCCATGGATATTCTCATCTTTGATAGGTTCGAAAGAGCTTTATTGATAATACGATATTATCGAAACAAAAATAGCCATTTAACTGATACACCTATGTATTTTTTTAAAATTTTGTTTCAATAAATAAATAAAATATAACGATAAATTCTACATTTTATGCCATCTCTAGGTTATTATATACAGACCACGTTGACAATAATGACCACATATATCCAATGCGCGCTCTCTTCACAGTACCTCTACGAACGGATTGCCAGGGTTTAGATTTTATGTCGCCGTGGCTGAGAAGGGATTGTCTGCGGAGAAATTGAGTTATAGATCTGGAATTCTGCGTTGGGGATGATTTTGAATGGGGGATTGAAGAGAGTTCTGTAGGGCTTTACATTTTCCAGGGAGTTCCCTAACTCATTACTACTAAAAAATGAAAACTCAAAATTCGATAACAAATAACTTCATTCATTCATCGAGTACTGTGACTTTTGCATTCTACGAATTTCGTAATCTCTCCAGGTTGTTATGTTATATGACAAAAATTACGAAGAAACTAAAATTTATACACTGTTTTGAATTAATGGTAACATAGGTTTTTTTTCTTCAAATTAAGAGATCTTATAAAAATAGGGAGAATTCTACAAGGTGCACCTAACTCTCTTTATTCAGTTGCATCAACATATTTTAGGTTGAGAAAGAGCGTTTTCAGAATAATTTCAGGGTTTATTTGGGTTTAACGACGCAAGGTTCAGTAATCAGAATAATTTGAAAGCAGTGTCAATAAATTCAATGCTTTACTTGAACTATCAGCTTTGTATAGGTTAAGTTGAATTAGAATGTCGAAGTATAATTCAATAATAAAAATATGTATTTTAATTCGTAATCGACAAAAAAAGACACATGGAAGTATTTCTTACAAATATGTAGTATCTCAAAACATGGACTTGTGTTAACCATGGGGGTAAAGGCTAGAGAACTATTACGGAAAAAGCAATACATGACTTACATAATACAGACGTTACACATTATCTGAATGTTGTTTATAACTATTATCTGTTGAATGATATCAACGTAATGATAATCAATACACAAGCTTTATTGATTCTCTTGATTTATTGATATTCTCTTGATTTATTGATATTCTCTTGATTTATTGATATTCTCTTGATTTATTGATATTCTCTGGCTGAAAGACCTACCACTTAAACACAGCTAATTCGTAATAGAAAAATCAATAGAAAGTACTTCTTACAAATAGTATCTCAAAACATGGACTTAACTCAAACTTGTATCTCAAACATGGAGTTAACCAAGGAGGATAAAACCTAAAACACAGATACGGAAAATGAAATAATGACATACATATTACCAGCGGAACACAGAACTGAATGTTACTTATCCTATCTACAGCAGAATGAGACCAACGTAATGATAAAATCAATACACGCAGCTTTATTTTAAGGCTAATAAAGACCTACCGCTTAAATACAGCTCTCCCCACAGCCCAACAATCACAATCACACAGCAGTCACTGTTGGCTACCAGCTTCCCTGGTGGCGCCCTCTATACTGTTTGTTCAGTGTTTCAGTAGCGCCCTCTATGCTCTTATGTAAAATATACTCAGTCTCTACTTGACGCTCAACGAGAGCGGTCTTGTACTTCTTCCTCTGCCGCCGTCTAGGCGAAATAAACGCATTATTCTTGTGTATACAGTCCGCTTCGCTTTTTATTTCAAGTCCTAACTAAGGACACTATTGAGCTACCTTCATTGGTCCTAACGAACCGGAGAACGATCCGATCGCATATTTCATATCGCTTGATGTTAGTTTCGATTTGACGAAACGCTTATCGCTTATTAACTGTGAACTATTCGCCGAACTTTGCGCCATGTCGAAAGTTGAGAAAGGTGAAACTACGCTTGCAACTCTAAACAGAAAACGTGGAGCCATCAAGGGTCAAATTACAAAAACCACTTCTGCTATTGAAGACAATGAGCCTTCCGAAGTTGAACTCAAAACTTTTCTAGAAACTGTGCAAAAACTTGGAACTAAGTTTGATTTACTCAAAGATCAGTATTATGAAACAGTAGCAGACGATCAGTTTACGGACATTGAAACCGCTTTGACTGAAGTAGACGACGAACTACATAAATTGGAGGTAAGAATAAAAACTCTAATTCAGGACATTGAAAAGAACTCTGTTGTTGATTTAAGTGTTTGTGAGCTTAAAGATGAATCTAAAAGTAGTTCTGATGCAATTAAGAGATATGTTAAGCTCCCCCAGATACCACTCCCCACATTTAGTGGTAAATTTGACGAGTGGAATAACTTTAAAATTCAATTTAAGAACCTAATTGATGTTGATTCAGATATTTCTAACGAAGAAAAACTGTATTATCTAAAAGCCTCTCTTAAAGGTGAAGCTAAAGCTATAGAGGCCTCTGATGACACTTATGAGTCACTATTTAAAGCTTTAGAAAGTAGGTTTGAAAACAAAAGAATTATAGTGGACAGTGGACACTCACATTGAAAACATTATGAATTTGTCTCCAGTTAAGTCTGAATCCTTTAAAGATCTGAGAGCCTTTTTAGATGATATTAACAGAAACTTAAGAACCTTAAAGTCCCTCAAGTATCAACGAGATACATTTTCTAACGTATTGTTATTTCACATCATATCAGAAAAATTAGATAAAGAAACAAGGAGACAGTTTGAATTAACTCTTAAAGGTACGGATGTCCCTGAATTAGATGACTTTTTGGTTTTCCTAGAGCGAAAATGTCAAATTTTAAGCTCTATAAATTCTACTATTCCGGAAAAACACCATCAGCCAGAACGGAAAAGGACTCTAATTTCAAAATTCCATAAATCTCCTCAAGTGTGTATTGTGTGCAAAACTCAAGTGCATCCCTTGTACCGGTGTCTTAAATTCAAAGAACTGAAACTGGAAGATCGTGTTAACGTAGTTAAGAAACATAGACTATGTTATAACTGTTTAGGTGCCTTTCATTCATCTTCGAGCTGCCATTCCAAAAGTTCATGTTACGTGTGTAAGCAATCAGGCCATCACACCCTTCTTCATCGATATTCAGTTCCGTTTTCGCACTCAGCCAAGGTCACGCCTTCAGAAAACGATAGTGATTCTAACCAGCTGCCCCTCCCAACAGTGCCTGACTCACCGCGAATTTCTTTGATTGCAAGCGGGAAATCGAAAACGGTTCTCATAAATACTGCAGTTGTTTATGTTCGGGACTCTCTCGGCAAGAGAAGGACCTTGAGAGCGGTGCTGGATTCTGCTTCAGAATGCTCGTTCCTTTCTTCAAAGGCAGCTGAAGTTTTGGGTCTCATGAAAGAACGGGTGAACATCCCGATCTGCGGTTTGAGTGACGCATCAGTTGATGTTAAATTCAAATCAACTGCTCAGCTATCAAATAAAGAGGGAGATTCGATGTGGGAAGTGGATTTTCTCTTGGTTCCGAAAATAACTGACGTTACGCCATCTAAGAAATTGAATATCTCCGCGTTGGACATTCCAAGAAATATCCAATTAGCTGATCCAAACTTTCACATTCCTCAAAATATAGACATTCTTTTGGGTGCAGAGCTCTTCTTCCAATTTTTAAAGGAAGATAAAATTCTATTGAAGGATAACTTAATCCTGCAAAACAGTTGCTTTGGATATTTAGTTTCTGGCAGCATTTTAGACTTTTCTAGTGCTTCATCTATACACTGTTTCCTTTCTAAGACTTTAGAGTCCCATGACCAACCCCTTAAATCTTTTTGGGAGATAGAGAACTTAGATGTTAAAGAACCTTTTATCAGTGATAAACTAAGCTATTGCAATGAACATGTTGAGAAAACCCATTTGAGGGACACAGATGGCACCTTTGTAGTTCAGATGCCATTCAAACCCAACACATCCGAAGCTATGCTTGGATGTTCAAAGAAGGTGGAGGGGAAGGACTTCCCTTTATCTGCTGATATGTTACGCCAAGATTTCTATATGGATGATTGCCTTTCGGGCTCATCAAACCTTGAGGACTTTCATCGGCTTCGTTTAGAATTGGCACAACTCCAACAACGAGGAGGGATGGAACTGCATAAATGGTGCAACAACGAACCTCAAGCTTCTACCCAGAATGAGACTTTTTCTTTGGATCGCAACTCTGACGCAATGACGGTCAAGACACTAGCATCCATTTTCGATCCGCTTGGGCTTCTTGGACCAGTCACTTCTCGAGCTAAAATCTTCATGCAGCAGCTATGGCAACGTAAAGTGGAATGGAATGATCCACTTCCTCCTGATGTGGTCAGCGACTGGCCTACCTTTACTGAAAACCGGCGATTCATCGCAGACATCAGAATCCCCAGATTTGCTCTTCAACCAAATCCAACCCACACGGTCTTGAATGGGTTTGCTGCTGCTTCTGCCGAGGCTAATGGAGCAGTTATTTACCTAACTGTTTCTACTGATTCTACCAGCCCTAAAAGTCAACATTTAACCAGCAAGTCGCGAGTTGCTCCTCTTAAGTCCCTCACGATTCCACGCCTGGAATTGTCTGCTTGCCTTGACTCTGTGCAGTTGTGGTCTGACTCAACTATAGCCCTTGCATGGATCAACACATCCCCGCATCTATTGAAGACGTTCGTGAGCAATCGGGTCGCCCAGATCCAACAGCTGTCCAAAGACTTCCAGTGGCACCATATTACTTCAGAATACAACCCAGCTGACCTCATTTCCAGGGGACTTGATGCCAAGGCTCTTGCTTCCAGTGAGCTTTGGTGGAATGGACCTGAGCCTTCTAGTCTAGACTTGCCTCTACACGATGACTTGCCAGATTCTCCAAGTTTGACTGACAAACTCTATCTTAATGAACTAAAAACTCTTTCTAAAGTAACTCAAACTGCAAACTCTAATACTAACTTCTTTGATAACCTTATTCGTCTTACAAATTCTACTTTTAACTTTGATAAAAAGTATCCAATTGTATTGCCAAAGGATAGTATGTTAACTGAAATTATTTTTATGCATCTTCATAGTGTGAATTCACATGTTGGTCCATTAGGTCTATTGAATGCAGTAAGAGAGCAATACTGGCCAATTAATGGTCGCAATATTTCTAGAAAAATTGTTCATAATTGTGTTGACTGCTTTCATGTCAAACCTACTGAAGTTACCCAAATAATGGGAGTTTTACCTGTTGAAAAATTAAAACCTAACCCTGTATTTCTAAGTGTTGGAACGATGGTATTGTTAAAGGAACCCAATCTCTCTCCTTTACATTGGTCGATCGGAAGAATTACTGCTGTAATTCCAGGTAAGGATGGTTTCATTCGTGTGGTACAGGTAAAAACCTCTAAGGGAGAGTACAAAAGAGCTATATCCAATATATATGTATCTTGCCAATTTCTAATGATGTGTTTAATACAGATACTTAAGCATTTATTTACTAATGACTTTATTCTTGTTCAGTTAATTGATTATTGCTTATCCTTTATCTTAGTGTTTTACTTAGGTGTGCTAATTTGTTATTCATTTTGTGTTCAAGTGCATTTATGTGTCATAATTTTATTTTTTGAAATATTATTTCAACGGGGGCCGGGATGTTGGCTACCAGCTTCCCTGGTGGCGCCCTCTATACTGTTTGTTCAGTGTTTCAGTAGCGCCCTCTATGCTCTTATGTAAAATATACTCAGTCTCTACTTGACGCTCAACGAGAGCGGTCTTGTACTTCTTCCTCTGCCGCCGTCTAGGCGAAATAAACGCATTATTCTTGTGTATACAGTCCGCTTCGCTTTTTATTTCAAGTCCTAACTAAGGACACTATTGAGCTACCTTCAGTCACAATCACAGCTCAATTCCCCATTCACCTACCCCCAACAATTCCCATTCCCTTAATTACTACGATCCCCCCAAAAATCAAGTATACCCCGCTCTAGATAACAATAAAACGCAACGCCGATAAGAGCAGAAAGCTCCGGCGTGAATATAAATCACAAAACACAAGCCCCTCCACCACGCACCTTTGATATATCCCCGAGAATCATAACCAACAAAGCGCGGCGAAATTATGATAATTGCGGACGCCCTTGCGCATGCAGATGCGGACCCCGTGGGGTTCGACCGTTTCTGCGGGTGTCCCGGAAATACATTTACAAAGAAAGGAAAAGGAGAAAAAAGTCTAGTTAGATTATTCCTTGCGTAATGGATTTATTATACGATGTTTAGAAGGAAGGTTGTTTTGTAAAATGGTGTCCGGAGGACCATAAAGGGCTGATAGTTACTATGATGTGAAATGAGGGCTATAGAATCCAAGTACCGCCATATTTGTTTTTTTTTTTTTAGGTTGTGTTATTATTATTTTTTTGAGATGGCGGTCACGCAATATCATCTTTATTATTTTGAGATGAGGTAGTTGGAATTTTAAAATGAGTATCGCATATAAAACGGTCCGAGTTTAACTAGTAATGGTTGAGATAAATTACTTTTTATTGCGTAGTGCCCCGTCGTAATGTTGAGAGAAAAGATACTTTGCATTTGATATCGTATAACGAAAGACCGAATTTATGCTACTAAGTCTTACGATATTACGAGTAGATATAAAATTTACGTTTCATCTTAAATTTTGTTAGACTAAGAAATTAAATTACAGACGTGGTCCTAAAACTGTAACTTTTACATTTAGAAAAATATTTTCATTAGTTCTTCATCATCCGTATAACGATAAAATACAGTGGGGTTTTATTTACATTTAGAAAGTGTTTCTGAGTTACTACTATCATAATTTTTTGTTTCAAGCAGCTATAGGTAATAACAAAAAATAATCAAAAAGTTGTTACATATTTTTAAACATTGTATTAAACGTTATTAGAATTAAATTAACGTTAGAACGTTAAAAACGTTGTCCTCATTAAAACACAGAACTTTATAAAGTACTTCTACCACCAATATCACACTAGTTCATTCACGACTAAATATTTTGAAACCCAAAACTCACACGCAACATAAGCACTGAACACTAATGTTGAACGTAATAATTGAACAAAACCTCCACAACAAAAATTTTCAAGAGAAACGCCTTTCCATTTTAGTCCCGAAACGAAACCCACCGAATAAACATCGCATCCCCCATCCAAAAAAAAACCCCTCTCCAATCACGTCCCATCACCACTTGACAAAAACGCAAGCGAGACGACAAACGTCAAAAAACGTCGCAATCGATCGCTTAATAACAGCGACGTCTATCATCACGCACAGCAAAAAGGACGAAAGAGGGGCCCGTATAATTTCCCTCCAAATTAAATTAACCGCATTTGCATAACTTTTTCAACCTCCACCCTTCAACCCCGTGACAAAGATGAAAAAAAAAAGAATCGGATGGAGGCCTGATAGAGTTATTGCTGCTTATTTTAGCTCCCATTTCCATTTTGGGCAATTAGCAATTTTCTTTCTCAATATCTCGGAGGAGGAGGTTTTTTCTCTATCAATTTCTTGGGGTTTTCGCCGGTGTTGTCTTAAGTTTGATGGAAGAAATATCATTATGCCGGTCGGGGGTGGAGTTTTTTTCATTCGAACTTTTTCTAGGGGTTGGGTATCGATTGGAGTGTTTTTTTTCTGTTCGGTATTTCTACCGTTAATTATTAATTGGATGAAACTCGGTCTCCGAGGAGTATTTTTGTGCCCTTTGTAATTAAAGTGGGAATTGAAAGATGAAAGTAAAGAAGAAGAAGACTAATAGGGAATAACTGTTCCGCTTCGAATGCCTCTCCATAATAATACTTTTGTAGCGACCGTGGCCAGTGAACTGCAATTGAATAAACTGATTAGAATATTTTTTTTAAGGAGCGCTGATTAGTTTCTAGGTTTTTGTTGGTGAGAAAGTAAATAAAACCGTTGAGGCGAAAGGGGGTATTAAGTCTTCATTTGGTATTGAATTAATATTTTTACTTATCATTAACGGCTCTTTAAAAACTACCTTCACTCATAGAATTTGAATACTTTCAATAGAAGATTTGTATTCACTAGAGAAATAAATAATCGTATACTTTTAATGCGTTGCCCTATCATTGAATACAAAAATCAAGTCAGCAAAGAGTAGTTTTATGCAATCATATTATTCCACAGCATAAAATAATGCAAAAAGGTAGATGATTCCTCAATTAAATACTTGTAGACTTTTAAATTATCTAAATAATACTGATATTACTCTGTGGGTGATTCATTTCTATAACTAAAATGTAAAAGCGTTGTATATTTAGAATTCACATATTCGTAGTTATTCCATTGCTACTCCCTGATATTCAAAATGTTTTGTTATTGGACTGGAGTGATTATTATTAAAAATAATGTTTTGTAAAAAATGTTAAAACAAATTACAGAAATTAAAAATATAACACTGAAATTATCTACGTTTAACACAGTAAATATGCTTGGTGGAATACCAATATCAACTCTCCATAATTAAAAGTAGAAAGAACATAAAATATATTGAAAAGGATAAGGACAAAGCAACCATTAAAATATATTACGAGTAACACTATTTTCTTGTACTTAAACGGTTCTTTAGGCAAAAAAGAACGATTTCTGAGAATGTATTAAAATATTTTTAATTATAAATTGATACGGAATCTATCTCTGTACAACCCACACAGTTAAAAAACTTGCATATACAGCCTGGAAATCTCAATAATAATTACCCTACTATCCTATCGTCTCGTCTCTAAAAATAGTAGTAATAACATGTCAACAATGAGATAACCTTTCCATCCAAACCGACACCCCAATAATACCTCACAGAACCAAATCGACATCGACCCAAACCCCTCATATCGACCCCTACATTCCAAACACACCCACTCACATTTCCAATCAAACTCATTTTTCGATTTCTTCGTCACCAGAGACCCCTCAGGGGGGCGTTCTAATTAATCGTTTGGGGTACGGATATGAAAACGGCTGTCACCCGTGCCGACAGGTGGGTAGTAGTAGCCCGGGCTTTGGGCGACACTGTCTCCCCAGCTGTCACTCCGATCCCCCCAAATATTAATAATAATATGAGCGCAGCAGCAGGGACGGTTCGGATGCGCTCCGCATCGTTACGGGGGGAGTTGGAACTGGTTATAACTGGTTAGTTAGTTTAATATTCGTCATCGGTGTTTGGGTTGTAATTAAAGTGAGATGAGACTCGTCGGGATGCTGCAATTGAGTGGAGTGAGTGTTTTGAAAGGTGGTTGTGGGTGTAAGAAGGTATTCATGGGAGTAAGTTGGATGAGATGGAATGATTTGGTAGTGTAGCGTGGTTATGTTTATCCCCCGCGATGTGAATTGACAATGTATTTCTTGCTTGATGTGTTATTAGTTTCAGAGATTCTTGGAACCTTTATAATACATCAAACGGACCAAATTAAAGCTCAATATTCCAATACGGTACATCACACAGACCTTTCAATTTTCAGTTCTATAATATCTGCAATATAAATACTTTTTGACATACCGATATGGATAAGCATTAAAGGATAAAACTCTAAAGCATAAACATAATCCTCCACGTCTTACATTACTTTAATCAAAGCAAAATTCAGATTACTTGGCCACAACAACACACAAGTCCTTCTAAATCAGAAACTTTCCACCAGACATAATCAGAAACCTATCCCCGACCGTATAATAGATCCCAGCCTTCTGAAAAACGAAATCCTGATTGAAAAAGAGCGACAATATTTGACTTCAACCCTAATACCGCAACGTGGAAAGAACTAGTAGCTCGCTCGCTTTTGCATTTGAAAAGAGAGAGAGAGGGAGGGGATCAATACCGTTCCTAGTGGCCTGTTTGTTTTATTAGGGGGAAAACCCAGAAAAATTATCCCCAACCGTAAAATTTCTTGAGAAGAAGATGACAATGCGGGGGAAGATAATCATTTTTTCCTCGATGGTGGAAGGAAGATAGGAGTCGCTGTTTACTTTCAATCTGTGAGTCTTAAATTATAGCCGCTCGTGTCAACAGTTTTGCGGGATGAGGTGGTTGGTTATCAGATTGCAGGTTGCTGGGGGATGTCAGATCGATCTCAAGATGAGATGGGATCTGAGAGAAGGGTTTAGAGAAGAGAATTGGCGGAATTTGGGTTTTGGTTTTTTTTCTTGGTGTTGAGGTACGGTGGAAGAGATAGGGGAGGGTAATGGGATAAAACAAATGTAAGAACCTGTTTATTTAACGAATAAATCGTGTCAGCTATGCTACCAGAAAACCCTGCAATCCATACAAAATTGTAGTAACCACTAACATAACTTAAGGTTAACCTGGAATCAAAACTTCTAATTGGTAGATGAAACAAGGAAACACGTTTTAAGCCAATCAGAGTTGTCGAAAAAGCTTGATTCCAGATTAATTTTAGGTTTAGTTAGTGGTAAATACAGCCGTAAAGAGTAAAATCGTGTCACCTGTATTGGTTAAGATTTCTCTGTACATACATAATGGGAATATAAAATAGAGAGGAGAAGAGGAATATATTAAGAAACTCTATCAAGAAAAAGTTTTTTTCTTCAGAAATATTTACTATACGTTTTTAAAAATACGTCTTGATAATTTAAATACGAACTAATAGTTTTGATGAATTGGATAAGTTAAAAATAATGGTATTTCATCCCCACAACGAATGCATTAGTCTCAGCTTGAAACAAAGATAAACCAACAAAAATAGATGCAAACTCTTTAGCTCTACGCAATAAAAAACCACTTAAAAACCATTACAACACACTAAAAAAGTTCACCAGAATTCGGTATTCGCAGATTAATGAAACAACCATGGAAAATATAAAAAAAACTAAAAGATAAAACAACTTTCAGATTGCTAAAACGAGTTTTACACAAAGACACAAAATTGTTTATCAACTTAAAAAAAAACACGATAAAAAAAAGAGAGACCCAATACATTTCCCTTAAAAAACAACACTCCGTTCAAACTGCGCAAAATCTAATTTCCCACACCAAAACACACAGCTTTCCCGAAAACGAACAATTACTATCCTCTTTCCGGGAAAAGGAGACGGCATCGATTTCTCGGAGGAACGCCAATCAGGCTGATGGAACGCGCATAGGCGGCCTAATTGATTCGGGTCCTTTTTGCGCTGTCCGGCCTAACAGCCGATTAATTGTGCCTGGGGAGATAATCAATCTTTATATTATGCCCCCATCGCATCGGAAGACACTCGCGAGAAAGTGGTTTTTAAGTTGTGTGTGCGGGGGTTTTCCCGAAGGGGTGATTTGTTTTTTTGAGGGTGGATTTGAATCGAATCAGAAAATGAAGCTTGATGGTGGAAGTTTTTTATTTTTAAATGGGTAAATGCGCTGGTTTTTTTTAATAAAGATTAACTATTGGTAGGGTCTTTTATAATGTTTGTATTATTCGTTATGTGAAATGTCGGAAGTGATAAATGAGGATACTATAAATCAAGAAACTAAGTGAATAATATAAGTGTTATTCTTACTGGATCGGGCTGGATAGGAAGTTAAAAGATAGTTTTGATGCTAGGTATAACCACGGCTTACTAGATACTTATACAGGCTAGCCGAGTACGGAAATCATTGCAAATCCAGATGGCAATACTGGACAAACTGGCCAAGGCTAAACTGGATCTGTTAACTGTGATATAACAGTTAACAGATCCAGTTTAGCCTTGAACTGGCAAAGCATATTCACAGTGTTGAAGGCGGTGGGTGATATAGGTAGGTCTTGTAGCGTTCCAAGCGGGAAAAGTTGTCAAATGGTTTTC
This sequence comes from Tetragnatha montana, assembly GCA_963680715.1. Classification (NCBI taxonomy): domain Eukaryota; kingdom Metazoa; phylum Arthropoda; class Arachnida; order Araneae; family Tetragnathidae; genus Tetragnatha; species Tetragnatha montana. Next base: position 13,283,023 of record OY796686.1, read on the forward strand.
ATTGTTTAAAACTCGGCTAGCCTGTATAAGTATCTAGTAAGCCGTGGTATAACAATCAGATAAGGCTGGAACTGACAAACGTTAATAATCTGTTAAGCGGTATCCCAAGCAGTGCAGACGTTCAAGGTTCGTCCAATTTTTGTCGTGTATGGCCAAATTTTGTTTAATTTTAGTTGCAGTTACGTAAATTTGACATATTTGGTATGAGCTACTAGGGAAATATATCTAATGAAAAGAAAGATTTTTTTTCAGAAAACCTATGAATACATATTAAAATGATGAATCACAAATTTAAAATGAAATACTTAACTCTTTCTACTAAATGAAAAAGTAGGAGAAATGGTTTTAAAAAGAATCTAACAAGAAAACTTCTTAACTCCGTTACATAGTCTAATGCTGACAAGTAATGTAAGTTTGTTTCTCCTCCATACTTGGCTAAAGTTATAAACATTTGCTCTTACTCTGTCAAAATTGTTAAGTTACCTATCAATAATCAATTTAGTTCGTGAAAAGATCATCTGTATCGAATACCTATAATTCTTATAATGAGTAATGAAAACTGATTAATGAGTAATTAAAATGAAACATTTAACTCGTTCAACCACATGAGAGAAAAAGGATTTCAAAGGAAGGAAAGGGAAAAGGAAAAGGAAGGAAAGAGAATCTGACGAACACATCTTAAAAAACTCCATTATATTATCCTCTCTAACTCCTTAGGTTTAACCTTACAGAAAAACCAGTAACTGAGTTGACGCATTTTTAAAAGGTTTTTCTATTATTTTTTTTCTGCAACCTTGTCATGCAAATTCTAATATAATATCGCAAAAAGGTTTTTCGGAAAACCTTGCTTAGGGAAATCTAATGACAATGAAAAGAGAAGGTTAACCGTATGCTATCTGGGTTAAAATTGTTGAGTTTCAAAAACAATAATCTATACAAACAGCATAAATATATTTTCCTTATCCTGTAAGAGATACAACACTTGCCTGACATCACAAAAGTCGCAATCAAACCCCATTCCAAAAGCCCACCACATCCAAAAGGTCATCAAAACACGCCCCCTCGCCGTCCGGGCCACCCCAATTAGTCCGGCCCAAAGACACACGACTCCAAATCCGGAACTTCCCCTCTAATCCGGACCCTTAATCCGGCACGTAATTAAATTTGGCGCTCTCTCAAAACAAACACGAGGGCCGGACGGTCCGGTAATCTTCGCTATATAGTGCTGCCGCTGCTGCTTCCTTTCGGTTAAATTCGTCGCGAAATTCGAAGAGAGGGGGGTTTAAGCCGGGGGTTAGAGGGTGGTGTTTTGAGGGGATTGGGTGGGAAAAGGGTAGGGTGGTCCTCAGAGCGAGAAATGTTCGATTTGTCGGGCGGTTACTATTTTGCATTTGGATGTGTGGTAATGACGGGGACTTAGGAGGAGATCTTAATCTATGGTGTGGTATTATGAGTATCATGGGGAGTTTTCGATGTGGTATAGGTTGGATTATAATAAAGTGTATTTGAAATGTCTCTATAACATTAGAGACATTTGGAAAGTATTTTCCCTTGACATTCTAATAAATGAATTTAATCTCACAATTGTTTTCAAAAACTAGAAAACACCCGATTTTTTGGGGGGAGGGGGATTTTAGACATTGAGTTCCCATTAGTGTATAATTTAAATAGTAAAGGGATCACTTGATAATAATAATTTATTTCTAACGTTAAGAAACGTCGAGAAAATTCCGTAATTGTGACTGGTAGGTGAGATTGGCCAGTTTAACTCTAATTGGCGAGTTTTGCAGGGTTCCCCAAAGATTCAAAACATGGATATCAAAATTAAGATAACCAGGCCCAACTACGAAATCTGTACCGAAAAACCAATTTTTTCTAACTTTGTCTATTTAGGTGAATCATCACATCACTACAGAAATATTTTGGGATACTTTTAAGGACACGAGAGAAAGGCATTTGAATAGCTAATACTAACACGAATAAGTTTTAAAAAAGAAATAAAAATATATGAAATTAGAGCATTTATTTGCAATTCTCTAAGACAGAACTGTGATAATAATTCTCTGTAATACGAATATCAACTCATCAAAAACACAAAAATTCCTCACCCATTGAATATATCCTTAATAATTATTAAAAATACTACAAACCCTTGCAGCTTCCCACCAAGAGTGAAAAGAAATATAACCATTCAAGTCAATTACACTAATCCAAACCCAGCCCAAGCAATACCAAACCTTAATCAACACCAACCGTCCACCCCCAAGTCCCTCCCCGACCCCCCAACACCACATTAACACCCTCCACCCACCATTCCACAAGCAGGGAACGATTAAAAAAGCATCGTCCTCCAACGATGAGTCAGGCAGCAAAAGCAACAACACACGCGTCCTCCGCAATAATGAGGCACGCGGGGAAGCTGTGTTTACAGGAAACAAAGGCAGAGTCGTGACGAACCGGAGGTGGGGCTTCCCCGCATAGCACGGAAGACTCCGAGGGGGGTTGCTGCTATTGTAGCGTTTTGTCTTTGATCCCAAGGAGAGGAATTCGGGGGGAGGGGTGTTTTGTATGGTGCTGTGGTGGTGAGAAAATTTGTAGTTATATGACACGTACAGTTTTATGTGTCAAATCTATATTGTTCTATTTAGAGGTAAAGATTAAACATTAGTTCTTGTTTTCTTTAAACTAGTGTTTGATTAAACTTAAAATGTACGTGACGATAGCAGCGTCACAATAGTGTATTTGTGAGAAGCAGATAGACTTGGCACAGTTTTAGATAGTCTATGGACTCGTATGTTAATGCTCGTAAAATTTATATTAATGTATCTGAAATTGGGGAAAAAAAAAAAACCTTTGCTTCATCATACTGCAATCAAAAAACAAGTGCCCCTAATACATTGGTCCTTCTGAGAGAGAAAGGTGGATAAATACAGTAAGTTGTATTCCCATTAAGTGATACAGTAACTCAATTGCATATAATTATGTGTTTTTTAAGTGCAGAAACGACTTACTGTATGACTTAATGCGTATTAATTAACAAACGGAACTTTTTTGTACAGAATATTTTCCTATTAAAATTATATTGGGGAAGGTTGAAACGAAAGCAATTTAGGTAAGATTACGCACTGGACAAATACCATCAAAGTGTAATGAACAAAAAATTCACACAAAAATAACTCTATCCCTAAAGAACAAATGGATAACTACACTGTAGTAAGAAAAACTAAAGAGATTAATAGACTTCACACAACACATCACGAACTTAAATGCATTCTTAGTCTCCTATAAACACCCTCGATACCACCCATAAAACAAACCACCTCCATTAAAACACCTCTTTACACGCAAACTCCTCCGAAAACATCTAAAACAACACCCGCCCTAAACCAACCTTCCGTAAACACCATCTCGCAGACAGTCTATCAAAAACGGGCTCTCGCAGATCCATCATAAACATCCCATAAACAAACAAACAAAAAACGGGTCATCCCTCCTACGAAGCAAACACAGGACAGAAAAAACAGGATACTCCCGGAAAAAAACCAGGATAAAAGGAGAAATAGGGCCGGACACTTCGTGCCGGACAGTCGAACGGACTTATCTGCTGCAAAGATTGAGCGAAACGTCGATAAATCCGCCGCTAAGCACATAGAGTATATAGAGAAGAGGCCTCTTTTAAAAGGGGTTTCAAAAGGGGTCTGTGTGAGTTGATATTTATTTCCCAAAGAGCGGGAGGAATGTGGAACAAAGGGAGTGTAACAGATCCGGGAGGAAGAACGGAGGGATCCCGGAAAATTCCGGATTTGGGAAGGGTTTATTCGGGTTTTGAGGGGGGGGGGGAAGTTTCGATGCAAGAGGGAAATTATTTTCCCGAACGCGGCGGGGAAATCGGATTTCGGAGTATGGAACGTTAGGGAGTTTCAAAAAAATTTTTTTTTGAATTTCCCAGATGCCCCCCCCTCAAGTTGTTACAAATACTAAAACATTATTACCTGCAAATTTTCAGGTCTCTAGGACGATTTTTGACCCCCGCGCCCTTCAAAAGTAGGTTTCCCATGTTAAAGTATAGGGAAAATATTGAAAATATCGTCATTTTTGGTTCTTTTCAATTTTACGAGCCTGAACGCAGTCAATATCGAATTAAAACCTATACATCATCTTTGGGACATCATTGCCTCAAGATTCTATCGGAAAAATATTCCATGGCACCTACTGGGGGGTAGTTACACGAGGGTGAAAAGCGAGCTTTCACTGAAAAACGAGGATGCTTGCCGGCGCTTGCGGCGGGAGCTGGATGAAGGCCTCTCATGGGGGGTCCAGACACATAGAAACAGAATAGAACGAGGTACCTTAAGAAAAAGGTTCAATAGACACTTAAATAGGCTTTTATCCAGGTCCCTACTCAAACGCCGGCGAGCATAACCAGCACCCGCGGCAAGCGCCGGCAATCATCCTCTTGTTTCGGTGAAAGCTCACTTTTCACCCCCATGTAACTACCCCCCAGTAGGTGCCATGGAATGTTTTTCCGATAGGATCTTGAGGCAATGATGTCCCAAAGATGATGTATAGGTTTTAATTCGATATTGACTGCGTTCAGGCTCGTAAAATTGAAAAGAACCAAAAATGACGATATTTTCAATATTTTCCCTATACTTTAACATGGGAAACCTACTTTTGAAGGGCGCGGGGGTCAAAAATCGTCCTAGAGACCTGAAAATTTGCAGGTAATAATGTTTTAGTATTTGTAACAACTTGAGGGGGGGGCATCTGGGAAATTCGAAAAAAAAATTTTTACCATAGACTTTCGAAACACCCTAATGGAACGTATTGAGTTTGTTCTGTTGTTATTGATCTGCATTTCGAGAGCGAGTGTTTTAAGGCGGGATGAAGAAGGATGAGAATATTCTAATTTTTCGAACGGGAGCACCTGTTACAACTACGATGATGTGCTGTGTTATCTTCTTATGCTGAATAAAAGACCAAAAGGGGATGGTAATTTTAATCCAAGCAAGGTCATGGTAATCCTTGTGATGTCAGTTTCTAATAACTGAAGATTTCCGTGTAAATCCCTTTTACCTTGAAGAAGATTATCTCCTTGTTAAACACTTATTAAAGAAAGGATGTTGAAGTTTGTTCAGGTGTTTTTCGAGGTACGTTACATCCTAAGTAGTTGGAAGAGAAAGAGGGTGTTCATTTGTGAAAAAAGTAGAATTCGTTGTAATGGAATTATAGTTAGAATTTCTGGCCACGAAAAAAAATGAAATTATGGTTAGAGTAATCCCTGTTTAGACACGAAAGCCCGTAGTTACTTCCCCAGTGGGGATAAATGAATATAATCATCTGGTGAAAAATGGTTATGGGAGCGAATGTTTGTGTGGCGTGTGTAATAGTACTTTATTTAACTTCTAACTTCGGCCCCAGTATGGGTGAATGGACTATTTCCATATATAACAGCAGTAAAAAAATATTGAAAAACTTGATATACAATAAAATGACTACTGAGGCATATCACACATCCTATGATGTGACGAGTAACATTCATTACCTGTATCTAAATTCCATCTAATAAATTTTCAGAAAGAGATGACTTCCAATAACAGACTAACACGAAATCAAAATTAATTTTTTCACCTCAATTCATAGTAACTAAAAAGAGATTACAGCAATGCCACCAATAACCAATAAACGACATCGCACCATCCACAACGATCCACAGAAACACCCCCGCAACCCACCCAAATGACGAAATCGTCCGGGGCCGGACATAATAATGAAGAAGCCGGACGAGAGAGAGAACAGCGGCTTTATCTCGCGGCTAATCGCGTTTCGGATTGCGATATATCTATCGGATATCCCTAATAATTCAAACGCGGGAATTATTAGGAAGCGCGCTTCAATTTCGGACGCAAAGCCCGGCGGGACGGACGCATATAAGCCGCGGACGGGGAGGATTAGGGGGACGTATTTGGGCGCAATTAAAACCGTTCTGTCGGAAAACGCGGGAGGGCTAAGGGGGGGGGAGCTCCTTGAGATAGCCCAATCCGATCTGGTGTGGGAGGTAGTTTAATATGGAGTTATTTTTACTATCGTACTACCACCATGCTTTCCAATCTATATAAAAGACTCATCATTCCTTAATAAATCCCTCACATTCTTCAAGCAAATTGATTCAACGTTCTATCTCAGATACACTATCGCAAAACAAATCTCTATAACATCATATAACAGCCACAGTACCCTACCAACACACTTTCCAGCATCAATAAACGCATACTTTCTCTACCGTAGCAAAGAATCTTCTTACAGTTGTATTCACCACTAACTTTTGACCTAAAGGTTAACCTGGAATCAAGCTTTTTCGACAAGTCCCCTATTTTCCCTATTTTGACTACCAATTAGATGTTTTGATTCCAGGTTAATCTTAGGTTAAGTGAGTGGTGATCACAGCCGTTATACTAATAATAAGTTTCAAAAACAGGAAAGGTGAACCCACAAAAATACTAATAATCCCTTTCCACTTTAAAAACCTACACGTTTCCCCAAAAATGTTTACCTACGACATCATCTAACAAATAACAGAAACCATCAAAACTATCTAACATCACTTAAAACACAGCCGCACTATATCACGCTTTAACTCCTCGCATACTCTCCTCCTTCACTCCCTTTTTCAATGCTTAAATCTTCAGGTTAAACCCCCCCCCCAAAAAAAAGACCCATCATCCCTTACAACTACCTAAAACCCTATACACTTCCCCTATGATATATTTTTACTCTTTTATTTCATGAACAAACACTGTTTAGAGGAAATTTTACAAACCCTTTACACAATCATTTTAGATAAGAAATGGACCATTCACAAACTATTCTTGCTTCTTAAAAACCCACTTTCACAACAGTTTTTTCTCTAAAATTCCTCACTAAAAATTTCTCGCTGCTCTTCTTCCCAAACGAAAACAAAACGGTAACATACTTTCTACAAATAAAAAAAAGCAGTACTCTGGCAGAAAGAACCAGCTTCAACGCCAGTTTTGAAACAACAAAACTACAAACAGATTTTCAAAATTTCCCACAAAAACGAGACTATAAAAAATACATTTATAGGTTTTTGAAAAAAAAAAACATTTCTTTTCATTAGGTATATATATCATCCCAAATACGTGCAATTTACGTAACTTCAACTAAAAGCAAACCAAATTCGGCCACACACGACAAAAATCGGACGAATCTTGCACGTTAGTGGGATACAACACCCTTACCTCTGTGGTGCCTGATGCGGGTCTCTGAGGAGGGTGCCCAAGGGTACCTGGGGTGGTGCCTGTATCCCTGGACCAGGCCCACGAAGCATGCCCATGCTAGCACCACGGGCGGCAGCATGACTATCCCAGCGCCATTCTCGCGGCGTACTACTCGGCAGTCGGCGGATTCTGTCGTCTGCTGACACCACAACGGCAGCGGATCTGCCGGGCTCTTGACGAGGGGAGAGGGGAGGAGAGGGGATGGGGGAGAGTCGCGAGCGCCATCTGGTGGGGAGGAGGGGAGTGATTGGTTTGTGGGAAAGTTGGATGGTGATGATTGGGGGGGGGGATGGATACGATCGAGATGGGGGACACCGAAAGAAAGACGTAATCTTGTATAAAATTTGTGTCAATTAGTCTTCATACAGAGTTATAAGTTATAATACGTATTTGCAAATTTTTTTAGTGGTGAAAGTGGTAAACTTCTTACATTTTAATAAGGGGATTACCAGGGTCGTTTGTAAAGAATATTTTTTGACATGTGTTTTATAAATTGTTTACTTTTTTTTCCATATTTGTATTTAATCTAGATGAAGGGGAGGGATCTTAACTCATTTGATAGAATTCGAACATTCTCGCAAAAAAGCAAGGAGAGAGAGGACAGAAAGACAGAGATAGAGAGAGAGAGAGAAAGACGGAGAGAGAGAGAAAGAGAGAGAGGGGGGGGGGGGAGTATGAAAATTTCATTAACTTACTTAAGAAAACTTACAAAATTCTATACGGATTGGTTACTTTTAACTAAGAAATTCTATATTTTAATATAATTTAATTAGTTCATTAGATATAATAGCGTTGCCTTTTACGGAGTTATAGTCCATTAAGCAAAATAAATTCAGGCAACGCTAAAATTTTATGTGTCATAAATTATGATTTAAGGAGGAGGTTTTTTTTAGGTGAAATACGAAAACTTTCTTATTACACAAAGCAGTACCTACTTTATAGAAAGCAACAATATAAAATAGGTAAAAAGTATTTGTTAAAAAGAAATCGCCCAAGAATTACCAAAATAATTATTTAAATCAAAAACCACACACTTGATGCATGGATATTTACGTAAATAAACGCAAAAATACCTACTATTTTAGGTATTTATTTATCCTTTCAAATTGACTATAACAACGATTCCGATAAAGGACACATTGTGAATGTTCAAAGTTATCCATTTATCAAAAAACGTTAACGGTAAAACTCCATTTAATAGTTTACAGCCATTAACTAATTCCAGAATCGAACTAAAACTAGTTAGCGTAATTTGTCTTCACTAGATAGTTTACACGTATCATGATTTAGACTAAGTGCAGCCATCAATTCATTATTAGTTACACAGATTAAGGCTTTATACTTACAGGCAGCGAATTCGTCTAGTTAAAGATAAAAAAAGGCTGAACTTTCTACAGCATAATGTATGTTCGCTTTGATCTCATAGATACAGATAGAGGAGAGGTTGCTAATTCTTCCGATAATTTCTCAATCTAGCTTTTCTTTCTGAAAGTTTTCTGCAAACTAAACCTGTTTACTAATTACTGTAGTTAGGGAGATTTATGCTAAGCAAACTGTTAAAGTTGATGAGGAATCCCTGGTTTTTATGATGGGAATTAGTAACTGCAATACGTTTTCTAAATACAATATATAGTATTAAGTCGATCAAAGTATATATTTTTTTTTGTTTTAGCTATATACTCGCCAGTCCATTTTAAATAATTCTGACTTATATATTTGAAATAAATAATAATTTTAGAAAAAAAAACGAAATTCCCATATTCATATTGCAAAGCTTTAAAAATTTTATGAATTGATTAACTATGAATGCAAGCGAATTTAAATAGGTTTCAACTACAAATGGACATGATTAGTGGATAATCTTTCATTAGGCGTTAATTTACACCTATACATACTACACCAATATACAACATGCATTTTAAAATATTTACAATAAATATACTAGTTACAAATGTATGACACCGTAAAAGCACTGTATGCTTACACCTTTCTACCGTTGTGTATGCTGATAATGAAGCTACAAAATTCACATTTACATCAATTGTATACGAAACTAATCCTACCAAACTGAGTCCACAAACCGTCAAGAGACAATTAGTAACAGGTACTGCATTCATAATCCAACCCCGAAAATTGACATGGACCTGCCCGTAACTGACCACAGAGTATTTGGCAAGGCTAGTTTTGATCGGAGAAAAGTCTCCTAAATTATTGCGTTGGACTCCAAAACGTATGACTGAGGGACAACTATACGTTTAGTTATAAATGAGAGAACATTTGACGCTGTGTGTTGAATTTAGAATGGACGGTTCGGACAAGCAGATAATTTGAGTTGTAGTGTAGCATGACAGGGCATAAATGTGTCATTGGTGTGGTTCAAAATTTTAAGGTTTTTAATGATAGTGTTTAAATAAATTAAAAGAATATAAAGGGGGAAAGATGGCAGACTCAAAGAGTATCGTTTTAATGAATTGATTAAAAATTTTCTACAAATGAAACTAAAAACAACTTAATCTTCTTTAGAACAGAACGATGCAAAAAAAAAGCATCCATTAAAAAATATCATTTCACCCGACGTAGTTTTGCCCAGTAATTTTGGTAATACACGTTTAAAATATTGCCTTAACCTTATTTTAAGGTTATAAAATTTGAAAAGAACTTATATTGAATGGGAAATAGTTCTTTGCAAAATGATGCTTGTCCTTTAATTATTCGCGTAATAAAGGATCTCTGTAATACCTACTTTCAAATATTAGAATGAAAAAAAAAAGCATTGTACGTAGGTGGAAATATTTAATACTCCTTATTAAATTGGCACTTAAACGAAATTGGTGCAATATCGCACAAATAAGAATTTTTACAACTTAATGAACAATCTAACAAGTGAACAATCCCGATTATTAAAAAATTAATGAAGCGGTACAAGCCAAGAAAAGCTCCGGGACTTTATTAACACCATAAATTTCTGCGTTTCTGCAGAAAACACAAAAATTAAATCAATAAGCCCAAAACACAAACGAGCAAATTAACCCTAAAACCACCCACTCACAGCACTTAAAACCCCACGGACATTCAATATCACCCACTCAATTCATAAAAACCCAATTTCCGATCCCCGAACCACGTTACTGCATCTCCACTTCACACCAATACACCGCGCGCCTGTAAAACCCGTTTTACCGCGAGGGTAGTTACAGCGCGGCAGAAAAAACCCTACAGGCGCTAGCAATCTTTACCCTCTTCTAATTGCGCAATTAACCCAGGGGTTTCGGAAAACGTCCTTGAGAATACACGTGCGGTTAATCCGAGGAATAACTCCATTTTTAATGCGATTCGGGTTCATTTAACGCAGGAAATGGGGCGAACGTTTATTATATAAAGGGAGCCCGAGACAATTGGGGTAAAAAAAGACGCCAAGTCGCCGTTTCGGCGAATTAATTCTCACCTGTTTGGGTATGCAGGTGAGGCACCGCGCTCTTTGGAGGGAGGACGCATAATTAAATTGTTCCGTAAATCCGAATTAAGAAATTAGCGCACGCCCCGGTAAAGTGGATTACGCGTGAAACTGATACTATGGGTTTTCTTGATGATGAGCGAGGGTTAAGATGCATGAACCCGAGGTCTAATGCGCTGAGCTATCGTTGAAATTATTCTAGTTAGTTGCTTAAGGGTTTTGCAGGGAATTAATGCTCAGGTAGGGTTTATTAATATTAATTTGGACTCGAAGGTTGGGAGCATGCATGGAATTGGCCTTCGGTTCAATTAAAATAAATTCAGGCGCGGGATGTAATGAGGCATTTGATAATGCGACGGATTAAAAAACATTTATGTTCTTATCTTTTTAAAACAATATATCTAATTGTGCAGAATTATTAAGTGTGATTTTGAGTGAAAGCATAAATGATACTTATTTTAATCAATTATTTTAACATTTATGGCATTTTAAGAATCTCCTTAACGGCCCATGAAACTAAGATTTACCTTTAGTGATACATCTCTAATTGCCATGCAGTTATGTGATTTAAAATAAAAAAAAATATTTTAATTAATCCCTCAAATTTAATCTTAAATTCAAGTTCAATTTAAATTTAGTAAAAAAAAGTAAAATTTTAGCTTAAATATATTTGTACTTAAATCTTCTTGAATGATGAAACCATTTCAGAATTTTATAATGTTGGATTACATAATATTTAATAGGTGTTCTCTTATAATTTTTTTTCACTTCCTTTTCTAAACAGTATAAATAAATTACAGTGTATCAAAATATTACCAGCAAAATGAAAACATGTACACGAGTGCTGAATACGTTACAGTTAATAAATCTAATTAACGATACCACTTCGATATTTTTCCAAGAAAAAACTCAAATGCAATTAATCTAGACCAACTCGTACATTTAGATCTCTACGAATATGGCAAAGAATAAATAAACGAACAAAAAAAAAAAACAAAATTCTTACGTCTAGGGTAACACATTCAGAACAGCTTCAGATGAAGACAATATAAAACACAGCCTTACCTGAAAAACAAAAAAGAGAAAAAACATTAGTCAACAGACCCACAAAATATTATCACACAAGAAACAACGTATCGAATTAACCGAAGAACAACAAAAAAAAAAGAACAAAAGCAGTGAACACCGAGATAAATTAAGATTCCATTTTAATGAAAAGAGGATTAATCGGTAGTAGCATCTGTTGCCATCGGGAGGGACGAAAAAGAAGCGTTTTTGAATCCGCTTCAACTTCGGGGAATTGAATTTTAACAACAAATACATTTTTTTTTTGTCGCTGTAATGAGATTTGGCAGAATCCTTTTGTGAGTGAAATTTCGCACGAAAATACGGTTTTGATAAGATTTCTAGATGCGACGTATTTATTTACCTGGAGCGTTCGTGATAAAGTGCTAAAAGTGTTAATTTGGGAACAAATTATGACGGTTTTTTTTTCGACGAATACATTAGGACGAAAGGGAGAAGCTGTTTGGTTTAGCTCGGTATTTTGCATGGTGGAGTTTGAAGTGTGTTATTTAAAAGTGGTTAAACGGGAATGAAAAAGCAGTAGAGGGGGACTCTAATATGATTAACCTTTGTGAAGACAAAGTTATGTAAATGATTCGTAAACTAGTAATATTTCAGGAATCTAGTAATTTTGAACGTTTTTAATGCAAGCAGGATATTATTAGAAAATGACAAATTTATTAGATTTTGTGTGGCGATATTTTTTCTGTGAAGGAAATTTTGTCATCTTTTTATTCATCTACGAACAAGTTTTCTAAAATACTGACACACACAATGCAATTAAAAATGAAAACAACGTTGTCTTAGTCTTAATTAAGTAATTACGTATAAATTATTTAATTAAGTTATGTTAATGAAGGTGTGCTTTTTAATACTTTATCAAAGAGCATTCACATGAAAGGAAATCTATCAATAACATCCCATCATTTAACTATTACACAATAATTTTCTACACGACCACCATTCTAAACTATTCTTCGATAAACTTCCCTAAAACTCTTTAGTTACATTTTAAAGTTTTAGCTCAACTTTTATACCGCAACCACTTTTCCCAAACTTGATCCAGTAAAGCTTCAGTTCATATTTCAGTAGTACTACCGAGAGTTGTTCATATTTAATCTTCCCAATTTCTCCATTCTTCAGCTAAAACCCAAACACGAAACACCCACAAAACTTCACCTCGTATTTACTCTCCCTCAGTCTCACTTAACACACACAACTTAACCAACCCACATACGTAACCTAACACTAACAACTCCCACTCTAACAAAAATTTCAACAACACGAAGTTTACCTCAAATTCACCCTTCCTAAAGTTTCACACCACATACCTCCATCACACCATCCCATACATAATAACACTAACAAAAATTTCCACCAATACCCCACAAATAGAAAACCATTCCCGCACACTCCAAACGCTAAACAGATCATTAAAAGAGAGATCGTAGCACAAGCACCTCAATACTCACAACACCTTACATGTTTATGCGGCATAATACTCTTCACATGTTTATGTAGTGCCATCACACACGGAAATCAGAGGACTTCCATCCATCTTAAGTCTCATTACCACTGAACTTTGTCGGCCGATTGTGGGTTGTTTTTGCCCCCCTCCGAAAACTAATAATATCGGAAAGCCCCGGCCGACCGATACTTTTCGGCCCTCCAAATGGCGCCCGGCACGCCAAGGGGAGTTTCCGTGATGCTTTCCTTGAGTTGCGACAATCCATTAATCGTCGACAGATGCTGGGGAGGAATGTGAATTTTTTTTTTTTTTTGCTTTGGTTTGAATCCAATTATTTATTTATTTTTAGGGTTGTGGCAAGTTGTAATTATTGTTGTTGTTGTTGTTGTGGCTTTTGGATTTGTGTTGTTACAGTGTAGCGGTTTTGTATGGAGAAGTTGAAACTTTTGATTGAGTTATGGTGGGAGAAGTTTCTCTATTTTGAGAGGATAGTCAGAAAGTTTTCAGTGGGTAGTGTGAGGAATGGCAAAAGTTTGTAATGAAAGAAATGGTTTTTAAATTAAAAAAAAATTACAAAGTGCAAAACTTATGTTACTATTATCTTACCAGACTTCTATGGATTTATAAAAAAAACGGAAGACATTGCAATTAATTAATTATATTTATTTGATATGTCCTATTTCTAGTGACAGATTTAAAAAAAGTTATTTAAATTTGAGTAAATTGGATTGAGTAAATCCAAAGGACAACAGAGTGAAAACTTGAAATAGTGTTTCGTTAAACTAAATGGAATTTTTATCTTTTAGTGTATAATAGTTCTTAAAATACGAACTAGCAAATATGGTATATACATATACTGTACAACTTTAAACAACTAAAAAAATTTTACACATAAAAATGAACAATTTAAAAATATTTTACGGCATATTTTTTATCTGAATAATTTCCCCCTAAAATTACTATTTAATTTATAAGAAAATATACAAAAAAGTTTTCTACAGTCAGAAACCTCTCTCCCTACTAACCGTATACAGCATAATCCCCTTTCTGCCTAACGCACTCAGAAAAAGAAACAATTTTTGTTTCTCCCCAGTTCCAATTAAACACAACTCCCCAAAATGAGACTGTCCCACTCCCAACACCAAATCACAATCTCATCTTAATTCCCCTCCAACGAAACAATTCCCAACTCCACCCCCTCAAACCCAGACCCACACACTTCACCCCCAAAGAATTCAAACACCCCTCCCGCCCCATAAGAAACCCAGCAAACGACCACCTCCACCCTCCAAAAGGCCCTAACCGAGCTGATGGAAACGTCGACCAGGTGCCGGACCTCTCAGTGACCGCTGAGATACGACCGACCTTAACCGCTCTTGCCGGCCGCCTTCGGAAAAGAGGAAAATGGACCTCCGGGTTGAAGAATTGAGGGGCCTTATTGCGTTTGCGTGCTCGAGGGGTGTTTCGATCTCTTGGAAGGGTGGTTGTGATCGTGGTTTATGATCGGTGATTGAAGGATAGGATTGTTTCTGGGATTGCTCGGATGGGGTGATTGCTGGTGAGGGATTGGTCAGGGGAATTGGGGTTGTTTGTGAGTTATGTTAAGATGTGATGAGATAAAGGAAAGTGCAGATGATGGGAGAGGAAGGTATTTCGAATGAAAAATTGTCATTCATGAAATTACTATAGTGTATGATGAATAATAGTAGTCATTTATGAGTAGAAGTTCTTTTAGTCGATAAGCAACCTTTGATGCTATGATGGTAATGGTGATGATGAACTAGAGATTGGAGAAAATAATTATAAGAGAAATAGCGATATGAAACGTATACCACTCATAAATGAAAAGCGTAGTACACAAAATGGACAATTTAGCCAAATATAAATGGTGTTTCATCAGTTGATATGCAAGTGATATTTGCGAGATAACACAAAAAGGTAATGGAAAAAATGTGCCCGATATGGAACATGGATAAATGCATCCATTATTGATAGAAATAAATGTTATATGTTTGTGAAATATTTTACCATATATTCACAAAATGCTTAAGAACCGCATTGCCGTTTTTTTTTTGGGGGGGGGAAATTTAAGAAACATTGTTGTCTTTTCAAAAAGTTTCATTTAGAATTTAGAAAACCTTGTTGTTACCTCAAAGTTTAAAACATTTAGAATTCAGGCAGTGAAACTTATAAATATTCAGTAACATAGTATATACCAAAAATATAATATTGTCTTTTAAAAAATAAGCTAAGCTTTTATGAAACTTCTTTTTTACATAAAAATTATTTTATTTGAATAAAATAGAAACTATTCAGTTCGAAAATAACTTCACTCTTACGATTCCATACGAATAAGAAAATGTATTCTGAATTTAAATAAAATTTCCCACATTTTTTTTTTAATTTATGTAAACTTCAAAATATTTCCGTAAAGAATTCTATTACTCTTCATAATACACTGATTTACATAATTTTTAGAAAACCTACAACATTTGAGTGAGTGAACAAGTTTAAAGTTCCAAATATTCAGCATTTAATAAGACCATTAGATAATTTTTTTTAGAAAATGACCTTTAATAATAAATGTGCAAACTTCGCAAGTCTTCAACAAATCTTACGAGAATACTCAACGTTTATATTCCTAAACACCGCCCATATTAATAACTCAACATAAAAATGCAGCAGTTAAAACTCAAATCGTGAAAACTTTAAAACACCACCTCTCTTATCACACCTTAAACTCCCATCCACCAGTTAATTGGCGATGTGATAAGCCCCCATCGCCAAAACGAGAAAAAAAAGTGAGAAATTAAAGGCGCACCTTTATCTCTAGCATCTCGCGAGAGAGAAAAGAGAAACGAGATTAGAGAACGCCATTAAAGTCTGGAAGGTCGAGGAGTCAATGACAAGAGATTTCGAGATAGAAAGGTTTTCGTTTCTCTATTTAAATCGCGATAATCTCGTATAAGTGCTTCTGCCTTTTTGAATTTCGGGAAAATAATTTAGGTGAGTAAGATAGGCATATTGTGGGGAGGGATTAAGTTCGCTAATGATAGCCGACAAATACTGAAAAAGCTTTTTTTTTG